>JABWPP010000045.1:30000-363487 GCA_016920855.1 Puya raimondii
TAATTAGTCTATTAAATAGATTTTCTTATGTTTTCTGTTGACTTTTTTACTAAACTGTTGATATGCTTGCTTTCGGAGCGAGCTTTACTCCATATTTCAACTTACAAAAGTTTTGCTCAAAATTTTGGTTGATTTTAGAACTTTCCTTAGAAATAAATTTTGCTAAAAAATTGTGCAAATGCATCTATTATGATTGGTTGATTTCTATTTGAATGACCTGCAGCCTTCCAAATGCATCTATTATGATTGGTTGATTTCTATTCGAAATTGCTAAAGATTTGTACAAAAGCATCTATTAAGATTGGTTGACTTCTATTCCTGCAGCCTTCCAAATGCATCTATTACATTCCCAGAAAAAAAAAGTGCCACTCTAATGTCTTTGTGCGTTAATCAAAGTTGTTTTTTGTTAATTAGTCTGTTGAATAGATTTCCTTATGTTTTCTCTTGACTTTTCTACTAAACTGTTGATATGCTTACTTTCGGACCGAGCTTTGCTCCACATTTCAACTTACAAAATTTTTGCTCAAAATTTTGGTTGATTTTAGAACTTTTCGTAGAAATAAACTTACAAAATTCTGCTAAAAAATTGTGCAAATGCATCTATTATGATTGGTTGATTTCTATTTGAATGACCTGCAGCCTTCCAAATGCATCTATTATAATTGGTTGATTTCTATCCGAAATTGCTAAAAATTTGTACAAAAGCATCTATTAAGATTGGTTGATTTTTATTCCTGCAGCCTTCCAAATGCATCTATTACATTTCCAGAAAAAAAAATGTGCCACTCAAATGTCTTTGGATGTTGACCAAACACTACAAGAAATTTGTATATTGGTGGCAAATATTATTGTTGCTAAAAGAGATAAAATTGATGCTAAAATTATTAGCAACATTTAGTATTTAGCGTTGCCTATGCCCGAGTTGGTGAATCTTACAAACATTTGAATGAAATGTTGCTAATATTAAGCATAAAGAGGCACATAGCAAGTGTTGCTGTATAAGTAAAATTTGCAATATTTATTGTATGTTGGTATAATTAATCATTCCCAATATTACTAAATGTTGCTAATCTTATTATAATTTAACCATTCCCAATAATTGTAAATTTTGCTAATGTTGGTATAAATTAACCATTCCTAACATTACTAAATGTTGCTAATGTTGGTATAAAGCAACCACTCCCAACATTACTAAATGTTGCTATTTATAATTTAATATCCAACATTTAAATTCAAATGTCGTTAAATACTATACTAATTTTTAAATATTGAATAATAGATAATGCATTAAAAAATACAAAGAATAGTTTAGCTAATTGCCATTCAATAATAAACTATTTATGCATGTAAAATCACAAGTCAATTAAAGTTACAATATATAAAAGCACAATTCAACCAGACGTATTATAAATTGCATATTTAACTTGTTTATACATCTAATATGTCAATATATCCCAAGATTATATTTGTTACTTTACATGTTCTTCAATATATAAGTAGTAACATATAAAAGTGATCATGACAAAATTATAAGAAATGTGCTCCACATTTTTTTGATTCCAACAGGTTCAAAATGTATGGCGCAGAGATGAACACAACATCATGCTAAAATATCCCAAGAATATACATCTAATATGTCAAAATATTCTAAGATTATATTTGTTAAATACATGTTCTTCAATATATAAGTAGTAACATATAAAAGTGATCATGACAAATTTATAAGAAATGTGCTCCACGTCTTTTTGATTCCAACATGTTTAAAATGTATGGCACGGAGATGAACACAACATCATGCACTACTTGCACTTAACATGTAAAAAGAACAAAGAGCAAACTAAACTTACATATAATATGCTATAAATGATGAAAGATAATTGAAAAAATAAATTATGGTTGAGATAACTCATTCTTACAAAAGTATATGGCCAAGTAACAGTTGCTCCAACAGCATCTCTAATAGTTTGATAGCTACTATATAGTCTAAGCAGTAGTTCATTGCGTACTATTGGCACATCGACTTGAATATCCCAACACTGTGGTCCTAATTTGAACCTACCTATTTTTGTAGTTGGGTCTTTACTCAAAAGATAACCTTGTGCTACATGATTGTGAGGCTTTTGTAAACTTCTCAAGTAAACTTCAGTTCCAATCTAACAATAAGTGAATAAACAAATATAGTAATTTAAACTTATATATAGTATAAAGAAAAAAATCATCATGAAAGCACAAAAAGAATAAGAGATAGAAGATAACCATAATATTTGATACAGTTTGGACTCTCTTTGAGATATTCTTAGCTCGATGCACCGACGATATAATTATAATTAACAATTTTAAGATTCTAAGATTAGTTTATGCCTTTAAAAAGAGAAAAATAAAATAACTAGCGATTTCACTTTGTCAAAAATAGAAATTAAATTAACTAACAGAATAGGCAATAGCTATTAATAATCTTTTTGTCATCTAAAATTGATTCAAAAAATACTAGAACTAACTAATTAATTTTGGTTGAAAATTTCGAGCTTTAGCAAGATTACTCAAGAAAAGCCATTTGAGATGATAAAATGTCACGCCCCATGCCAGTTTTAGAAGCGGAAATACGTGTCATTTTTTTTTTTGAAAGCCTAGCCCGCGCCACGTACAGACCCGCCACAAATACAGGGCCCACTTGTAGTACCCCTGGGGCCTAACTGACGGAATGACTGTAGTATTCTAGACTGTCCGACACTTCTGGAGAAGGTCGAGACAAGTCGGAGTCGTTTCGGCGTCAAATAGACGCGAAAACGGACTCGGAGCACCGAAGCGAGCCAAAACTGAAGTTTTGGGCTTTTGAAGTTTCGGGCGCCCAGATGCTCTGTTTTGGGCGCCCAGTTGTTCAGTGCCCCTTTTCTGAAAATTACTAAGTCATTTCGGATCCATGTTTCGGGCGCCCGGAAAGTGAGTCCGGAAATCCTGCCTCGTGAGTATCGAACGGCTCGACACGTGTTGATCGGTTGGTGAGATCCGCCGGACCAGGTTTGGGCGCACCGGACCGCGGCGGAGAGTCCGATGGTCGAGTTGGTGCAGGCTGAAGAATCGGGCGCCCACTTCATGAGTTTCGGGCGCCCGGAAGTGTGGTTTTCTGCTGAGGACAGGTTAGTTGTAATTAGTTCTTGAGGCTTATTACACCGAAACCATGGGTCTATAAGAGTAGTGGACGACCTCCCCTGAGGCTCTTCTCTCCCCTCTTCAAGGTGAACTCGGAGCTTGCAAGAGGAAACCCTCTCTTCTCTCCCAATTTCATCTTCCTCCATTGATGAACTTGGTTTCCTGCTGAAACTGCAACGTCGACCTGGAGTGTTCGTGCTCGTGTGCAGTGTAGGAGTATCCAAATCCAACGAAACTTGGTTTGTTGGATAGAGGACTCGCAGAGGAAGAAGTGGAATCTTTCCAATCGCGATTTGGACAGGTATGTAAGCTACAGTTGATGTTTTACTGGACCCCTGGTGTTCTTGAGCTGAAACTTGGGTTTTTCCTTTGATCTTTTGGATCCAATCTCTTGGGAGCTGAAATTACGAAGTGAAGATTGATCCTTCCACTTTCCTTGCTGGTTTGGAGGTTCTTCCCACTGGAATTGAGGATTCAAAGGTGAGTTCTAGCTCAGATTTTGAGTAATTGCTTAAGTGCTGAATTTTTGGGTCATTGATGGAAATTCTTGGATTTTTAGATCCAGATCTTTGTGAGGATCTTTGGAGAGGTTTTGGATTGTTCCATCACTGTTTTTGTGAGGTTTGTGACCCCTTTCTATGAGCTAGAATCGTTGGAATCCTTGAATTCTTACTGTTTTTGAGATTTGCTTAAGTGCTGGAACTTCTGGATCCATGTGCAGGAGGGTCCAGAAGTGAATCCGGTTCAGTGTGTGGACCTTTTTGGACATCGAGTCGAACTCCGATTTGGCTGAAATTTGGAGGGTTTGTTCTTGAACCTCTGCTGGTGAGTTGAGCCAAATTTCACTGCATTTGGACTTAGGATTTGGATTTTATCGCATGTTGATCACATGTGGGTTGTGCTGCCAGGCTGCAGTTCTGGGCTGATGATCTGGGCGCCCAGAACAGTGCGCAGGTGGGTCCGAATCTCGAGGTTGCAGATTTGAGCTCGATTTCGGCCGGCGTTGTTTGGAGGCCTTCCACTCGACTCCTAGCCGCTGTTGGATAGCTTTCGAGGTGGGTTGATGTTACCGAAATCGCCGGATTTCCTCCTAAGTATAGAGAGTGCAGCATGCTGTTTTATTATCTGTTAAATCATGTTAGTAGCTCGAATTCGTGAATTTGCATGTGTTTATATGAAATCTGAATTTGGAGCATAAATTGATAATTTATCGACATGACTTACATGCTGAACTGGGAATTGACTTAGGAGAAAACTTGCGAACATACAACCGTCACTTTTCGAATTGTTATCAGATTTAGCTCTAGGAGCCGTTTCTGTTCCTGTATCACCGCTGTTAGTGCGAGGTGGATACTTAGTTCGTTATAGGACGAGTTTACGCTCGTGCTGGGATGCCGAGCTTGTATTTACAGCAGGGTTAGACTGTTCTGTATTACCGGGTGCCGTCGGGGTTGACGGTGGACCCAGACTCTTGTTTTAGCTTCTGGTTGTGCTGAGGGCACGTGAGCTTAGAGTCTTTGACCCCTTTTGACCCCTTTGTTCTTTGACTATAGCCTGTATGAGCCTGATTGAGCTCGACAGAGACACGCTTGCATACTCGGTTGGTCGCGCCCACGAGTGCCGCTCCGGAGCCTGGCTACTTGCGTTGATGTCGTCTTAGTCCCGGTGGGACTCTCGCTCTCCACCCAGTGCCTTTGAGGTAGCGTACGGTGTTGCTTAGACAGGCGGGACGGGCGTATTGCAGTCCCTGTGGATCGGGTCAGTGCTGGTTACCTATTGGTCGGGGATGCTTTTACTTTGAGAGTTGGCTGGACGAGCCCGTTTGGGCGGTTCCATTAGATTGGGTCAGGGGTGACCTTTCACTTTGGTGATGCTTACTTGAGAGTTGACTTGGATAGTGGTAGGGTAGTGGCATGATAGCTGTTGAGTTTATTCCAGCTTACTTTGTTGTTCTTTACCTACCAGCTATACTGTTAGTCTCGTAGACTTAGTGGGTGGACCGTAGAGGTCGGTATCGGTACCCACTGAGGACTACTTCTTTTGATAGTAGTTCTCACACCCTTTGTTGCCACCTTTTTGCAGAGCCTTCTTCTGTTGCGGCTGCTGCGCCTGTTTCCGCGGATCGAGGTAAGGGAGTCGCGAGCTAGATCCCTACCTGTCCCTGTTGTCCCTAGAGGAGGACCCTACTGGAGATAGTTTATTTTGAGTTGTGCCATGTACATATACTGTGGATTTGTACCTATTTTGGTTGTGGTGGACCGGTTGTATTTTGGACTCTATATGTACAGGTGGCTTTTGTTATTAGTATGTTTTATTGCAGCTCTATATATCTCTTGTAGTGGCTTGTATGTTTGTTTACAGGTTAGCTATCGCTTCGTATACATAGAAAAATCTATGTATACGGCGGATCTGTTGGCGAGCCCGGGGAAACGAGTAATCCGGGGCGTGACAGATTAAGTGGTATCAGAGCTTAGGAATAGGTCGTTGGGACTTAGTAAACCCTAGGCTATGGCAGACCTTAGGAATGCATGACGTGAGAGACGTGACTTGCCGCGAAAGTCATCGATTTGACTGTTGAACTCATCCTTAAGTGGAGGGAGTGATCGAAGGCGTGTGTCCTTTCCTGTCGCGAACTTGCGTTGGCTGCAGACGACGTCAAGTAGCGAGGGAAAAGAGACGACCTTCTGGACTTTCGCTTGATTGGGTCGAGGTTTTTGTTTCGTGTGATGTGTCTGATGGTTGTGTTGTTGCAGGTGGTCGAGATGCCGCCTAAGCATCGAGATTCACCCCCGACAGAGGCCCCTCCTGTACCACCTACTCCGCTGGAGATGGGCGGATCGAGTGAAGGACGAGAGCTGCGGGCGCAGTTGATCTGTTTGACTGAGGCGTCACGACAGCAGGGGGTATTCCTACATCAACTGTGTGAGTTGTGGACGCGGCAGACGTATTGGATGGGACATTATACCCCTTGCCAAGGGGAGCAGACTGTAGTGCAGGAGCAAGTCCAGGGAAGGAAGCGCTCTACCCCAGAAGATGGGGGACTTCCCAGGGATCGACGTTTATCGAGGCAGTCCCGACCACACCCTCCCGGTCATGGGTTTTCTGGGCAGCAGCAGTCTGGCGGATTTCGCCGGCCGAGACAGCATTGGAGGAGGCCACTGAGGTGTATCATCTGCGGAGGACCACACTGGCCTAGGCAGTGTGTACAGCGCGAGGGCCGATGTTTTGGATGTGGTCAGTCCGGACATCTGCGGGCAGCTTGTCCCCGAGCAGCGTCGCCTGTACCATCGATCGCATCCGCACCCCCTGTTCATCAGCAGGCCTATGGAGCTCCACCGAGTCACAGCCAGATGGATCGGGCTTCTGTACCACGCCTGGGTGAGCGGCGGCAGCAGGCGCAGAGCGGCAGAGTCTTTGCGGCTCAACTGGAGGACTCCACGGCGGCGGATCATGTGGTGGCAGGTATCATTTTAATTTCTGGCATTAGAGCTCGTGCATTATTTGATACCGGTGCATCACATTCTTTTGTTAGTCGAGCATTTGCATCCTTGCATGGGCTAGTGATAGGGCCGTTACCTTGTGCACGAGAGGTGCAGATTCCCGAGCAGCACGTTTTGCGTGTGGAGGACTGTTGTCGAGCTTGCCCTGTGCAGCTTGGACCTTGGGTGATGCCCGCAGACCTGTTGGTCTTGGGGCGATTGCAGGATTTTGATGTAGTGCTCGGCATGGATTGGCTGACGCGCTACTTCGCGATGATCGACTGTGGCGAGAGGACCGTGACGTTTCGCGAGCCAGGCCAGGAGGAGTACGTGTATCGAGGCTGCAGGAGCACGTTGTTTGCGACGTGGATTTCGTCGGCACGAGCGAGACAGATGATGAGTCGAGGATGTATCGCATTTCTGGCGACTGTTGTGGAGGTATCTGCAGGGGCACCGGAGCTCGAGGACATCTCCGTAGTCCGCGAGTTCCCGGACGTGTTTCCCCCGGTGTTGACTGAGATGCCACCTGATAGGGAGGTCGAGTTTGTGATTGACGTAGTCCTAGGAACTGCGCCAATCTCAAAGACACCCTACCGAATGGCACCGGCTGAGCTGAGAGAGCTTAAGGCGCAGCTTCAGGATTTGATGGATAAAGGGTTTGTGAGACCCAGTGTATCGCCTTGGGGAGCGCCGGTGTTATTCGTGAAGAAGAAGGATGGTTCACTTAGACTTTGTGTGGATTACCGAGAGTTGAATAAAGTGACCATCAAGAACAGGTATCCTTTGCCGCGCTTTGATGATCTATTTGATCAGCTGCAAGGATCTTGTGTCTTCTCGAAGATTGACTTGCAGTCTGGTTACCACCAATTGAAGGTGAAGGCCGAGGATATTCCCAAGACGGCTTTTAGGACCCGGTACGGGCATTATGAGTTTACGGTGATGCCGTTTGGATTGACTAATTCCCCTGCCGCGTTTATGGATTTGATGAATCGAGTGTTTAAGCCGTTCTTGGACCGGTTTGTAGTGGTGTTTATTGATGACATCTTGATCTACTCTCGGAGCGATGCTGAGCATGAGGAGCACTTGAGGCTTGTGCTGCAACTTCTGAGAGAGAAGAAGTTGTATGCTAAGCTGAAGAAGTGCGAGTTCTGGCTTCGAGAGGTAGCTTTCTTGGGCCATGTGATTTCGGCCACTGGAGTAGCGGTGGACCCGCAGAAGATTGAGACTGTGCGGGATTGGCCCAAACCGACGACGGTTACCGAGGTGAGGAGTTTTCTCGGGTTAGCTGGATATTACCGTCGATTTGTGGAAGGCTTTGCGAAACTCTCCACACCCCTCACTCGTCTGACGAGGAAAGGGATTAGATTTGTTTGGAGTGCTGAGTGCCAGCGTAGCTTTGAGGAGCTGAAGGAGAGACTGATGTCTGCTCCCATCCTTACCCTTCCTGTTATGGGGGAAGGATTTGTGATTTATAGTGATGCATCACACAGTGGCTTGGGATGTGTGTTGATGCAGCATGGTAGGGTAATTGCCTATGCCTCCCGGCAATTGAAGGATTATGAGAAGAATTATCCTACGCATGATTTGGAGCTGGCAGCTGTAGTGTTTGCACTGAAGCTGTGGCGGCACTATCTGTATGGTGAGCACTGTGAGATTTTCACAGATCATAAAAGTCTCAAGTATCTGTTCACTCAGAAGGAATTGAACCTGAGGCAACGCCGGTGGTTGGAACTGTTGAAGGATTATGATATTACCATCCAGTATCATCCCGGCAAGGCGAATGTAGTGGCAGATGCGTTGAGCAGGAGATCAGTACAGAGCCTTAGTATGATGATCACTCAGCAGGCGCCGTTACTTGAGGAGTTGAGGCGGCTTGAGCTTGAGGTGGTATTCCCTGGGGTTACTGCAAAACTTATGTCTTTGGTTTTGCAACCCACTCTGTTGGATAGGATCCGAGAGAAACAGAGTGTGGACCCCTACTTGATGAGGATTCGAGAGCAGATTGCCAGCGGGCAGACAGGGGATTTTAGTGTTGACAGTTCGGGAGTACTGCGGTACAGGGACCGACTGTGTGTGCCTATGGATTCTGAGATCCGAGAGGAGATTTTGAGAGAGGCTCATTACTCACCTTATACGGTTCACCCCGGTGGAACCAAGATGTATAAGGACTTGAAGGCACACTTCTGGTGGAATGGAATGAAGCGCCATATTGGGAGATTTGTGGCTCAGTGTTTGACTTGTCAACAGGTAAAGGCGGAGCACCGAGTACCTGCTGGCAAGCTTCAGAGTCTCCCAATACCCGAGTGGAAGTGGGACCAGATCGCCATGGACTTTGTCGTGGGATTACCGAGGGCGCAGGCTGGTTTTGACGCTATTTGGGTGATAGTGGACAGACTGACCAAGTCTGCCCACTTCTTACCAGTGCAGACTACTTGGTCCAGGGACAGACTCGCTCAGTTATACTTGGACGAGATAGTGAGACTGCATGGAGTGCCTACCTCGATTGTGTCTGATCGAGACACACGATTCGTCTCACAGTTTTGGAGGAGTCTACAGACAGCACTGGGTACTCAGCTGCGGTTCAGCACGGCTTTTCATCCTCAGACAGATGGTCAGTCTGAGCGGACCATTCAGACCCTGGAGGACATGTTGAGGGCATGTGTCCTAGACTTTGGTGGAGGGTGGCATCGACACTTAGGACTGGTTGAGTTTGCGTACAACAATAGCTATCAAGCGAGCATCCAGATGGCTCCGTTTGAGGCATTGTATGGACGCAGGTGTCGTTCGCCCTTGCATTGGAGCGATGTGGGTGAGAGGAAGACTTTGGGTCCCGATATCCTATTGGAAGCGGAAGAGAAGGTCAAGATGGTTCGACGACGTCTTGAGACCGCCCAGAGTCGACAGAGGAGCTATGCGGATACTAGGAGACGAGACTTGGAGTTCCAGATTGGAGATCATGTGTTTCTGAAAGTCTCGCCGTCCAGAGGAATTCGCCGTTTTGGAGTTCGTGGAAAGCTCAGTCCACGATTTGTTGGCCCGTTCGAGGTGTTAGAGCGAGTGGGGCCGGTAGCGTACAGGATTGCCCTACCACCGCGACTCTCTGGAGTCCATGATGTGTTTCATGTCTCGGCTCTGAGGCGATATGTGTTCGACCCCTCCCACGTGATTGACTTCACCCCACTTGAGTTGGCTGAGGACCTGCAGTACGAGGAGCGACCGGTGCGGATTCTTGCTCGCGAGACGAAAGAATTGCGCAACCGAGTCATACCGTACGTGAAAGTGCAGTGGAGTAATCACGAGGAGCGTGAGGCGACTTGGGAGCCGGAGACGGTGATGCGGGAATCCTATCCCTACCTTTTCGAGCTGTCTTCTTGAGGTTTGAGTTTGAGTTTGAGTTTCGAGGACGAAACTTTCCGTAGGGGGGAAGGATGTAGTACCCCTGGGGCCTAACTGACGGAATGACTGTAGTATTCTAGACTGTCCGACACTTCTGGAGAAGGTCGAGACAAGTCGGAGTCGTTTCGGCGTCAAATAGACGCGAAAACGGACTCGGAGCACCGAAGCGAGCCAAAACTGAAGTTTTGGGCTTTTGAAGTTTCGGGCGCCCAGATGCTCTGTTTTGGGCGCCCAGTTGTCCCAGTTGTTCAGTGCCCCTTTTCTGAAAATTACTAAGTCATTTCGGATCCATGTTTCGGGCGCCCGGAAAGTGAGTCCGGAAATCCTGCCTCGTGAGTATCGAACGGCTCGACACGTGTTGATCGGTTGGTGAGATCCGCCGGACCAGGTTTGGGCGCACCGGACCGCGGCGGAGAGTCCGATGGTCGAGTTGGTGCAGGCTGAAGAACCGGGCGCCCACTTCATGAGTTTCGGGCGCCCGGAAGTGTGGTTTTCTGCTGAGGACAGGTTAGTTGTAATTAGTTCTTGAGGCTTATTACACCGAAACCATGGGTCTATAAGAGTAGTGGACGACCTCCCCTGAGGCTCTTCTCTCCCCTCTTCAAGGTGAACTCGGAGCTTGCAAGAGGAAACCCTCTCTTCTCTCCCAATTTCATCTTCCTCCATTGATGAACTTGGTTTCCTGCTGAAACTGCAACGTCGACCTGGAGTGTTCGTGCTCGTGTGCAGTGTAGGAGTATCCAAATCCAACGAAACTTGGTTTGTTGGATAGAGGACTCGCAGAGGAAGAAGTGGAATCTTTCCAATCGTGATTTGGACAGGTATGTAAGCTACAGTTGATGTTTTACTGGACCCCTGGTGTTCTTGAGCTGAAACTTGGGTTTTTCCTTTGATCTTTTGGATCCAATCTCTTGGGAGCTGGAATTACGAAGTGAAGATTGATCCTTCCACTTTCCTTGCTGGTTTGGAGGTTCTTCCCACTGGAATTGAGGATTCAAAGGTGAGTTCTAGCTCAGATTTTGAGTAATTGCTTAAGTGCTGAATTTTTGGGTCATTGATGGAAATTCTTGGATTTTTAGATCCAGATCTTTGTGAGGATCTTTGGAGAGGTTTTGGATTGTTCCATCACTGTTTTTGTGAGGTTTGTGACCCCTTTCTATGAGCTAGAATCGTTGGAATCCTTGAATTCTTACTGTTTTTGATATTTGCTTAAGTGCTGGAACTTCTGGATCCATGTGCAGGAGGGTCCAGAAGTGAATCCGGTTCAGTGTGTGGACTTTTTGGACATCGAGTCGAACTCCGATTTGGCTGAAATTTGGAGGGTTTGTTCTTGAACCTCTGCTGGTGAGTTGAGCCAAATTTCACTACATTTGGACTTAGGATTTGGATTTTATCGCATGTTGATCACATGTGGGTTGTGCTGCCAGGCTGCAGTTCTGGGCTGATGATCTGGGCGCCCAGAACGGTGCGCAGGTGGGTCCGAATCTCGAGGTTGCAGATTTGAGCTCGATTTCGGCCGGCGTTGTTTGGAGGCCTTCCACTCGACTCCTAGCCGCTGTTGGATAGCTTTCGAGGTGGGTTGATGTTACCGAAATCGCCGGATTTCCTCCTAAGTATAGAGAGTGCAGCATGCTGTTTTATTATCTGTTAAATCATGTTAGTAGCTCGAATTCGTGAATTTGCATGTGTTTATATGAAATCTGAATTTGGAGCATAAATTGATAATTTATCGACATGACTTAACATGCTGAACTGGGAATTGACTTAGGAGAAAACTTGCGAACATACAACCGTCACTTTTCGAATTGTTATCAGATTTAGCTCTAGGAGCCGTTTCTGTTCCTGTATCACCGCTGTTAGTGCGAGGTGGATACTTAGTTCGTTATAGGACGAGTTTACGCTCGTGCTGGGATGCCGAGCTTGTATTTACAGCAGGGTTAGACTGTTCTGTATTACCGGGTGCCGTCGGGGTTGACGGTGGACCCAGACTCTTGTTTTAGCTTCTGGTTGTGCTGAGGGCACGTGAGCTTAGAGTCTTTGACCCCTTTTGACCCCTTTGTTCTTTGACTATAGCCTGTATGAGCCTGATTGAGCTCGACAGAGACACGCTTGCATACTCGGTTGGGTCGCGCCCACGAGTGCCGCTCCGGAGCCTGGCTACTTGCGTTGATGTCGTCTTAGTCCCGGTGGGACTCTCGCTCTCCACCCAGTGCCTTTGAGGTAGCGTACGGTGTTGCTTAGACAGGCGGGACGGGCGTATTGCAGTCCCTGTGGATCGGGTCAGTGCTGGTTACCTATTGGTCGGGGATGCTTTTACTTTGAGAGTTGGCTGGACGAGCCCGTTTGGGCGGTTCCATTAGATTGGGTCAGGGGTGACCTTTCACTTTGGTGATGCTTACTTGAGAGTTGACTTGGATAGTGGTAGGGTAGTGGCATGATAGCTGTTGAGTTTATTCCAGCTTACTTTGTTGTTCTTTACCTACCAGCTATACTGTTAGTCTCGTAGACTTAGTGGGTGGACCGTAGAGGTCGGTATCGGTACCCACTGAGGACTACTTCTTTTGATAGTAGTTCTCACACCCTTTGTTGCCACCTTTTTGCAGAGCCTTCTTCTGTTGCGGCTGCTGCGCCTGTTTCCGCGGATCGAGGTAAGGGAGTCGCGAGCTAGATCCCTACCTGTCCCTGTTGTCCCTAGAGGAGGACCCTACTGAAAATAGTTTATTTTGAGTTGTGCCATGTACATATACTGTGGATTTGTACCTATTTTGGTTGTGGTGGACCGGTTGTATTTTGGACTCTATATGTACAGGTGGCTTTTGTTATTAGTATGTTTTATTGCAGCTCTATATATCTCTTGTAGTGGCTTGTATGTTTGTTTACAGGTTAGCTATCGCTTCGTATACATAGAAAAATCTATGTATACGGTGGATCTGTTGGCGAGCCCGGGGAAACGAGTAATCCGGGGCGTGACACCACTGTCCACACAGACAGAGCCTCCCCTGTATTTGCACGGCGTACACAATATACAAACATGATCACAAGCACCATTCATTCATCACACAAACCAATCACACCAACAATACATACAGCTAACTGTCCTTAGCAGTTGCATGTATCTAAACAAGTCCTTAGGCGAAGGATGATGCGATGCACAACCAACAGATCATTCTATAAAACTGCTTCTTACCCAGAAGCTTTATTAGAAATCCTAATCTCAACCATTTAAAGATCATTTGAAACCGTTCTCCACACGAGAACTCTCTTTTGAAATCCCAAAAGTCGATCAATCGAAAATACATTTGAAACCCGTTTCCCACACGAAAACCACAGTTTTAAAACCACTACCACGAGGGGTAGAAATCCACGAAAGTAAACGAGGGTAAAAGAAGCTCACAATGATCCATGAACATATATAAGCCAAAGCATCTAGGAAATCCAAACATGCAAGACAATCAACCAAAGTGTAACTGAACCACATCCACAACTAACTGATAAAGAGATAAGGGCGATAACCAATCTGAAGGGAGGAAACTCACAAGTTGGGACCTCTAATACCACTAACTAAGCGTGCCTCACTGCGTCCCGACTCCCACCACCCTGCTCACCTGAAAACAACAACGATGGCGGGGGGTGAGAACATGTAAACATGTCTCCCCTCCCAGTGGGTACCGCAAGCCGACGAAGGCGAGGTGTACATACCGGCACGAGGGTCAACAAATAGATAGATAAGGTAAACAGTAGCACAAATAAGTATGAGGCTGACATACAACTGAACAACTATGCTACTGCAAGTAAGATAACATATGCATCAACAGTGATAACCACAAATGTATACCCAATCCATAGGCCACCGGGACGGATCCCTGGCACTGTCACTACCTGCTCAACCATCGGCACAAAACCTCCGAAGATGCACATGCGTCGAGGCTCACGGGTCGGATACACGCGACCCTTTTTCGGAAAAGACGAACCAAGCGGTGGATCAGACCACTGGCATACGTGAGGTGCTAGAAGAGCTGTGACGATCGATGCGAATGCTCAATCCACAGAACGGCAACGAGCCGTTAAGCAACTGATAAACCGAAATACGAGGATCGCTCGGAACAACAGGCGATCACCACCGACCAACGAGGTCGTCTCAATAACCATGCAAACAACAACTACTCTACTAAGGCAAGCACACATAAGTAGAGTCAACAGGAGTCAAGTGAACTAATAACGAAATACAAGAGAAGGGATAGAAAGGTATCACCGTAGTCCACTGAACCGACTCCGGATCGAAGTACCCACCTGTAGAAAAGATAGAGCCTAACACCGACGGCTCTTAGGAACCACGACAGGACCTACGAAAGACTCACAGGGTCAAGGTCCACTAAGTCGACACTAAACACAAAGTGCTCACAACCCGAAACTGACGGATCGTCCGGAAAACCCGCCGGGACGATCACGAACTCAAACCAAGCCCCGAAGGGGTACCAACAACCAAACCAAGTGCTCCGCTGTCCCCAATCACACTAAACAAGGTGACAGGACAGCGAGCACAAGCTTGGGGTGCCACGAACACAAACGCACCCGAAACGGCTTTCCGGGTTCTTGAAAAAAATGCCGATTTGGCACTGGAACCCTTCGTCACTCATTCGCTGTCCTCGAAACTTCATGACAGCGATGGAGAACAGCCAACGAGGCTATACGACGAAGCCAAGTCACTCACAAAACTAGCAAGTGAGTCGCATGACTAAAACGCGCGTTCCGCCGATTATTTTATCGAAAAATGCACCGGAATTCAATCCGGATCTCCGTGAAGGGCGAAGAGGTTGGACAACCAGTCCACAGGGCCTCAAGGGTCATGCCCTTTCTGCCCGCAGCATCGCAACGCTGCCACAATTCACATAGAGCCCAAAACGAGCAACATACGCACAATAATAAGCATAAAGAAGGCCGATAGAGCGCTCCGTTCGTCCGCACGACCCTCCGCAAGCACCAGCGGATAGGGAATGATGCAACGGAGGCCGTGCTCACAGCCCCCCTGCGATAGGGATAGTCGCAGGCTCAAACAACCCATAAAACAGCAACAACATGCGATAATAAAGCCGACAAAGGCTAAACAGCGAAGCGGCGAGCCAAAACAGTAAAATAAGGTGAGCACGGTGATCAGCGCATCGCCAAGATCATCGTGCTCACCTTCCCGAGTTTCGGGAGGCAATCGGAAGCTCCAAACCATGCATGCGGCCCAGACCAAGCCAAAACCAGCTTGGCCGGAGCAAGCTTGCTCCGGCCGGCTGCCGGCCGACATGCAGCGCGCGCGGCGGCCAGGGTCGGACGCGGGGTAGGTGAGGAAGGGGGAGCTCACCTCAACCGGCGGCAGGACGCGTCGGCGGCGGCGCGGGGAGAGCACAAGCTCTCGGGTAGCTAGGGCACGGCGACGCCGGCAACAAACGGCGGCGGCGGCGGTCGGGACGGCGAGCACCGGCAAGAGGGGCTCGCCGGACGTCGGGTGGGAGGTGACCGCGACAAGAATAAGCGGAGGCGGCGGCGGTGGTGCCAGGCGCTCGGCCGCGGCTGACCTAGCAACCCAAGCAGCAACAGCGGCGGCTGCGGCGGCGCACCGGCGGCACGAGGGCGGTCGGGGAGGAAGGCGACGGCGGCGGAGGTCCTCCCGGGGCTGGCCGGAGGTCGCTGAGCCGGCGGGAGGCGGCGGCAGCTCGGGACCAGCACCCACTGCCCGCAGCAGCTCCAGCAACAGCTTGCTGCGGTGTGGCGGCGCTCGGCGGAGGCTCCTGACGGCGGGGCAGGACGCTGGCGGCTGCGCAACCTCAGGGGAGACCTAGGGCATGGGTCCACCCTGGGTGCACACCGTATGGAGAAGAAGAAGAAGAAGAAGAAGAAAAGAGAGAGAGAAAGGTGGAGAGAGAGCTGGCCGGAGCTCCCCGCCGGCCAGGGGAGGTCGGCGGCAGGGAGGTGGGCAGGGGAGCTGAGAAGGGAGTGGCACCAGCTGGGGAAGCTAAGCGAGAAGAAAAAGAGCAAGAGTGGATTCTCTCCACTCAACATTCAAATATACCAAATGTACAATTACGAAAAAGCCCTCGCAACTTGGGAAATTAGTCTCGAGTTCCTCACAGCATGCGTAAAATGCACAGACACCCCTCCACACTCGATTTCACGCAAAACGGTGCGTGAAACAGGGTCCAATTCGCAAAACGATCAAACATGCATTACGACCTCTCGGCGAAGATCTCACAATATCTCACGATCCGACGGTCGCATGTGCGAACGGATTGCGCCATCGCGTTCAGCGCTGCCGAGACATCGAATCTACCATTTTGGATTGTCAGAAACGGTCTCCGAATTGCGACACAACCCATCCTCTCTCATCCAACAATAACTCAAAACCATAAAATACATAAATATACGAATATATATACACCTATACATATATATATACATATACAAATACATATGCACACAAATACAAGGTAGAGGGAGAGAAAATACAAAGAATTCAAATTCAAATTCAAATTCAAAATTCGAATTATCACATCACTCCCACCATACAAGAAGTTTCGTCCCCGAAACTTACTCACACACTATCCGCAAACAACTGCGGGAATCTCTCACACATAACAGACTCCAGCTCCCAGGTAGCCTCACGCTCCTCGTGATTCGTCCACTGAACCTTTACATACTGAATGCTCCGGTTCCTCAACTGCTTCACCTCGTGAGCCAAAATCCTCAAAAGCACCTCGTCGTAGCTGGATCCTCCCTCAGCTGAACCGTCGTCGGGCTGATCACGTGAGAAGGGTCGGGGATGTACTTCCGAAGTATGGACACGTGGAAGACATTGTGCACCCGAGCAAGACTAGGAGGAAGAGCTAACCGATAAGCCACCGGACCCACACGCTCAAGGATCTCGAACGGTTCCACGAATCACGGACTAAGCTTGTTCCGCAATCCGAACCGCTTGATCCCTCGAGACTGCGACACCCTGAGCAGCACATGCTCACCAACCTGAAACACTAGATCACGTCGTCGCTGGTCCGCGTAGCTTTTCTGCCTGCTCTGCGCAGTCAGCAGCCGCTGCCTCGCACTGCGAATCCTGGCCTCTGCGACCTCCAACAGGTCAGGCCCGATCACTCGACGCTCACCCACGTCATCCCAACAGATCGGAGATCGACAACGACGTCCATACAAGACCTCGTACGGTGCCATCCCAATGCTCGCTTGGAAGCTGTTGTTGTAGGCGAACTCCACCAAGGAAAGGTACTTGAACCAACCCTCACTAAAGACCAAAACACAAGCTCGAAGCAAATCCTCGAGAGTCTGAATGACTCGCTCTGACTGCCCGTCACTCTGGGGGTGGAAAGCTGAGCTGAAGTTGAGCTTCGTTCCCAGTGCCTGCTGCAAGCTCCTCCAAAACTGAGATACGAAGCGAGTATCCCGATCCGAAATAATCGACACTGGCACTCCATGCAGCCTGACGATCTCATCCAAGTAGAGCTGTGCCAGTCGATCCCGAGACCAAGTCGTGTGTACCGGTAGGAAGTGAGCTGCTTTCGTCAGTCGGTCCACAATAACCCAGATCGCATCATGACCTCGCTGAGAACGAGGCAACCCGGTGACGAAATCCATGGTGATCTGCTCTCACTTCCATACTGGTACAGGCAACGGTTGAAGCTTCCCTGCTGGTCGCTGATGCTCAGCCTTCACCTGCTGACAAACCAGACACTGCGCCACGTGCTGAGCCACGTCCATCTTCATGCCAGGCCACCAGAAACTCTGCTTCAGGTCGCGGTACATCTTTGTCCCTCCAGGATGAACAGTATACGGCGACCGATGTGCCTCAGTCAAGATCTCTCGCCTCAAATCCCGAACACTGGGCACACACCTCCGTCCTCGAAAACGAAGGGAACCATCGGCGTGAATAGTGAAGTCTCCATCTCTATCCTGCTCGGCCTCTGCTCGCACTTTCTGCATGTGCGGGTCCATCAGCTGTCCACTAGTAATCCGATCTGACAAGGTGGGTTGCACCACCAAGGTCAACAGCTGTGTGGTAGCTCCAGAAGGTAGGATCTCCAACTCTAGTCGACGAAACTCCTCCACCAAGCGCTCCTGGTCGGTGATCATGAGAGACAGCTCCGCTGAAGGCTGCCTCCGGCTCAAGGCATCCGCCACAACGTTCGCCTTGCCTGGATGATACTGGATGGAGATGTCGTAATCCTTCAAAAGCTCAAGCCACCGTCTCTGTCTGAGGTTCAGCTCCTTCTGAGTGAAGAGGTACTTCAGACTCTGATGATCTGTGAACATCTTGCAATGCGCTCCGTACAGGTAGTGTCTCCAAAGCTTGAGAGCGAACACCACTGCTGCTCGCTCGAGATCGTGCATCGGATAGTTCTTCTCGTAGTCCTTCAACTGGCGCGAAGCATACACGATGACCTTCTTCTGCTGCATGAGCACGCACCCCAATCCTATCCGAGACGCATCACAATAGACCACAAAATCCTCACCAGGCTGCGGCAATACTAAGAGCACGAGTCAGTCTGTCCTTCAGCTCCTGGAAGCTCTTCTGACAAGCGGGAGTCCACAGAAACCTCTCGCCTTTCCTCGTCAACTTGCTCAAAGGGGCGGCGATCTTAGAGAAACCCTCAATAAATCGCCGGTAATAACCCGCCAAGCCGAGGAAGCTCCTGATCTCCGTCACAGAAGTCGGAACAGGCCAATCCACCACAGAGTCTACCTTCCTTGGGTCCACCGTAATACTCGACTGCATCACGATGTGACCCAAGAAGGAAACTTCCCGAAGCCAAAACTCACACTTCTTGAGCTTAGCGTAAAGCTTATGCTCTCGAAGCATCTGGAGGACTCGCCGAAGGTGATCCTCATGTTCCACGTCGCTCCTCGAATAGATCAGTATGTCGTCAATGAAGACCACGACAAACTGATCCAAAAACTGCCGAAAAACCCTGTTCATCAAATCTATAAAAGCTGCCGGGGCGTTAGTCAAACTGAACGGCATCACCGTGAACTCGTAATGCCCATAACGAGTCCGGAAGGCCGTCTTCGCAACGTCCTCGGCCTTGATCTTGAGCTGACGATAACCTGACTACAAATTAATCTTCGAGAATACCGAGGCTCCCTGAAGCTGGTCGAAGAGATCGTCGATCCGTGGTAGAGGGTACTTGTTCTTCACTGCCACCTTGTTGAGCTCTCGGTAGTCAATGCACAAGCGCATACTACTGTCCTTCTTCTTGACGAAGAGGACCGGTGCTCCCCAAGGAGAATCACTCGGTCGGATGAAGCCCAAATCCAAAAGATCCTCAAGCTGAGCCTTCAGCTCCTTCAACTCGGTGAACGCCATGCGATAGGGGGCCTTCGAAATCGGAGTAGAGCCCGGAACCAAATCGATGAAGAAATCAATCTCACGGTCAGGAGGCATCCCGGGTAGCTCGGCAGGAAAGACATCGGGGAAATCTCGAGCCACCGGAATATCCTCCAGAACCGGTATAAATCGATGAATGACGTCTACCGAAGCCAGGTAAGCCGTACATCCACCGGTCAACAAACTCCTAGCTCGGGCAAACGAGATAGTCAAAGTGAAGAAAGAACTCTTACAAGCACGATAGATGAATTCCTTCTCGCCCGGCTCCGCGAAAGTCACCGTCCTCTGCACAGTCGATGGTGGCGTGATGCTTGGTGAGCCAGTCCATCCCAAGCACCACATCGAACTCCTTCAGCGGCAACACGACCAGGTTCGCCAAGAACACCTGGTCGCCAAGCGACATCGGACAAGCACTAATCCATCTCTCTACTCCAAGGCCCTTGCCAGGGGTCTGGATCCGAAGGGGTACAAGAAGCAGACTCGACTCCAGATCATGCTCGCGAGCAAAAGAACGAGAAATAAAAGAATGCGATGCACCGGTATAAAACAACGTCCTAGCACGAGAGCCAAAAAGGGAGGTTATACCTGCAACCACGGCGTCTCCACTGGTGTCTCCCTCAGGGTGGGACATGTTGAAGACACGTCCACCCGATGCCTGGGGTGTCCCCTCCTGCTGGCGGGAAGTGGAGGGACGCCCAGACGAAGCTGCAGCTGCTGGTGGCGGGTTCCTCCGGTTCTGTCTCGTAGTGGCTGGAGAAGAAGCAAAACTCTGCGCTGGTCCCATCGTGCAATGCTGGCGCATATGTCCCCTCTGGCCGCATCGGAAGCAGTGATCTTGGCGCTGGGGGCAGCCGTACGGTCGGTGACCCTGTCCACAGATGATGCACGCGGGTTCTCCTGCCACTGGCTCCCAGATGGAGCGCTCCTGGCTGACTGGCTCCTCTGATTCTTACTCGGTCTCTCCTCGGAGGAAGGGCCATCACTGGGACTCTGGTGGGAACGCTTCCGAAAATCAGCCAAGCGTGCTAGAAGGTGGCCACCGTCCCCAGTCGCAAGGTCGGCATTCTCGCTCGGAACAGTTGATGTGGTCGCTGTCGTCGCCGCGGTCGGGACCACGATCGGTGTGGGTGCCACGGGAGGATCTGCCACCATCGGGGCACTCGACGACGGAGGAGGGGCTGGAGGGGCAGTCGTCATAGCCTGCTGCTGCAGAAACTGCAGAAACATGCCGGAGAGGGCCGTCAACTGACCCCTCACCTCGGCCAACTCAGTTTCTAGCTGCAGGATACGGTCTTCACCAGGCTGTCCGCCTCCTGCCAGCTCCTCACTCGAACCGGCCGCAGAAACTCGGATCAGAACATCGGCAGCCCGTCCCGTAGGCACACGCCCACAACCACGACCAGGGCGGGGAGGTCTACCACTCCCACGAGCCATCTGCAACAAAGAAACCTCATAAGGAAACAGGTGTCGGCCACACCCAACAACCCCAAGCCGAAGACTAACAAACCCTCGTTCTCGCGCACCTATTCATCTTAGGTCTTCCTATGGGTCAGCCTAACCAATGATTCAGTTACAAGTTTATGAATGAATGAGTGTTTGCACCCTTTACGCTCTGATACCATCTCAATCTGTCACGCCCCGGGCCAGTTTTAGAAGCGGAAATACGTGTCGTTTTATTTTTTAAAGGCCTAGCCCGCGCCACGTACAGACCCGCCACAAATACAGGGCCCACTGTCCACACGGACAGAGCCTCCCCTGTATTTGCACGGCGTACACAATATACAAACAGGATCACAAGCACCATTCATTCATCACACAAACCAATCACACCAACAATACATACAACTAATGTCCTTAGAAGTTGCATGTATCTAAACAAGTCCTTAGGCGAAGGATGATGCGATGCACAACCAACAGATCATTCTATAAAACTGCTTCTTACTCAGAAGCTTTATTAGAAGGCTAAATTACAGAAAACCTCCCTGTCAATACCCGCTTTTTCACTTTCCCCCCCTATCATTTAAAAACCTACACTTTGCCCCTTTGTAAAATGAAAAATGTACACAGGGGGGTACGGTGTTAACTTTGATGGCAAAATGACCAAAATGCCCCTCCGCCCTTCATGCCTCACCATCTTCCTCCTGCGCTCCCCCGAACCCTCCTCCGACACCACCACCTTGCAGCCTCCCTCCTCCTCGCCGCGGCCCTCTTCCTCCACCTCCTCTCCTTCTCTGTCGTCCTTCTCCTCCTCCGCCGCCGCCTCCGCCACGCCTCCTCCACCGCGAGCGGTGGCGCCGCCTCCGCTGTGGCGGAGGAGTGGGACGGGGACGGGGAAGCCGACGGTGATGTGGGGGACGGTGAGGTCGGCGGCGAGGTGGAGGAAGAAGTCAGAGAGGAGGAGGGAGATGGGGACTCGAGGGTATTTTGGGTATAAAAATATATATAATAATATTTTATTAACGGAACCCTAACGAAACACTGACGGCAAGGGGCAAAGTGAACATTTTTCATTTTACAAGGGGCAAAGTGTAGGTTTTTAAATGATAGGGGGGGAAAGTGAAAAAGCGGGTATTGATAGGAGGGTTTTCTGTAATTTAGCCTTATTAGAAATCCTAATCTCAACCATTTAAAGATTATTTGAAAACCGTTCTCCACACGAGAACTCTCTTTTGAAATCCCAAAAGTCGATCAATCGAAAATCCATTTTGTAAGATAGGGGGTGCCCTAGGATCTATCTAGAGTATATCTATCACCTAGAGGGGGGTGAATAGGTGTAACAACAAAAAACACAAATCTCAATGCTGTAAAATAATGCGGAAAATAAAATCAGCACACTGAGATTTACGTGGGAAACTCCACTTTGGAGAAAAACCCACGGGACCAACACGCGAAAAACAATCCACTAAGAATAAAAGATTACAAGGTGATTACCGACTCCACGGACTTAACCTCTCCTTTATCTTCTCTGGATCTCGCGCACACCACGGCTGTCCACGCCTCACGTCTGAATCCACAGACGCCACGCCTCGAATCCACGAGACGCTCACTTCAAATCCACGAAGCCTTCACGATCCGAATCCACGAACTGCTTCGAACACGCCGAATCCACGACGTCGATTGGAACAGAAACTCAGGGTTTAAACTGGTGATTCCTTGCTTAGAATTTCATTAAGAACCAGAAGAAAAAGTTCTAAGCAAAAGGGAGATCAATTCGACATATGAAATAGAAATTAAAACTATCTCGAATTGATCTCGGAGGCTATTTTGTAGAAAAAGGTTTAGAACGAAAATCCTAGCCTCTAGGGTTTCTCTTGTACGAATTCTGAGTTGTTCAGCAGTTAGAGAAAACCCCCATAGGTTATTTATAGGTGTTGGAATCAAATAGAGTCGGATTAGATTGAAATATACCAAATCTGGCACTGTATACCGGTATACGTAATCTGATACCGGAATGCCATGACGGAATCAGAATTTCACGCAGAGGCATTCCGGTACTAACATTCCAGTACCGGTATACATGGAATCAGTACCGATACTAGATTATACATACCGGTATACAATCCAGAAAACAGTTTTTTTGAACCATCGGTTTTGAGGAACACCAAATTGGATTCCGGAATACACATGCATTCCGGTATACAATATCACATACCGGTATGTGACTCCGGAATTCCAATAAACGAGTTTCAACAAAGAATCTAAAGTTCCTAAAAACTCATTTAATCCGATTATAAACATACACATGATTCCAATACCATAATTAACTATGAATCACCATTTAAACAATAAAACTTACCTTCACGTCGTGATTCAATATGTGAGTTGATGGTTGTCTATGCTTGAAGTCTCGGATTCTTCAACAAGTTCACGAAGCACTCGACCTTCAAGACTCCGACTCAACAACTCACGAAATATGCCAATACAAAATCCGTAACAATCTCCCCCCTTTGGCAATTTCGTGACAAAACCTAAAATACAAGTTCTACCCGAACCAAAATAAAAGAAATCCATTGTCATCACCAAAACAATGAACTTCACGCATGTACGATCCAAAACATAAAACCAAAAATTACAAATGGTTCAACCTCCTAAGACAAACTCTATGACTTAGGACTTGGAGTCTTGAAGTCTTAAAAGAAATCCTGCAAAAACAACTTCAGACACACATAGGTAGAAACAAGCAAGTTAAGTTAGTAAAATGTTATGTCATCAATTTTTTTTTCCCCTTTAGTCATCTCTCCCCCTCGATATAGTTCTCTCCCCCTTACTATAATTCTCTCCCCCTTAGTATAGTTCTCTCCCCCTTAGTATGATTCTCTCCCCCTTTTGTCAAAAATTGCCAAACAAAAATAGAAAGAGATAACAATAACAATAACTAAGCAAGTAGAGTTAGTCCATAATGACAAGTCCAAAATAGAGAGAAAATAGCTAAAACAAGCAGATAACTAAAACAAACATGGAATAGTGGAAAAGTGAAAAACAAGATAAGAGATAGGAAACATCACTCTCCATCGTCACTATGGTCATCACCATCGTCGTCTCCTTCACCCTCAGTGCCCGGAAGATGCTGCTCAAAAGAGGAAGGAGCAGGTGGATGTGAAGTACTAGGACCGGCACCACCGGCAACGTCATCATGACGACAACTAAGAATCTCTAGAATCTTCTTCACGCCATCCTCGACATTCTTAAGTCTGTCCTCCAGTGCTCTAAAGCCTCGTTCAACCCTCTTCTTGAAAGATCGTAATTCATGACGAAGAGGGACCTCGATAGCTGCTCCCCCTGAGCTAGATGACCCACCACGCTCAACAGGACGGGGCGCGGTACTAAGAGTAGTCGTAGAATATCCTTTAACTTGTTGAAACGTCTTCAAAGTACTGACCGACTTAGCCAAGGTTACTCCATCAATAGGTCCTAAGCCATAGTCAAACTTGTTGCCAGACGTATCTACTCCATGTGCTTCCAAAATACGTGTGATCAGAATAGGAAATGGTAGAAGCTCACTACGTCCGGAAGCATGAATAACAGTAGCCATACGCTGCCACATAAGAAAAGGAATGTTGATGTTGAGTCCCAGCGCATACTCCGGATTACCAAGTAGAAAGAGAAGCACTAATCGGTCCCACCGGATGCGTTTTGTGCCAACCGTTGGCACAATGTTGTAGCAGACTATCAACGAAAGAATGTGATATTCAGGCTTCAATTCCCTTGATTCAACAAACAAACGGTTTGTATAAGTGCCTGGTTTGCATAAAGCATCTGTCATGATCTCCCAATGTGACGAAGGTTGAATATGCCCACTTGTAAGATAGGGGGTGCCCTAGGATCTATCTAGAGTATATCTATCACCTAGAGGGGGGTGAATAGGTGTAACAACAAAAAACACAAATCTCAATGCTGTAAAATAATGCGGAAAATAAAATCAGCACACTGAGATTTACGTGGGAAACTCCACTTTGGAGAAAAACCCACGGGACCAACACGCGAAAAATAATCCACTAAGAATAAAAGATTACAAGGTGATTACCGACTCCACGGACTTAACCTCTCCTTTATCTTCTCTGGATCTCGCGCACACCACGGCTGTCCACGCCTCACGTCTGAATCCACAGACGCCACGCCTCGAATCCACGAGACGCTCACTTCGAATCCACAAAGCCTTCACGATCCGAATCCACGAACCGCTTCGAACACGCCGAATCCACGACGTCGATTGGAACAGAAACTCAGGGTTTAAACTGGTGATTCCTTGCTTAGAATTTCATTAAGAACCAGAAGAAAAAGTTCTAAGCAAGAGGGAGATCAATTCGACATATGAAATAGAAATTAAAACTATCTCGAATTGATCTCGGAGGCTATTTTGTAGAAAAAGGTTTAGAACGAAAATCCTAGCCTCTAGGGTTTCTCTTGTACGAATTCTGAGTTGTTCAGCAGTTAGAGAAAACCCCCATAGGTTATTTATAGGTGTTGGAATCAAATAGAGTCGGATTAGATTGAAATATACCAAATCTGGCACTGTATACCGGTATACGTAATCTGATACCGGAATGCCATGACGGAATCAGAATTTCACGCAGAGGCATTCCAGTACTAACATTCCAGTACAGGTATACATGGAATCAGTACCGGTACTAGATTATACATACCGGTATACAATCCAGAAAATAGTTTTTTTGAACCATCGGTTTTGAGGAACACCAAATTGGATTCCGGAATACACATGCATTCCGGTATACAATATCACATACCGGTATGTGACTCCGGAATTCCAATAAACGAGTTTCAACAAAGAATCTAAAGTTCCTAAAAACTCATTTAATCCGATTATAAACATACACATGATTCCAATACCATAATTAACTATGAATCACCATTTAAACAATAAAACTTACCTTCACGTCGTGATTCAATATGTGAGTCGATGGTTGTCTATGCTTGAAGTCTCGGATTCTTCAACAAGTTCACGAAGCACTCGACCTTCAAGACTCCGACTCAACAACTCACGAAATATGCCAATACAAAATCCGTAACACATTTGAAACCCGTTTCCCACACGAAAACCACAATTTTAAAACCACTACCACGAGGGGTAGAAATCCACAAAAGTAAACGAGGGTAAAAGAAGCTCACAATGATCCATGAACATATATAAGCAAAAGCATCTAGGAAATCCAAACATGCAAGACAATCAACCAAAGTGTAACTGAACCACATCCACAACTAACTGATAAAGAGATAAGGGCGATAACCAATCTGAAGGGAGGAACCTCACAAGTCGGGACCTCTAATACCACTAACTAAGCGTGCCTCGCTGCGTCCCGACTCCCACCACCCTGCTCACCTGAAAACAACAACGATGGCGGGGGGTGAGAACATGTAAACATGTCTCCCCTCCCAGTGGGTACCGCAAGCCGACGAAGGCGAGGTGTACACACCGGCACGAGGGTCAACAAATAGATAGATAAGATAAACAGTAGCACAAATAAGTATGAGGCTGACATACAACTGAACAACTATGCTACTGCAAGTAAGATAACATATGCATCAACAGTGATAACCACAAATGTATACCCAATCCATAGGCCACCGGGACGGATCCCTGGCATTGTCACTACCTGCTCAACCATCGGCACAAAACCTCCGAAGACGCACATGCGTCGAGGCTCACGGGTCGGATACACGCGACCCTTTTCCGGAAAAGACGAACCAAGCGGTGGATCAGACCGCTGGCATACGTGAGGTGCTAGAAGAGCTGTGACGATCGATGCGAATGCTCAATCCACAGAACGGCAACGAGCCGTGAAGCAACTGATAAACCGAAATACGAGGATCGCTCGGAACAACAGGCGATCACCACCGACCAACGAGGTCGTCTCAATAACCATGCAAACAACAACTACTCTACTAAGGCAAGCACACATAAGTAGAGTTAACAGGAGTCAAGTGAACTAATAACGAAATGCAAGAGAAGGGATAGAAATGTATCACCGTAGTCCACTGAACCGACTCCGGATCGAAGTACCCACCTGTAGAAAAGATAGAGCCTAACACCGACGGCTCTCAGGAACCACGACAGGACCTACGAAAGACTCACAGGGTCAAGGTCCACTAAGTTGACACTAAACACAAAGTGCTCACAACCCGAAACTGACGGATCGTCCGAAAAATCCGTCGAGACGATCCCGAACTCAAACCAAGCCCCGAAGGGGTACCAACAACCAAACCAAGTGCTCCGCTGTCCCCAATCACACTAAACACGGTGACAGGACAGCGAGCACAAGCTTGGGGTGCCACGAACACAAATGCACCCGAAACGGCTTTTCGGGTTCCCGAAAAAAATACCAATTTGGCACCGGAACCCTTCGTCACTCATCCGCTGTCCTCGAAACTTCGGGACAGCGATGGAGAACAGCCAACGAGGCTATACGACGAAGCCAAGTCACTCACGAAACCAGCAAGTGAGTCGCACGACTAAAACGCGCGTTCCGCCGACTATTTTATCGGAAAACACATCGGAATTCAATCCGGATCTCCGCGAAGGGCGAAGAGGTTGGACAACCAGTCCACAAGGCCTCAAGGGTCATGCCCTTGCGGCCCGCAGCATCACAACGCTGCCACAATCACATAGAGCCCAAAACGAGCAACATACGCACAATAATAAGCATAAAGAAGGCCGATAGAGCGCTCCGTTCGTCCGCACGACCCTCCGCAAGCACCAAACGGTGGTGGCGGCGGTCGGGACGGCGAGCACCGGCAAGAGGGGTTCGCCGGACGTCGGGTGGGAGGTGACCGCGACAAGAATAAGCGGCGGTGGCGGCGGCGCCAGGCGCTCGGCCGCGGCTGCCCTAGTAGCCCAAGCAGCAACAGCGGCGGCTGCGGCGGTGCACCGGCGGCACGAGGGCGGCCGAGCAGGAAGGCGACAGCAGCGGAGGTCCTCCCGGGGCTGGCCGGAGGTCGCTGCGCCGGCGGGAGGCGGCGGCGGCTCGAGACCAGCACCCACTGCCCGCAGCAGCTCCAGCAACAGCTTGCTGCGGCACGGCGGCGCTCGGCGGCGGCTCCTGACGGCGGGGCAGGACGCCGGCGGCTGCGCAACCTCAGGGGAGACCTAGGGCATGGGTCCACCCTGGGTGCACACCGCAAGGAGAAGAAGAAGAAGAAGAAGAAGAAGAAAAGAGAGAGAGAAAGGTGGAGAGAGAGCTGGCCGGAGCTCCCCGCCGGCCAGGGGAGGTCGGCGGCGGTCGGCGACGCACAGGGAGGTGGGCAGGGGAGCTGAGGAGGGAGTGGCACCAGCTGGGGAAGCTAAGGGAGAAGAAAAAGAGCAAGAGTGGATTCTCTCCACTCAACATTCAAATATACCAAATATACAATTGCGAAAAAGCCCTCGCAACTTGGGAAATTAGTCTCGAGTCCCTCACAGCATGCGTAAAACGCACAGACACCCCTCCACACTCGATTTCACGCAAAACGATGTGTGAAACAGGGTCCAATTCGCGAAACGATCAAACATGCATTACGACCTCTCGGCGAAGATCTCACGATATCTCACGATCCGACGGTCGCATGTGCGAACGGATCGCGCCATCGCGTTCAGCGCTGCCGAGACATCGAATCTACCATTTTGGATTGTCAGAAACAGTCTCCGAATTGCGACACAACACATCCTCTCTCCTCCAACAATAACTCAAAACTATAAAATACATATATACGTATATATATACACCTATACATATATATATATACATATACAAATACATATGCACACAAATACAAGGTAGAGGGAGAGAAAATACAAAGAATTCAAATTCAAATTCAAAATTTGAATTCTCACATAAAATACCTAAGTTGGTGGTGCTTCATAACTAGAATGAGAAGAGGTTGCCTGATTATTAGGAGGTGATCCATTATGAGGAAGACCGGTGCATTTCTAGATTGGAGAAAAAAAGTTAGATGATATATTAATTTTTCATATATATCATAATTAGATAAAATTACTTATAAATTATGCTTACTAGTTTGAGGCCTTGTGGAATGCATGATATTCCTTCTCCTAGTCTGCAATGGTCTTGAGGCCTTTTACCTATTGATTCTACCCATGCCCTCATTGTCATCATTTTTTTGTGTATATCTTCATATTTTTGTCTCTTATCTGCTAATTCTGATTGCATTACACATTTCTCCTCCTCGGCTTCTTTTTGGTCTCAGAAAGTATTTGAATATAATCACATAAGGAGTACTTAGAGCATGCATCATCTCAAGGATTGCTAGGTGATTGATTATCGAGAGCATTTGCATTGTGAATGCTGTTTGTGTGATTGAATGTTAATGTTGCAACAACTTTTATAGTGATACGCCGTGCAAATATAGGGGAGACTCTGTCCTGGTGGACAGGAAAAAACCTATATTTGTGGCGGGTCTGTTCTGTCCCGTAGCAAGTTTGTAATAAAAAAAACAAATAAAGAGGCATTTTCCGCTGACTTTACTTTCGAACTAGTCTTTTCTTCGAAAAAGCTTTACAAAAGAGGCCCCGGGGCGTGACACGCACCATATAAGCTATTCAAAATATTTAATTACCTTTCAATTGGATACATCCATCGATATTGCACCGGTCCATCTATCGTAGCCTCGTATGCAAGATGTATAGGCAAATGAACCATAATATCAAAAAAGGCTGGTGGGAAGATCCTTTCTAATTTACAAAGTATTAAGACTATACGAGAGTCTAATATTTGAAGTTTCTTCCTTTTAAGAGATTTAGAACATAGATCTCTAAAGAAACCACTTAATTCCATGAGTGCACAACTTACATTTTTTGGTAAAACACTCCGAAGAGCTAAAGGAAGTAGTTATTGCATCAATATGTGATTGTCATGACTTTTCAATCCTATAATCTTATGGTCCTTTAAATGCACGCATCTCGAAATATTTGTAGCATATTCGTCAGGAACTTTGATAGACTTTAGTAACTTAAAAAAAAATACTTTTTTTTTCTGCAGAAAGTAAAAAGCATGTTGAAGGAACTATAGTTTTGCTTCCATTTTGCCTCAAATGCAGCGGCTCTCTAATACCCATAAGCTGCATATCAAGACGAGACTTTATATTATTCTTTGTTTTACCATCTGCATTTAATAATGTCCAAAGTACATTATTATTTACATTCTTCTCAATGTGCATCACATCTAAATTATGACGTATGAGAAGATTTTCCCAATATTGTAAAGAAAAGAATATACTCTTTTTCTTCCAATTGTGTGGCATATTATCGTGTCCTTGTTTCTTCTTACCTTTACAACTATTGTTTGACTTCCCAAATTCGTTTTTGACATTTTTTAGCTGATCCACTATTTGAGAACTAGATAATGGAAGTGGCGCATCTCTAACCTCTTGGTTTCCGCCAAAAGATGAATTATCATGTCGAAATTTGTGATTTTGTTCTAAAAATCGACGATGATCCGTATAGCAAAACTTTTGACCATCCTCAAATAGCGTGCATATGTGTTTACATTACAAGAAAGGCATGCCAAACGGTCTTTAGTACTCCATCCCGATAAGTTAGCATATCCGAAAAAATCACTAATAGTCCATAGTAACGCAGCATGTAACTGAAAATTTTGCTTCTTTGAAACATCATAAGTTTGCAACACATTTAGCCAAAGATCATTCAACTCATCAATTAAAGGTTGTAAATATACATCAATATCATTTCTAGGTGCATTTGGACTGGGAATAAGCAACGGCAACATTAAATATGGTTGCTTCATGCACATCCAAGGTGGTAGATTATATATATGGTATCAAAATAACAGGCCATGTACTATGCGTTGTGCTCATTGTTCGGAAAGGATTGAAAATATCGCTTGCTAAGCCAAGTCTAACATTTCTAGGTTTAGAAGAAAACTTTGTGTGTTCAAAGTCAAATGTTTTCCATGCGGGAGAATCAGCAGGATGCCTCATAACTCCATCATTTGTTCGATGCTCTTGATGCCATCTCATTAGTGATGATGTTTTTGATGACATGAACAACCTTTGTAGCCTTGGTTTTAAAGTAATATGGCGTAAAACTTTGGCTAAATTTTTTTTGACCTTTTTTTTACTAATAGCCAATGCATTACTTTCTACATCATTTTCAGTCGATTTCCATCGTGAAGTACCACAAATAGCACATGAGTCTGAATTAGAGGTCTCTTTATAATATAGATGATAGTCATTTGGGCAAGCATCAATTGTAGTATACCCTAACCCTAAGTCATTAATGATTTTTTTGACTTCATAAAATAAACTTGGGAGTGTTTCACCCTCAGGAAGTGCCTATTTGAGTAAAGTAAGTAACATTGTGAATGAACTATTGCTCCATCCATTAAGATACTTTATGTGAAACAATCGAATAATGAAAGCGACTTTTGAGAACCTCTTACAACCAGGGTATAACTCTTGCTCTAAATCTTCAAATAATTTGTAAAATTTCTTTGCCTCTTCATTAGGATTTTCGTGGCAATCATATTCTTTTGGTGCTATTTCTTCATCAATTTCTTGAATATTACCAAAAGCTTCATTCAACATTGCATGTATGTCGTTGAGTGGATCCGTTTTGTCATAATGATGTGTAGAGGAAAATGAAGTAATATCTTCTCCATGATAAATCCAGCATATATAATTCTTTGAAAAATCATCACAAATTAAATATTCAAGAATAGCCTCTCTATCTTTCCAAAAGCGATTGTTGCAATTATTATTATTATTATTTTTTGAGAGAAAGGTAGCACGCTACCCGCTTCGTTTATTTCTTTTGAAAATAAACTTAGCTGGAAATGTGAATCAACTAGGATTCGAACTAGCCCCTCTTGAGATGCTTTGAGAAAAGCAAAATCAAGAAACTCTGTAACTCCATGAAGATATTTTTCACTTGCCCTATATTTTTCAAATGAAAGTTAATTGATATGTTCAGATTATGCATTTACTACTATTAGAATAAATACATAGTGGTTCAAGCAAACCTTGGTTCATTGATCTAAGTCTTATCCATGGGATTAATACCTAGTACTATAAGAAATGAAGAAAACTAAGTGTTAGCCTTAATGAATCTAGTTAAAGGATCATTAGATGGGTGCGTAAGAAAAGAACAATCAGAATGCATGAGTAATAGGGATGGATTCTTAAAGCTAAGGAGTAAAAAGTTTCCTATTTTCTCCTCAAAGGATCAAAACTTGAGTCTATGTATCAATGACTATAAAGCCTAGTGTACTAAGAATTGTTTATGTAATGCTTATGCTTCGACATATCTGAATGACATCTGGTTTTCATTTTTGTTTGGGAACCTTTATGGTCTCCAAGACGGTGTTGATGAAGTGCAAGATCTTTTTGTGTGGCCTAGGGCTTCAAAGCTGAAGAAAAATTCAAGCAAGAACTTTTCATTTTCTTTTTTTGCGGATTCCTTATCATGCGATTGACAGAAGTTTTCATTTTCAGAATCTATACTAATTTTTTGTCAGCTATAATCCTTAATTTATATTTGCAAGGCAGTGATGGACTTAAATAACTCTTATTGACTAAAACTAGTCAATTGAAGACAATAATTGAAAGAGTTTTGCTTTATAAGGGTGGATATTGAAATCCAAGTTAAATTTCAAGAACTGAATTTGTAATTTAAACTTGTTAAGGAAATTCATCAGCAAAGTATCATATTATAATCAGTCCAGAAAATCTTTTATTTTCTTTTTTGTCTAATTATTTTTATCAACGGAGTCAAGATAATCTAGCTCAAATTCCATAGCATGCTAATTTGCTAATATTTGCTTACCAGCAATTTAGAATTTCTTGAAGGTCTAGTGGCTCAGTTGAGGTAAAGAGGTTGTCAAGTAGTTCAGGGCAAGGGCTCGAAGTGTTTGAAAATGAGATCACACTTATCGCCAAGCTCCAGCACAGGAATCTCGTCAAGCTCCTTGGTTACTACATCCAAAAAGAAGAGAAAATATTAATATGTGAATATATGCCCAACAAAAGCTTGAATTTCTATATAGTTAGTTGCACTTCAAGTCCCTTATGTAAGGCCATATTCGGTTGACACATTGTTTTGCAATATATATATCTAAATACATGTATATATATGTATTTCTTTTACTCAAGGAAGTATTCTAGTTGCAGATTCAACCAAAGGAGCATAATTAGACTGACAAAAGAGCTTTCACATTGTAGAAGGTATTGCAAAAGGGCTGTAGTAACCGAGGCATTTTACAGTGATTTTTTTTAAAGATGGTGTATTATTACGCAATTAGATGCGGTTTTCGATGAAATTGAAAGTGCCACCTTCTGTAAGATCTTGAATTTTGAGAGTTTTATTTCGATTTTGAATTTTTTTTTAAACTTTTATAAAGTTGTTTTCTCTCTCTCTCTCTCTACATATATATATAGGTATATATATATGGGTATATATATGTATATATATGTGTATTGGTATGCAATTGTGTGTGCTTGAGGCGAAATGACGGCTTTTGTCGTGAATCGGCGATCGTTTCTAGAGATCCAAAATAGCAGATTCGATGTTTCGACAGTGCTGATCGCGATGGTGTGATCCGTTCGTGAATCCGACTGTCGGATGGTGAAATATCGCGAGATCATCGCCGAGAGGTCGAAATTCAGATTTTGGTCTTTTCGCGAAAAGGTCCATATTTTATGCACCGATTTGCGTGAGATCGAGCGTGGAGGGGTGTCGACGCATTTTACGCGTGCTGTGAGGGACTTGGATTGAATTTCCTAGTATTCGTGGGGTTTTGTGCAATTGTACGTGAGGGTATAAAGTTGCATGTTAGGGTTTTCAAGCAAAACCCTAACCCTAGCTCCAACCCCCCTCGCACCCGAGCCCCCTCAGTCGATCCTCTCCTTGTGCGCCGTCCCCAGCGCGTAGCCGCCGCCGTCGCCGACCTGCTTTGGCTGGCCGGAGCTCGGCCGGAGCTCGGGCTGAGCTCATTCTCCTCCTTTTTCTTCCTCTCCCCGGCCACCTTGTTTGCGACCGCGCCGCCGCCGCCTCCTACCCCCGCAGCTACCCTCCTCCAATCTCAGGAGGACCGCCGCCACCGCACCCTGCTTCCCCGGCCGCCTCGGTGCCGCCGGAGCGCCGCCGCAGCCCCGCTCAGCTCTCTCCAGCAGCAGCCGTCGTAGCTGCCGAGCCGCCGTCGCCGCCCTTTATTGTCGCGGTCCCCCCCTTCCGGCTTCCAGCGACGTCCTCCGGCCGGTGCTCGCCGTCCCGACCGCCGCCGCCATCGTTTTCTGCCGATGCCGGCGTGCCCTAGCCGACTCGTGAGCGAGGGATCTCCCCGCGCCGCCATCGTCCCTTGCCGCCGGTTGCTCCGGCCGGGCTCGGTTTGTGCAGGGCCGGAGCAGCGCGTGTTTTTTTGTGCGTTTTGCTGCCTCCCGATCTTCGGGGAGGTGAGCACGATGATCGCGGCGACGCGCTGATCACCGTGCTCACCTCGGTTGACAGCAACGTTGCCCCGTTTCGTTGTTTCGACAGCGTCGAGCCCTGTTATTTTATGTTATTGTAGTTTCTTGTGTCGTTTGAGCCCCGCGACTGTTTTTGTCGCTCTGGGATGCGAGCACCCCCTTCGCTGCGTCGAGACCTATCCGCTGGTGCTTGCGGAAGATCGTGCGGACGAGCGGAGTGCTCTAACGGCCGTCCCGAATGCTTTTATATGCTTATATGTGAATTTAATTGTTAGTGTGGACTGTTTTGTAATTGTAGCAGTGTGACGTCGCTACGGGCAGTGAGGGCTTAACCCTCATGACCCTGTGGACTTGTTGTCCAGGCTCATGACGCCCTCGCAGAAATCCGTTTCGACTTCCGACGCGTTTTCCGACAAATTGGTCGGCGGGACGCGGGTTTCGGTCGCATGGCTCACTTGTTGAGATTGTGAGTGACCTGGCTTCATCGCCTAGCCTTGTCGGCTGTTCCTCTCCGCTGTCCCGAAGTTTCGAGGGCAGCGGATGAGCGACGGAGGGTTCCGGTGCCAAATTCGGCGTCTTTCGGGAACCCGTGTTTGGGTGCGTTTGTGTTCGTGGCACCCCGAACTCGTGTTCGCTGTCCGATCACCGTGTTTGGTGTGGTTACGGACAACGTATGACTTGAATTGGTTGTTGTTACCACTTTGGGGCTTGGTTTGGGTTCGGAATCGTTTCGGCGGATTTCCCGAACGTTCCGACGGTTTTGGGTATGTGTGTTCTCGTGTCCTGTGTCGACTCGGCGGACCTTGACCCTGTGAGTCTTTCGTAGGTCCAGTCGACTTTCCTGAGAGCCGTCGGTGTTAGGCTCTCCCGTTTCTTCAGGTGGGTACTTCGATCCGAAGTCGGTACAGTAGACTAGCGGTGATACCCTTCTATCCCTTTCTCTTGCATGTTTGGATATAGTTCACTTGACTCCTCTTATCTCTACTTGTGTGAGCTTGCCATTAGTAGAGTAGTGTGATTGCATGGTTTATTGAGACGACCTGGTTGGTCGGTGGTGATCGCCTGTTGCTCCGAGCGATCTCCGATATTCATATATCAGTTGCTATACTCGGCTTGTTGCCATTCTGTGGATTGAGCATTTTGCATCGATCGTCACAGCTTTTCTAGCACTTCACGTACACCCGCGGTCTGATCCACCGCTTAGGGTGTTCTTTTCTGAAAAAAAGGTTGTGGTTTCCGACCCGTGAGCCTCTTGTCATGTGCATCTGCGGAGGTTATATGCCGGTGAGTGAGCATATTATGACAGTGCCAGGGATCCGTCCCTGTGGTCTGGTGGTGATTAGGTTTTATTATTTATCTACAGTTGATGCATATGCTATTTACTTGCAGTAGCGTAGTCGTTTATTTATTATCATACTCATGCTTACTTATGCTACTGTTTTACCTACCTATCTATCTGTTGACCCTCTTGCCGGTGTCTACACCTCGCCTTCGTCGGCTTGCGGTACCCACTGGGAGGGGAGACATGTTTATCATGTTCTCACCCCCCGCCATCATTTTTCAGGTGAGCCGGGTAGTGGGAGTCGGGACGTGGTAAGATGCGACTAGTTAGCTGCATTAGAGGTCCTGACCTGTGTTACCGCAGATTTGGTTATCACCATGACTCTCTCTCTTTACTTAGTAGACTTATGTGATGGTTCAGTTACATTATGATTGTTTGTTTACTTATCTGCATGCTTGGATATTGTGGACGACCATGTTTTAATATGTCATGTGGATTTTTGGGATATACCTGCGAGTTATTTGTCCATCGTGAATTTCTACCCCTCGTGGTAGCTGGTTTTTAAAATAAAGTTTCCTTGTGGGAAACAGGTTTCAAATGGCTTTTCGGTTGATCGGCTTTTGGGTTTTCAAAAGAGAGTTCTCGTGTGGGGAACAGTTTTAAAAGGATATTTGAAATGATTGAAGTTAGGGTTTCAAAACAAAGCTTCCGGGTGGGGAGCACTTTTAATAGAATGTTTTGGTGAACTGTGCATTGCATCATCCTTCGCCTAAGGAGTGCTTAGATTCATGCAGGTGATAAGGATGGTTAGCTGTATGAGATGGTTGTTGTGTGTGTGATGAATGAATGGTATTTGTGATCCTGTTATGTATAGTGGTACGCCGTGCAAATATAGGGGAGACTCTATCCGTGTGGACAGAGGGACCTGTATTTGTGGTGGGTCTGTACGTCGTGTGGGCTAGGGCTTTCAAAAAAAAAAATTTTGACATGTTTTTCCGCAACTAAAACTAGCCCGGGGCGTGACACCTTCATGGCCCGCCAGTGTGCCCTATAATGGACCCTGACGCAATTTGGCGTGATATGGTGAATCGAAGTATTTATTCAAAAAGCATGATATTTCATGGGTCAAATTGCACGATTTTTGAGGTGGAGATACTTGTGAACAAAAAGCACCTAAGGTGAGTTTTGGGTAAGAAATTGTGATCCATATGGGCTAAATTGTAATTTTTGTGATTTGAGAGAAAGGGGCAATGCATGAAGGGGTTATCATTTCACGTGTGAAACTCTGGAATTTTCATAAGTAGAAGGACTCATGTGAAATTAGACTCAGAGACGAATGTGTGGATTCAAGTTTCACATAATTCTGAATTTTCTGTGAAAATTGGCACGGATTTAAACCTAGAGAGAGAAAATCAATTGATGGATCTTTTTGCAAAAGTACGACATTTAACGAACGAAACTACAAATTTCAAGGCGAGAAGAGCTTCTTTGCAATTTGGCCTATGCTGGGGAGTTGTGTGCAAAAGCGGGCTGGCAGGGGAGTAAGTTGTAATTGTTACATGAGAAATAAATATATGTATGTATATAGTATTGTGTATATATATGTATGTATGTATGTATATGTATATATATATATATAATAGGGTAGGGCTACTATACTCTTATGAGTATAGGACCCTTCGTACTCATAAGTCGTTTTCGATGATGGAGCTTCCGAATCGACGATCCACACCGTTAAATATGATCTAGAGTATTTAAAACTTCTAGAAAATAAATTTCGTAATTTTTCGAAATCGTTATAAAGTCCATCAAGTGGGCATAAAATGAACGGTCAAAATTGAACGACGTCCTAAAAATGGATGATCAGATTCTTCAATTTAAGATCCGAGTTATTGATCTTTATCTACATAGTAAATAGAATTTTCTATCAAAAATTCAACAGATTCCGATTCTTTTACACCGTTAAAGGAGCAAGTATCCCATACCGGCCGTTCAAAATTGTATATTTATATATATAGTCCGGCTACTATGCTATTAATAGCACCAAGCACTTGCCGTTAGATTTACCCCTTTGACCATTTCCACCCGTTAGATCATACTATTTAACCAACCACCCACTCAACCCAAGGGGACCACCATCATCCTAACCGCACATCCCTTAATCCAAGGGCTGAAACTTAATAGCACCAATGACTAGGTGCTATTAATAGTATAGTAGCCTAGTTCTATATATATATACTTATACATCTTATAATTAGCCCTAACCCTAACCTACCCTGTCACGCCCCGAGGTCCTTTTTGTAAAGCTTTTTTGAATAAAAGGGGCCAGTTTGAAATAAAGTCAGCGAAAAAATGCCCATATTTTTTTTTTGAATTACAACTTGTCCCCAAGACGTAACAGACCGGCCACATATACAAAAATCTCTCTGTCCACACTGACAGAGTGTTTCCTGTATTTGCACGGCGTACCAATACAACATACACAACAACACACTCATCCACTCACACAAACAACATACACAATGCGGATGTCAGATAACCATTCAGCTAACCATCCTTACGATGATGCATGCTCTAAACACTCCTTAGGCGAAGGATGATGCTAATGTACATACAACAATCAATTCTATTCTTTAAAAGTGTTTCCTACCCGGAAACTCTATTTAAAAATACTAAACATCGATAAATCCAAAAGTCATTTGAAAATTGTTTCCGACACGGAAACTCACGTTTGAAAAGCCAGCTACCACGAGGGGTAGAAAACTACGTTTGATAAAACCATCAACTGCTTGTCTCAGATAAACCACAATTATCACCTTGAATTATTGAGAATCAACAAGCATTCACAATACTCAAAAACCACCAAGTCTGACAATCAAACAAACAAGTAACTGAACCACATCAACTCTAGTTTAATAACCAACATGAAGAGAAAGGTTAGACATGATAACCGTAATCGAGTGAAGACTAGTCGGAACCTTTATAGCTCACTAGCTATCGCGCCTCACACACCGTCCCGACTCCCACCACCGAGATCACCTAAAAAATGGTGGGGGATGAGAACATGTAAACATGTCTCCCCTCCCAGTGGGTACAGCAAGCCGACGAAGGCGAGGCGTACTCACCGACAAAGGAGAAACAACATATAGATATGTATATAACAAGTACAGTAGCGAATAATGGAGGACAGGTATAAACGAGTATGAACAACTACTGCTACTGCATATAATGAACATATGCATCAACTGTAAATAAACCGAAAATCCAATCATTGTGCCCTATATATCCGAAAATCGCAGGCTATGTCACAGTATGCTCACCCACCAGGCGCACAACCTCCGCAAACACCTGGCAAGAGGCTCATGGGTCAAGAAGACGACCACTCTTCCGAAAAAGAACACCCCCACTGTCACGCCCCGGGCTAGTTCAAGGTGCGGAAAAACGAACCAATTTTTTTTTTTTGAAAGCCTAGCCCGCGCCACGTACAGACCCGCCACAAATACAGGGTCCACTGTACACACGGACAGAGTCTCCCCTGTATTTGCACGGCGTCCCCGACAAACAACAGGATCACAACCACTATTCATTCATCCCAACAGCACAACAACACAGTAGATTCATACAGCTAGCCGTCCTTAAACCTGTATGAATCTAAGCAGGTCCTTAAGCGAAGGATGATGCAATGCACAAGCAACAACCATTCTAGAAAGCTGCTCCTTACCCAGAAGCTTTATTTGAAATCCTAATTTCAAACATCCAAGAATCATTTGAAAACTGTTCTCCACACGAGAACTCTCTTTTTTTTGAAGTCGCAAAACAGAGCAATCAGAAATCCATTTGAAAATCGTTTCCCACACGGAAACCTTGTTTTACGACGCTACCACGAGGGGTAGAAAACCAAAAAGCTAGATAACGAAATAATCGAAAGGTATGAATACAACCAACTAGTCCAAGCATGCTATCATCACATAATCATAAGGAGTAAATTCACAACACATAAGCATGCTAGAGTAAGCTCAAAGAATAACTGAACCACAAATGACATCTAATAGGCGAAAGTAGGGTGATAACCAAATCTGGGGATGTAGCCTCACGAGTCGGAACCTCTAGAGCTACTATCTAGGCGTGCCTCGCAGCGTCCCGACACTCACCACCCTGCTCACCTGAAACCTGCAATGGGGGTGGGGGGTGAGAACATGCACGCATGTCTCCCCTCCCAGTGGGTACCGCAAGCCGACGAAGGCGAGGTGTACACACCGGCACGAGGGTCAACAAAAGATAGATATGGTATACAGTAGCACAAGTAAGTATGAGGCTAACATACAACTGAAATAACTATGCTACTGTAAGCAACTAGTATGCATCAAAGGAGATAACCACAAAGTAAACCCAATCTATAGCCACCGGGACGCACCCCGGGCACTGTCACAACTTGCTCAACCAACTGGCACAAACCTTCTGCACGCAACGCAGTAAGGCTCACGGGTCGGGACCGCTCTCCACAACCCTTTTCCGGAAAAGAAGCTCAAACGGTGGATCAGACCGTAGGCATACGTGAGGTGCTAGGGAGCTGTGACGATCGATGCGTATGCTCAATCCACAGAACGGCAACAAGCCGAGAAGCAACCAATAAACCTCAACTAGGATCGCTCGGAACAACAGGCGATCACCACCGACCAACTGGGTCGTCTCAAGAACCATGCAAACTACCACTAGGATCGCTCGGAACAACAGGCGATCACCTCCGACCAACTGGGTCGTCTCAAGAACCATGCAAACCACAACTACTCTACTATCCAAGCACGCATAAGTAGAGTCTACGGGAGTCAAGTGAACTAAAAACTGTAATGCAAAAGAATGGATAGAAAGGTATCACCGTAGTCCACTGAACCGACTCCGGATCGAAGCACCCACCTGTAGGTAAGATCCAATCTAACACCGACGGCTCTCGGGAACCGCGACAGGACCTACGAAAGACTCACAGGGTCAAGGTCCACCAAGTCGACGCTAAACACAAAGCTCTCACATCCCGAAACCGGCGGATCGCCCGGGAAACCCACCGGGGCGATCCCGAAACCACACAAAGCCCCCGAGGGGTACCAAACAGCCAACAAGGTCCCTCGCTGTCCCAGAACACACAAAACCAAGTGACGGGACAGCGAGCACAAGCTCGGGGTGCCACGAACATCAAATGCACCCGTAAAGGCTTCCCGGGTTCCCGAAAAGTGCCGATTTGGCACCGGAACCCCACATCACTCATCCGCTGTCCTCGAAACTTCGGGACAGCGATGAGGAACAGCCAACAAGGCTAAACAATGAAGCCAAGTCGCTCGCGAAAATAGCGAGTGAGTCACACAACTAGAAACGTGCGTTTCGCCGATTATTTCATCGAAAAACGCATCGGAAACAAATCCGAAACTCCACGAAGGGCGAGGGGGTTGGACAACCAGTCCACAGGGTCCCAAAGACCATACCCTTGCTGCCCACAGCGTCGCTACGCTGTCGCAATCACCAAAGTCCACAACAAGCAACATATACAAACATACAAGCACTAATTTAAGCCGTTCGAGCAATCCGTACATCCGCTCGACCTTCCGCGAGCACCAGCGGATAGGTAGCGACGTCACGGAGACCGTGCTCGCAGCCCCTCTGCGACAGGACAAGTCGCGGGCCGGGAAAACCCATAAAAACAGTGAGCATATAAGAAAAGTAAGCGTAAATACGGCCAATCAAGTGCCCCGCACGTCCGCACGACCTTCCGCAAGCACCAGCGGACAGGTAGCGACGTTACGGACGCCGTGCTCACAGCCCCGCTGCGACAGGGCAAGCCGCTAACACAGCAATTGCACAAAAAAATAGAGCCACAAGCACACAAAAGGCTCGACAAAGGCCGAACCATAAGACGGCTCAACGAAACCCAAAACTAGGGTGAGCACGGTGTTCAGCACATCGCTGCGATCGTCGGGCTCACCCTCCCGAGCTTCGGGAGTCAACGGATGCGACAAACAAGCGCAACAACAAAGAAAACACAACAAAAGCTCCCCGGCCGGAGCAACTAGCTCCGGCCGGCTGCCGGCCGACAAACATGGCCGGCGGCGGCCAGGGGTGGATGCGGAGGAGGTGGGGAAGGTGATGCTCACCTTGGCCGGCGACGGGAAGCGGCGGCGGCGGCGCTGGGACCAAGCTCGGGCTCGGGTTAGCTAGGGCACGGCGGCTCCGGCGGCGTTCCGGCGGCTTTCCGGCGGCCGGGAAAGGGAGGGTCGGCGACGGAGGACTCAAGGGTGATGATGCTCACCCCACAGAGCTCCGGGAAGCGGCGGCGGCGGCGGCCCGAACACCTCGGCCAGCTGCTGCCCTAGCTGAGGCAGCAGCAGCAGCTCGGGCTGCTTCCGGCGGCCCTCCGACGACACGGCGGCGGTCCCCCGCGTCATAGCGAACTCAGGGGGAGCTCGGCGTGGGTTCCCCCTAGGTGCTCACCTCAGAGGAGGAGAAGAAGAAGGAGAAGAAGAAGAAAAGAGAGAGGGAGAGGTGGCCGGAGCTGCTCCGGCCAGGAGGTGGCCGGCGGCGGCTGGCGCTGCTCAGGGAGGAGGCCAAGGGGCAGGGGAGCCCTGTGCTCACCTCTGGGAGCAAGGGAGAGAAGGGAGTGAGTGTGGGAGAGAGAGAGAGAGAGGTTGAGTGTGAAGGTGGCAAAGAGAGGGGGTGGGTGAGCCTCATTAAATGCTCCCACCAACCCTCTCAGCCAAAGCCCCCTCTCCCACAGCAGGTAACAAAATCCCCCCAGGCCCCCCGCGATTCGAAAATGCGCGAAACGGTGCGAAAACGGGGACCCGATCGCGAAACAATAAACGTGACATACGACCTCTCGGCGATCAAGTTGGGATAACTTTTAATCCGTTCGTCGCACAGCGACACGGATCGCGCCATCGCGTTCAGCACTGCCGAGACATCGAACTTAGCATTTTGGATCGCCAGAAACGGACCCCGGATCGCGACGAAAATCCGAAAACTAACAAAAAAAACACTAAAAGACACTTATATACATATATATATATATATAAATACCTATATATATACGTATACAGATCAAAAACACAGTAATGGGGAGAGGAACACTGAGAAATTCCAAATTCCCAAAAATTCGGATTCTCACATCACTCCCACCTAACAAGAAGTTTCGTCCCCGAAACTTACCCACACACTATCCGCGAACAACAGCGGATACCGCTCTCACGAAGCAGACTCTAGCTCCCAAAAAGTCTCGCGCTCCTCGCGACTCGTCCAACGCAGTCTCACAAATAGAAAGCTCCGATTCCTCAACTGTTTCACAATGCGGGCCAAAAACCCCACAGGTACCTCACCGCAGCTGAGATCCTCCCTCAGCTAAACCGTTGTCAGCCGATCACACGACGCTCACCCACGTCAACCAGACAGAACAGTGATCGACAACGACTTCCACACTACGCCTCGCACGGTGCCAATCCAATGCTCGCTAGGAAGCTGCCGCAGAAGGCAAACTCCCCCAAAGGAAGATATCTGAACCAACCCCCACCAAAATCCAAACGCATGCCCGGAGCATAACCTTGAGAGTCTAGAAGACTCGCTCCGACTACCCAACACTCTGAGGGTTGAACTGAGCTAAAGTCGAGCCTCGTCCCCAGTGCCTACAGCAAGCTCCTCCAGAACTGGGAAACGAAGCGAGAACTCCAATCCAAAGCGACCGTCACTGGCTCTCCAGACAGCCCGACGAACTCATCCAAGTGGAGCTGCGCCAGTCGATTCCAAGACTAAAAACGAATGTACTGGTAGGAAGTGAGTTGTTTTCGTCGAACATTCCACAAAAACCCAGATCGCAACATGACCTCGCTGAGAACGAGGCAACCCGGTGACGAAAACCAAGGTGATCTGCTCCCACTTCCCTACAGGTACAGGCAAAGGTCAAAGCTTCTCTGCTGACAAACCCGGCACAGTGCCACATGCTGCGTTACAACCAGAAACCAGCCACAAGTCGCGGTACATCTTCGTCTCTCCAGGATGAACGGTGTACGGCGACTGGTGTGCCTCAGCCAAAACTCTCACCTCAAATCCTGAACGCTGGGCACACAACTCCATCCTCGAAGGAAGACCAACAGCATGTAGCACGAAGTCACCTTCTCAGTCCAGCTCGCACTCTCTACCAGTGCGGATCCATCGGTTGCCCACCGAAAATCTGATCCTTCAAGGTGGGTTGCACCTCCAAAGGCAACACTAAGCGGTAGCTCCACAAGGTACAGTCTCAAAAGCTCGAGAGCGTACACCACTGCTGCTAACTCAAGATCGAGCGCTAGATAGATCTTCCTACGGTCCATCAACTAGCGCGGAGCACAAACGATAATCCTCTCTTGCTGCATGAACACGCACCCCAATCCTATCCATAGATGCATTGCCGACGATCGTAACTACCACACCAGGCTGCGACAATGCTAAGATAGGGGCACGGGTCAAACAGTCCATCGGCTCCAAGACGCTCATCAGACAAGCGGGAGTCTACAGAAACAACGCGCCCTTCCTCGACAGCTTGTTCAAAGGGGCGGCGACCTTGAGGAGGACCCTCAACAATTCGCCGGCAACAACGCCCAAGCCGAGGAAGTTCCTAAACTCAGCCACAGAAGTCGGAACGGGCCAAACCACTACAGAGTCCTCCTTCCTTGGTTCCTCCACGAAACCAACCCACATCACGATGCGAACCAAGAAGGAAACTCTTCGAAGAGATCAGTATGTCGTCAAAGGAGACCACGACAAATTGATCCGAGAACTGCTGAAACCCAGTTCAACAACCAACGAAAACCTTACGAGTCCATCACTCAGGTGTACAGGGCTGTCGATCGCAGCACGCGATAAAAACACCTATGATGCCGAACATCAGATCAAAAGATCGGACACACGCTCCAAAGCACGGCTACACGAAAGACGCGGCGAAAACCCAGCACGCGAACACAAGCACAGAGACCTCGGAGCCAACAGCCAGGCTCCCGTCATCCCGAAACCGAGCTAAAAGGGCACCCTGACCCAACCGGAGTCAACCAACGGCAGCGATGTCAAATCGACTGCGCGGAAACCACGCCAGAAAAGCTCAAGGTTCACCACTAGAACGGGGATGACCAACACACAGCTTTCCGCAAGACGGCCAAGAGCGAGAAAAGTCTTGCAAGGGAAAGCACCGACCCAATCCAGAAAGTCTCCAAGAAGGGATAGGGTATTTCGTTCTAACTTTCGACACTACGTTGTCTGCAGCCAACGTACTTATCAAAAGAGGACGAAATACCCCAGGGTCAAAGCCAACAACCAGTTGGCAACACCACAAAGACGCCAGGTCAACCAACTCCAAAGCTGGACCAAAGTCACAGACGAGTCACCGAATTAACGGGAAAAGCAAACCGACCCACAAAACAAAGTCTGCCCTGAGCCAACTCCCTAGGAGTCATCGACTTCCAACAACGAACCGGCGGCTACAGGCGACAAAGGGTCGTCAACCAAGCGAACCAAACCGGAGGCAGAACAAAACCAGCGTCGATTAACCAACGTCGACGCGGTGAGATCTCCAACAAGGACCTGGAAGATCTCGCGATAAAGCACAGGAACCTACAATTGCCACCAGAAATCCCCGAACACACCAATTTGGGCGTTAGGATATCCGTAAACTATGTAGGCACCAACAAACACCCGACACCCAACAGTGTCCACTCAGTCTAGTACACGTCAGTTCGACGCCAGAACTAGCCAATGGTTAAAAGACCAACATTGACGATGCCACCAGCAAGACGTCAGAGGGGTAGGCTTCACCTTCCTACCCAACAAAACAGGGGGAAAAAAAAAAAACACACCCAAACTGCGGTCGAAACCGCTCAAAACAACATCTCCGTGGAGACGCTCGCAGAGGCCCTCGTGCTCAACACGGAAAGTGGGGACAGGGCGAGAACAGCCCCACAACAACACAGATCCACCAAGTGACGTTTCCCAAGCCCACGAGGGCCACCACTCACCAACGAGTGGTTACACAAAGGGAAAAACACCCGGCCACTTGGGATCTGTCTGGTACTCCACCACCATTACCAGAAACAGCACGAGCCTGCGAACTAGGGCAGATCAAACACAGGAAATCCGTCCAACACGCTCGGGTGTGACCACCACCCAAACACGGGGTCGGCGTCCACGCGCGAAACAGCCGACGAAGTCGCTGTCATCGTCATGGTCGTCGCACAATGATGTGGGTGCCACAGGAGGGTCTGCAGTCATCGGGGTACACGGCGAAGGAGTAGGAGGGGCTGGGGCGGCAGCTGCCGTAGCCTGTTGCAAAAAAACTACCGGAACAAGCCGGAACATGCCGGAGAGGGTCGCCAACAGACCCCTCGCCTCGGCCTCAAGCACACAGGGTACGGCCCACTCCAGGCTGTCCGCCTCCTGCCAGCTCCTCACTCGAACCAGCCACGACAGCCCGAAACAGAAAACCAGCAGACAGCTCCGCAGGCGCACGCCCACCACCACGACCCGGACGAGGAGGTCAACCAAGACCACAAGCCAACTGCAAAAAGCAGAATCCAGCGCAAGAGAAAAGGGGTCGGCAACTCCCACAAAACACAAGCCGAAAACAAACCCCTCGAGCTCGCGCGCCTATACATCCTAGGTCTTCCTATGGGTCAGCCTAACCAGTGGTTCAGTTACAAGTTGATGAATGAATGAGTGTTTGTTCCCTTTACGCTCTGATACCATCTTAGTCTGTCACGCCCCGGGCTAGTTCAAGGTGCGGAAAAACGAACCAATTTTTTTTTTTGAAAGCCTAGCCCGCGCCACGTACAGACCCGCCACAAATACAGGGTCCACTGTACACACGGACAGAGTCTCCCCTGTATTTGCACGGCGTCCCCGACAAACAACAGGATCACAACCACTATTCATTCATCCCAACAGCACAACAACACAGTAGATTCATACAGCTAGCCGTCCTTAAACCTGTATGAATCTAAGCAGGTCCTTAAGCGAAGGATGATGCAATGCACAAGCAACAACCATTCTAGAAAGCTGCTCCTTACCCAGAAGCTTTATTTGAAATCCTAATTTCAAACATCCAAGAATCATTTGAAAACTGTTCTCCACACGAGAACTCTCTTTTTTTTGAAGTCGCAAAACCGAGCAATCAGAAATCCATTTGAAAATCGTTTCCCACACGGAAACCTTGTTTTACGACGCTACCACGAGGGGTAGAAAACCAAAAAGCTAGATAACGAAATAATCGAAAGGTATGAATACAACCAACTAGTCCAAGCATGCTATCATCACATAATCATAAGGAGTAAATTCACAACACATAAGCATGCTAGAGTAAGCTCAAAGAATAACTGAACCACAAATGACATCTAATAGGCGAAAGTAGGGTGATAACCAAATCTGGGGATGTAGCCTCACGAGTCGGAACCTCTAGAGCTACTATCTAGGCGTGCCTCGCAGCGTCCCGACACTCACCACCCTGCTCACCTGAAACCTGCAATGGGGGTGGGGGGTGAGAACATGCACACATGTCTCCCCTCCCAGTGGGTACCGCAAGCCGACGAAGGCGAGGTGTACACACCGGCACGAGGGTCAACAAAAGATAGATATGGTATACAGTAGCACAAGTAAGTATGAGGCTAACATACAACTGAAATAACTATGCTACTGTAAGCAACTAGTATGCATCAAAGGAGATAACCACAAAGTAAACCCAATCTATAGCCACCGGGACGCACCCCGGGCACTGTCACAACTTGCTCAACCAACTGGCACAAACCTTCTGCACGCAACGCAGTAAGGCTCACGGGTCGGGACCGCTCTCCACAACCCTTTTCCGAAAAAAAAGCTCAAACGGTGGATCAGACCGTAGGCATACGTGAGGTGCTAGGGAGCTGTGACGATCGATGCGTATGCTCAATCCACAGAACGGCAACAAGCCGAGAAGCAACCAATAAACCTCAACTAGGATCGCTCGGAACAACAGGCGATCACCACCGACCAACTGGGTTGTCTCAAGAACCATGCAAACTACCACTAGGATCGCTCGGAACAACAGGCGATCACCTCCGACCAACTGGGTCGTCTCAAGAACCATGCAAACCACAACTACTGTACTATCCAAGCACGCATAAGTAGAGTCTACGGGAGTCAAGTGAACTAAAAACTGTAATGCAAAAGAAGGGATAGAAAGGTATCACCGTAGTCCACTGAACCGACTCCGGATCGAAGCACCCACCTGTAGGTAAGATCCAATCTAACACCGACGGCTCTCGGGAACCGCGACAGGACCTACGAAAGACTCACAGGGTCAAGGTCCACCAAGTCGACGCTAAACACAAAGCTCTCACATCCCGAAACCGGCGGATCGCCCGGGAAACCCACCGGGGCGATCCCGAAACCACACAAAGCCCCCGAGGGGTACCAAACAGCCAACAAGGTCCCTCGCTGTCCCAGAACACACAAAACCAAGTGATGGGACAGCGAGCACAAGCTCGGGGTGCCACGAACATCAAATGCACCCGTAAAGGCTTCCCGGGTTCCCGAAAAGTGCCGATTTGGCACCGGAACCCCACATCACTCATCCGCTGTCCTCGAAACTTCGGGACAGCGATGAGGAACAGCCAACAAGGCTAAACAATGAAGCCAAGTCGCTCGCGAAAATAGCGAGTGAGTCACACAACTAGAAACGTGCGTTTCGCCGATTATTTCATCGAAAAACGCATCGGAAACAAATCCGAAACTCCACGAAGGGCGAGGGGGTTGGACAACCAGTCCACAGGGTCCCAAAGACCATACCCTTGCTGCCCACAGCGTCGCTACGCTGTCGCAATCACCAAAGTCCACAACAAGCAACATATACAAACATACAAGCACTAATTTAAGCCGTTCGAGCAATCCGTACATCCGCTCGACCTTCCGCGAGCACCAGCGGATAGGTAGCGACGTCACGGAGACCGTGCTCGCAGCCCCTCTGCGACAGGACAAGTCGCGGGCCGGGAAAACCCATAAAAACAGTGAGCATATAAGAAAAGTAAGCGTAAATACGGCCAATCAAGTGCCCCGCACGTCCGCACGACCTTCCGCAAGCACCAGCGGACAGGTAGCGACGTTACGGACGCCGTGCTCACAGCCCCGCTGCGACAGGGCAAGCCGCTAACACAGTAATTGCACAAAAAAACAGAGCCACAAGCACACAAAAGGCTCGACAAAGGCCGAACCATAAGACGGCTCAACGAAACCCAAAACTAGGGTGAGCACGGTGTTCAGCACATCGCTGCGATCGTCGGGCTCACCCTTCCGAGCTTCGGGAGTCAACGGATGCGACAAACAAGCGCAACAACAAAGAAAACACAACAAAAGCTCCCCGGCCGGAGCAACTAGCTCCGGCCGGCTGCCGGCCGACAAACATGGCCGGCGGCGGCCAGGGGTGGATGCGGAGGAGGTAGGGAAGGTGATGCTCACCTTGGCCGGCGACGGGAAGCGGCGGCGGCGGCGCTGGGACTAAGCTCGGGCTCGGGTTAGCTAGGGCACGGCGGCTCCGGCGGCGTTCCGGCGGCTTTCCGGCGGCCGGGAAAGGGAGGGTCGGCGACGGAGGACTCAAGGGTGATGATGCTCACCCCACAGAGCTCCGGGAAGCGGCGGCGGCGGCGGCCCGAACACCTCGGCCAGCTGCTGCCCTAGCTGAGGCAGCAGCAGCAGCAGCAGCTCGGGCTGCTTCCGGCGGCCCTCCGACGACACGGCGGCGGTCCCCCGCGTCATAGCGAACTCAGGGGGAGCTCGGCGTGGGTTCCCCCTAGGTGCTCACCTCAGAGGAGGAGAAGAAGAAGGAGAAGAAGAAGAAAAGAGAGAGGGAGAGGTGGCCGGAGCTGCTCCGGCCAGGAGGTGGCCGGCGGCGGCCGGCGCTGCTCAGGGAGGAGGCCAAGGGGCAGGGGAGCCCTGTGCTCACCTCTGGGAGCAAGGGAGAGAAGGGAGTGAGTGTGGGAGAGAGAGAGAGAGAGAGAGAGGTTGAGTGTGAAGGTGGCAAAGAGAGGGGGTGGGTGAGCCTCATTAAATGCTCCCACCAACCCTCTCAGCCAAAGCCCCCCTCTCCCACAGCAGGTAACAAAATCCCCCCAGGCCCCCCGCGATTCGAAAATGCGCGAAACGGTGCGAAAACGGGGACCCGATCGCGAAACAATAAACGTGACATACGACCTCTCGGCGATCAAGTTGGGATAACTTTTAATCCGTTCGTCGCACAGCGACACGGATTGCGCCATCGCGTTCAGCACTGCCGAGACATCGAACTTAGCATTTTGGATCGCCAGAAACGGACCCCGGATCGCGACGAAAATCCGAAAACTAACAAAAAAAACACTAAAAGACACTTATATACATATATATATATAAATACCTATATATATACGTATACAGATCAAAAACACAGTAATGGGGAGAGGAACACTGAGAAATTCCAAATTCCCAAAAATTCGGATTCTCACACCCACGGTGGCCAAACCGTTGGTGTACGTAAAGTGCTAAATGAGCTGCGACGATCGATGCAGAATGCTCAATCCACAGGACGGCAACAAGCCGAGAATAGCAACAACTAACACATGTCTAAGAGATCGCTCGGATCATTGAGCCGATCAACACTAACCAATCAGGTCTCACCACAAGATCATGCAAGATACACCACACCACTCTACTAGTGTCATATGCAAGGATGAAAGTAGAGAACAATAACGAGAAGTCGAGTGGAATCACGCTTATCCATAACATGCAAGGAAAAGGGGAAGGAGAAATATCACCGAGTTAGTCCATTGTACCGACTCCGGATCGAAGCACCCACCTGAACTGGAGAAGAGCCTAACACCCAAGGCTCGCAGGAACGTCGGCTGGACCTATGAAAGACCCACCAAGTCATGGTCCATCGAGTCAACTCAAAAACGCTAAACTCACAATCCCGAAATCGCCGGAATTTTTGAAAAGTCCACCGGAACAATTCCGAACTCAAAGAAATACCCCGGAAGGTACCAATAAGCAACCCAAGTCACCCGCTATCCGAAAACACACCAATTTAGGTGGCCGGACATCAAACATAAGTCCAGGGTGCATAAAAACATAGACGCACCCGTAATGACATCTCGGGTTCCCGAAAATACCGTTTTCGGCACCGGAACCCTCCGTCGCTCATCCGTTGTCTCCGAAACTTTGGGACAGCAAGAGAAACCAGCCAACAAGGCTCAGCGACAAAACTAGGGCATCCACAACTCCACAAAGTGAGTCCCATATCGATAAACACATTCCGTCGACAATTTCATCGAAAAAACGCTTCGAAACACGATTTGATCTCGCGAGAGCATCGAGGACTTGGACAATCAGTCCAGAGGGTCACACGAGGTGGTCTCACGCTGCCCGAGGCAGCACATGCTATCACAATTGCATGGAAACCCTCAACCTAATCACAATTTGCATAAAACATGAATTTAAACAATAAAATAGGCAACATAACCGCTATCGCGCGATTTCGAGACCAACCGAGGGCACCAACAGCTAGGTCTCATCATAGCGAAGCCCATGCTCACTGTCCGAGGCATCAAAAACAGCTGCGGAGTACACCGGGCCCAAGAATAGTGCAAGCATACAAGGCCCAAAGGAGCGACATCACTAAAATAGCAAAACGAGGCATTCCTGATAGAAACCGAGGTGAGCACGATGATCAACGATGAGTCTCGATCATCGTGCTCCCTTTTTTGAAGATCGGGAAGCCCCGGGTTACTCGGAACAGCAAACAACCCAAAAAACACCCTATTTCATGCTTGGCCGGAGCAACCTTGCTCCGGCCGGCTACCGGCGGCACGGCGACGCGCGCGCGGGCCAGGGATGGATGCGGAGGAGGTGAGGAACACCATGCTCACCTTGGCCGGCGACGGAGAGCGGCGACGGCGGCACTGGAAGAAGGTGCGGCCAACCCGAATCTAGGGCTTGGGCTCGGGCTCGGCAGCTCCTCCCAGCGACGGCGACGGACGGGAAGGGTTGGGGACGACGGCGGCGGGTCCCCTGAGGCCGGAGGGAGGTGGCGGCGACGGCTAAGGGCGGCGACAGCTAAGGGTGGCGGCGGCGGCGCTTCAAGAAACCATGGCCGCCACTGCTAGGAACTGCACCAAACGGCAGAGCGGTGGCTGCGGCGATTTTCGACGGCGCAGGGGTGGCCGAAGGAGGTCGCCGGAGGTCCAAAGAGGGAGAGATGGAGAGGAAGAGGTTGAGGGAGAGAGAGAGAGGTGAAGGTGGCAGCGAGCTTGGCCTGTCGAGGGAGGGTCGCCGGCGGCCGGGGGGGTTGCGTGGCGCCTCACAGAGGAAGAGAGGGTGTGGCTAGGGCTCGGGGTTGAGGAGAGGGGGGCTAGGGTTAGGGTTTCTTCATGAGAAACCCGAGGTGCAATATAAACACTACACGTAAAAACGCAGGAACCTCGAAACCTCAACAAATTAACCCGAGTCCTTCAACATTCGTGTAAAACGCGCCAACGCCCCTCCACGAGCGATCCTCGCGAAACGGTACATAAAATATTGGGTATTCTGCAAAAATACTCGTTTCGCAACAAAATCATCCCTTCCTCGATAAACATGCAATTTCGGACGATCGATTCGTCAGATTTACGAACAGATCGCGCCAACGCTTCCGGCATTGCCAGACCATCAAACCTACGATTTTTTTCATCAGAAACAGTCGCCGATTCACGACAAATGGATCCCTCTTCCAACCCTTCACAAATACAAACATATATATATATATATATATATATATATATATATATATATATATATATATATATATATATATATATATATATAAAGAAAGGATTTAAACTTTAAATTAAAATTAAAATTTCAAATCCAGTCCCTCAAGAATCACAGATATTACATACTCTCTTCCCCTCCCTTACAACCACCGCCACCTTCATCGGAGCCGTACTCCGGTAAGCCTCCGGCCAGTGGAAAACCTGAGCTTGTCTGCTCTCTCTCTATCTCTCTCTTTCCTCGGGTTGAGGCCGGCGCCGCCACAGCCGATGCCGCCACCTCCGACGTCAGCGCCGCTGGACCGAGGCCGGATACCCCTAGCGGCCCCCCAGCCGCGCTGCCCCCACGCAACTGCAGTCCCACCCGGGCTGCTACTCCTATTCTGGCTGCCGCCCTCGTGCGCCGCCGTCGTCGGCCAGGGCTCCTTTCCAGCCGGCTAGCATTCCTCTCCTCCTCCCTTAACTCCCTCTAGCTTCATCTACAGCTCCTCCCTGTTGTTGCTGCATCTATGCTTGATGTGGGCCTTTGTGGAGGCCGAGTTTGTGTCTCCGGCCATTACCGTCGCTGCCGCCGGCGGCTAGTGCGAGCCCCGGCTTCCCTTCTCATAGGCCAACCTCTTCCTATCCCCTAGCCCAGCTAGCAACCTCCCAAGTTGCTAGTATGGCTGCTGCTACCAGGGTTGTTGTTGGAGGTGTTTGTTTTGGCCGTGGGCACTATTTCGGCCACCCGGCGCCTCCGGCGACCATCTTCTGGTGAGCACGGAATCCCTAGGCATTGGTGCTGGTTTGTGCTCCCCTAAGTTTTAGGTAAAACTCTTCCGAATTGCTGGTTTCATAGTCACCCACCTAATGCTCGATCAATTGACCCATTTTTTTTTTATGTTTGGTGCTCCGATCGATTTGGTGACTAAAGTTTGCAGGTTTTGTGAGCACGGTGATCGGTTGGCCTTCCTCTACGTAGTGCTCACCTCGTTGGTGTGTTTCGGGCAACTTGTGGTACCGCAAACCCGTTGTGTACTCGAAACGACTCTGCGTGGCTTGTACACGCTCATTGAGGATCGGAGATCATCAGGGTGACTCAGGCGCTGGTTCGTGGCACCACGAGGCACGTCGTTGATCCCCGTGCACTTCCGGTTCACTTTCGGATCGTCAAAGTTTGGTAAATCACTCAAAAATCCTTTTTTGTTACAATAGTAGATGTTATATATGCAAGTATGTACATGTAGAGTATTGCGGTGCTTTTCGCACCATAGGATGTGTTGGGCAGTGATGTTTAGTAGATTTGGATGTCTAGACCAGCCATTCAAGGTACGAAAACCCTATAGGGCTGAATTAGTGCGAATCGACACTAGTTAAGGCTTAATTAGATCGTTATTGCACGTTTCGGTTCCGGTCTCTTGGGATTGGATCTATTGCTGTCTGATGTGTTCGGCGAGCCTCGTTGGCTGGTTTGGCCTCACGTTTTGTGCCTAACATGGCAGCGAGCACGTTGTGGGTGGTCCGTATATCGAAATAGGTACCACGAGACCCACTTTGAGCCACTTTTGGAGCTATGGCTCCCGTTTTGGTGCGTTTTGTTTGCGGCTGTCCCAACACCTAAAATAGGGTGTTTGGGGACAGCGGGTACGACTTAGAGATGTATGGTGTGACCCGGGACACTTCGTGAGCTGAAGTGGCATGCCGGTGGACTTATGCGGAAGTTGGCGTATTCGGGAGATCAGTAAAAATGTCCGATGATCCGTTTGTGTTGTGAAACATTGTGAGTGACTTTATGTCACCAATTGGTGATGTGACGTGTTGTGAGCACCTTAGGGCTGATTACACAGTGCGTGTGTGGTTCGACACCAAAGTGGTGTTCGGATTATTGCAATGGCGCCTTTAGTCTTCGTTGTGGTTTTATTCAACGGTCGTTGAGCATTTGGTGTGCAGTCGTCCCAACACCTAAAGTGGTGCATTTTGGGACAGTGTATGCATTGTTATGACTCCCTATATAGAGTCAGTTATTTTTGGTGTCACGCCCTGGGGTCCCTTTAAAGCTTATAGATTAATAGCGGGAAGTGCCCAAATTTTTTTTTTTTAAACCTTGACTCCAGGGGTGACAGACCCGCCACAAATGCAGGGAACCCACTATTCACGCAGATAGAGTTTTCCCTATATTTGCACGATGTCGCACAAGTACAAGTTACAACCACAATCATTCACAAACCATATATACATTCACCGCATCACATAATCACGAATTACATTCATACATTCACATCTATCATTTGAAAACGTTTCCCACCCGAAAACTCATTTTGAAATACTAAAATCATAAAAAGCGGAAAACCTTTTTAAAACTCATTTTGAAATACATTGTGCACCCGGACGAGACTCGGAGGAAGAGCCAATCTGCACGCCACTGGACCAACACACTCCAGGATCTCAAATGGTCCAACAAACCGTGGACTAAGCTTGTTCCGCAAACTGAACCGTTTGATCCCCCTGGATGGCGACACCTTGAGCAACACATGCTCACCGACCTAAAACTCCAGGTCACGTCTCGCTGGTCTGCGTAGCTCCTCTGTCGACTTTGCGCAGTCTGCAGCCGCTCTCTCGCAATGCGGATCTTCGTCTCCGCGTCCTCCACCAAGTCCGGCCCGATCGCCCGGCGTTCTCCGACGTCGTCCCAACAGATAGGGGATCGACATCGACGCCCATACAAAGCCTCGTATGGTGTCATCCCGATCCTCGCCTGATAACTATTATTATAGGCGAACTCCACCAGCGGCAAGTACTTAAACCATCCTTCCCCATAATCCAGGACGCATGCACGGAGCATGTCCTCAAGAGTCTGAATGACTCGCTCCAACTGACCGTCGCTCTGGGGATGGAAGGTCGTACTGAAGTTCAACTTCGTACCCATGGCCTGTTGCAAGCTCCTCCAAAATTGGGATACGAAGCGAGTGTCCCGATCTGACACGATCGACACTGGCACCCTATGAAGCCGAACAATCTCGTCAATGTACAGTTGCGCCAGTCGATCTCAGGACCAAGTAGTGTGCACCGGCAAGAAGTGAGCCGATTTCGTCGATCGGTCCACTACAACCCAGATAGCATCATGACCCTACGGTGATTGAGGTAATCTTGTGACGAAATCCATTGTAATATGCTCCTACTTTCATACAGGCACCGGAAGTGGTTGCAGCTTCCCTGCCGGTCGCTGGTGCTCGGCCTTCACCTGCTGACAAGCCAAGCACCGAGCCACATGCTGTGCCACGTCGAACTTCATCCCTGGCCACCAGAAGTTCTGCTTCAGGTCGCGATGCATCTTGGTTCCGCTGGGATTTACAGTGTACGGGGATCAATGTGCCTTAGATACATCTTTCCTCAACTCCGAATCATCGGGCACACACCACCTGCCTCTAAAACGAAGAGATCCGTCGGGATGGATAGAGAAGTCCCCATCCTTGCCCTACTCGACATCCGCCCGCACCTTTTGCAAGTACGGGTCACTCTGCTATCCGAGCATGATCTGCTCCGTCAACGTGGGCTGCACCACAAGGGTCATCAATTGGGCCGTGGCCCCCATGGGAACAACCTCTATCTCGAGATGACGAAACTCCTCCACAAGACGATCCTGCCTCGTAATCATGAAGGACAATTCAGCTGATGACTGCTTCCAGCTCAAGGCGTCAACCGCTACATTCGCCTTTTTCGGATGATACTAGATAGATAGGTCGTAGTCCTTAAAGAGCTCGAGCCTGTAAGTTATGGGGGAGCCCTAAGGATCTATCTAGATACTATCAATATCTAGAGGGGGGTGAATAGGTATAACGGCCAAACCACAAATCTCGATGCAATAAAATAAGTGCGGAAATAAAAATAGCACACTGAGATTTACGTGGAAAAACTCCAACTAGGAGTAAAAAACCCACGGGACCAACACGCGATAACAATCCACTAAGAAATAAAAGATTACAAGGTGATTACCGACTCCACGGACTCAAACCTCTCTTTTATCTTCTTTGGATCTCGCGCACACCACCGAGTTGTCCACGCCCCACGTTCGAATCCACGAACGCCACGTCCCGAATCCACGAAATGCTCAACTTCGAATCCACGAAGCCTTTATCACGCTGAATCCACGACGCCCACTCGAATCCACGAGCGCACTCCGTCCAGAGCAAGAAAAATAAAGTCGATGATGATTTATTGCTTAGAATATCATTGAAGATATGTGGAAATAATTTCTAAGCAATTCTAAAATTGATTCTAGGAGAACATTAAAGATCTAGGGCACCATAAATTAATTTTAGAGAAGCTTGATGTAGAAGATGAGGAAAACGGCTACCTACAAGCTTCTAGGATTTCTAAAAGGTATTTTATGCTTAACCACGTTTTAGAGACACCCCCACATCGTATTTATAGGTTTAGAAGCAATCCGAAATAGACTAGGATTGAAAACTGATTTTAAAAAGGTTTGGAATCAAATTAGGATTGCAAAATTGATTTTAAAAAGGTTTGGAAGCAATTAGAATCAATTTAGGATTGCAAAACTGATTTTAAGAAATCTACCATCTTATTTATAGGTTTGGGAGACATTAGAATCAGAGTAGGATTGAAAAAATATATTTTCAAAAAATTGCGACGGGTCGGGGTCCGGACCTTGGATGCAGGGTCCGGACTTTGAAACTCTCCAGCGTTTCATAGTCCGGACCTCAGCCCTCAGGGTCCGGACCCTCCCTGCATGACAGCCAGGGAGGCGTACGGGTTCCGGACCTCACCTCAGGGTCCGGATCCTGAAAATTGAAAAAGTCAATTTATATATTTTAAATCAATTTTTATCTATTCTAATGTCTTCCAAACACTTGTAAATGATCATAAATCATCATCAAGATTATTTAAACTTACCAAGCATCGTGAGTTCATACGTTGAGTCTTCGAGTCTTCAAACTTCGTCTCTTCTTCTTTGAACCTTCAAGACTCCGACTCACTTCACGAAATAGGCCAATATAAAATTCGTAACAATCTCCCCCTTTGGCAATTTCGTGACAAAATCCAAAATTACATAAAACACTCACGATGCTCATCTCTCCAGAAACTTTGAAATTCATTGCCATCACCAAAATAATGAACTTCTCGCGCGAAAGATCCAAATAAAATCGAAATTACAATTTTGTAACTCCTAAAACAAACTCTATGACTTAGACACACATGGAGTCTTGAAGTCTTCAAAGACCTACAAAAAATTTTCATTCTCCACGAACAAAGTTAGTAGAAAAAAAATATCAAACTCTCTCCCCCTTTGTTCATGCGTCTAAATTCAAAAACTTAACTTATCATTTTCCTCTTTTCTTTTATAAAACTTTCAATATCATCATCACCTCTCTCCCCCTTTTTGTCAAAAATTGCCAAAAAGAAAACACCAAAAATAGAGAGAGTTTAAAGAGAAATCAAATCGAAGCATAAGAAACACAAGTTTAAGATTTTGTTCAACTTTGAAACCACTTGTGATATAATGAGAAAAACACAATGATTGCATTAAAAATAATGTTAGTGCATGAATGTGATGCATTCACATTGACTTCTTTCAATCCCTATTAATTTCATAAAAATTAAGAATTTTACTACACAATCACCATGATGTAGATAAAATATTACACGATTTCTTAATTCATATAAACTTCAAAATCAAATTATCAAAAATAATCTAAAGGCTCAAAAGTTATCAAGATGTAAACGGATTATGAAGAGACTTAAGGGATTCATCAAAGAGACAGAAATTTATCGCATAAACGTTCAAATTTGAGATAAAACAAACATCGCACAGGGGGTGGCTAGCTCCTTGAGCATCTTTCATGTATGTGGACCACCTTATAACTCCGAAAAATAAATTTTGTGACATTTTTTCTTTTGCATGCTTTTGCACTTATATTTTTTTTTCGGATATGCATTCAATTCTCATGTGGTAGCTGCACACACTAATCGGACGACCGGGGTGGTAGCTCTTTCCTCCATGTGGTGGTAGTTTTCACACTCCTTTAAGGATGTAACTCTTTCCACATCTTTCAAAGCATATGAGCAATCTTTTCTCAACATAATAATGACTCCCCCTCACTTAAGCAATCTCTTAGTTGAAAGAATATGTGACAAATTTTAGTCCATAAGAGAATGACTATTCATCAAATTCAACAAATACAACCGAGATAGGTTAAATTTCTAGAGATTACACATGACTACCTAAATTTGATGAATATAAGCATTAAGAATTCTCATAATAAATTATCTTCAAATATAATAAAAATAAAGTAAAACCGATAATTAATATGAGATTAATTAGGAGTGACTGAAAGTGAACCTATTGATGTTCAAAGCACTATTTAATGTTGTAATTGTTCAATGAATTTTCAAAAATCGTAACAATGAAAGCACCAAAATGTGTAATGCAATGATCAAGAGATATGCAATAAGAACCAATCAACACATTACACAAAGTCAAAACAAGTTAAGATTTAAGACAAGGAAAGATATCACCTTTTCGAACCCAAATTTGTCGAATTGTTGGTTGTCTTGGTTTGTTGCGGTTGAGCACTGATTGTTTTGACTTTTGATCGTCCGTTGGTCGCCACGTTGCATTCGGCTTTGTGTGCACTATTTGTTGTGGCTTCGACTTCCGGTTGATCTTGGATACTCGACCCTTTTGATGTTGCTTTTGAGGTCGTAAGGGTTGTCGAGTATTGGATGATGCCGAAAGATGTTTAGAAGATGCCGGTTGAGTTTTCTTATCTTTCCTAGGACATGTCTTCTTGATGTGACCTTTCTTTCCACATCTATGACATACTTTATCCTTCAAAATAGTTGAGACTTTATGTGCTGAATTTTTAACCTTCCCAACATATTTCCGCTCATATCCAAGTCCAAGTTTTCTTGTTTGACCCAATCCGAGCATATCATCAAGTTTCTTTGATCCGGAGGAGAATTTTTGTATGTCGGACTTGAGTTCATGGACTTGTTAAGTCAAGACTTGGTTAGAAGTATGAATTTTTTTCACTTGATGTTCTAGAAAACCAATCTTCTCTTGGTAGGATTTGATCGTTATCTCCGATTGGTCTAGCTTCTCTTGGAGAATTTTGTTGTTCTCCAATATCGATTCCCGTTCATCCTCAAGAGCTTTAGACGATATTCTCAAAATTTTATTTTCATCCTCAAGTTCCAGTAAGCGTTTCCTCAGCTTCTTGTTATGCTTAGCCATATTTTTCGATTCAATGAGTAGTTGATTATACGCCTCGGCTAAGTCATCATCGTCCGACTCCCCTTCACTTGTGCCATCGTCGCTCGACGTAGGAGAAAGCAAATCATTAGAAATAGATGATAAACAAAGAACCGACGAGGAAGGTAAAGAAGTATGTGAACATAAAGCTATAACGTCATTCTTTTCCTCTTCACTTGAGGTCGATTCATCCGAAGTAGAATCATCCCAAGTTTTTGCTTGCAAAGCCTTCTTTTTATACGATTTTTTTGTGGGACAATCCGTGGAAATATGGCCGTAGCCTCTACACTTGTAGCATTGGATTTTTCCTTCAAATTCATCTTTTTCTTTAGAGGACTTTGCAAGTTTCTTCTCTTTAGAGGATTTAGAATTTGAAGATCATTTAGAAGAAGATCTGGATGCAGATCGATTTGTCTTGTTCTTCCGGAAATTCCGACAAAATTTTTTCGTGAGACGCGCCAATTGGTGTTCAAAGTCTGCAAGCGAAATCTCTTCATCGGAATCCGAGTCAGCGTCCTCCTCCTTAGTAGATTTGAGTGCAATACCTGTACTTTTAGAAGAAGACTTGAAAGAAGATTCATTAGTAGGAAAAGTCATTTCATACGTTTGTAAAGCGCCTACTAATTCCTCTACTTTCATCTCGTCCGGGTGTTTTATAGTCTCAATGGCCGCAACCTTCGGACGAAATCTTTCGGAAAGAGTTCTCAAAAATTTTCTTACAACTTTAGATTTCGAGATTTTCTCTCCCAAGTTTGCGCATGTATTGACTATGTCTTGAAGACGAGTATAGTACTCGGTAAAGGTCTCATGATCGTCCATGGAAATTGAATCAAATTTACTTGTAAGCATTTGAAGTTTTTGGACCTTTACCAAGCTAGTTCCCTCATGCGTAACTTGGAGAGTATCCCAAATCTCCTTCGCTGTCTCATATGCCGAGACGCGAGAGAACTCGGTTTGATTTAAAGCATTGAATAAGGCATTAATTCCTCTACCGTTGTAAGAAGATAAATCAATCTCTTCCCTACTCCATTTATTTCGAGGTTTGGGCTTGTCGACATTCTCTACCTTTTCGGTAGGATGTTTCCATCCAAATTCGATGGATTGCCAAACACGCTCGTCGATGGCAATTAGAAAAGCTCTCATGCGAACCTTCCAATACGCATAGTTAGTGCCATCGAAAAACGGAGGTCGATTAATGTTACCGCCTTCAGCCATAGTTTACAACCTACACCCGCTATGATAGAAAAATCTAGATCCCGCTCTGATACCAATTGTAAGTTATGGGGGAGCCCTAAGGATCTATCTAGATACTATCAATACCTAGAGGGGGTGAATAGGTATAACGGCCAAACCACAAATCTCGATGCAATAAAATAAGTGCGGAAATAAAAATAGCACACCGAGATTTACGTGGGAAAACTCCAACTAGGAGTAAAAAATCCACGGGACCAACACGCGATAACAATCCACTAAGAAATAAAAGATTACAAGGTGATTACCGACTCCACGGACTCAAACCTCTCTTTTATCTTCTTTGGATCTCGAGCACACCACCGGGTTGTCCACGCCCCACATTCGATCCACGAATGCCACGTCCCGAATCCACGAAACGCTCAACATCGAATCCATGAAGCCTTTATCACGCCGAATCCACGACGCCCACTCGAATCCACGAGCGCACTCCGTCCGGAGCAAGAACAATAAAGCCGATGATGATTTATTGCTCAGAATATCATTGAAGATCTGTGGGAATAATCTCTAAGCAATTCTCAAATTGATTCTAGAAGAACATTAAAGATCTAGGGCACCATGAATCAATTTGAGAGAAGCTTGATGTAGAAGATGAGGAAAACGGCTACCTACAAGCTTCTAGGATTTCTAAAAGGTATTCTATACTTAACCACGTTTTAGAGACACCCCCACATCTTATTTATAGGTTTAGAAACAATCCGAAATAGACTAGGATTGAAAACTGATTTTAAAAAGGTTTGGAATCAAATTAGGATTGCAAAACTGATTTTAAAAAGGTTTGGAAGCAATTAGAATCAATTTAGGATTGCAAAACTGATTTTAAGAAATCTACCATCTTATTTATAGGTTTGGAAGATATTAGAATCAGAGTAGGATTGAAAAAATATATTTTCAAAAAATTGCGACGGGTCGGGGTCCGGACCTTGGATGCAGGGTCTGGACTCTGAAACTCTCCAGCGTTTCATAGTCCGGACCTCAGTCCTCAGGGTCCGGACCCTCCCTGCATGACAGCTAGGGAGGCGTACGGGTTCCGAACCTCACCTCAGGGTCCGGATCCTGAAAATTGAAAAACTCAATTTTTATATTTTAAATCAATTTTTTATCTATTCTAATGTCTTCCAAACACTTGTAAATGATCATAAATCATCATCAAGATTATTTAAACTTACCAAGCATCGTGAATTCATATGTTGAGTCTTCGAGTCTTCAAACTTCGTCTCTTCTTCTTTGAACCTTCAAGACTCCGACTCACTCTACGAAATATGCCAATATAAAATTCGTAACAATCTCCCCCTTTGGCAATTTCGTGACAAAATCCAAAATTACATAAAACACTCACGATGCTCATCTCTCCAGAAACTTTGAAATTCATTGCCATCACCAAAATAATGAACTTCTCGCGCGAAAGATCCAAATAAAATCGAAATTATAATTTTGTAACTCCTAAAACAATCTCTATGACTTAGACACACATGGAGTCTTGAAGTCTTCAAAGACCTGCAAAAAGTTTTCATTCTCCACGAACAAAGTTAGTAGAAAAAAAATATCAAACTTTCTCCCCCTTTGTTCATGCGTCTAAATTCAAAAACATAACTTATCATTTTCCTCTTTTCTTTTATAAAACTTTCAATATCATCATCACCTCTCTCCCCCTTTTTGTTAAAAATTGCCAAAAAGAAAACACCAAAAATAGAGAGAGTTTAAAGAGAAATCAAATCGAAGCATAAGAAACACAAGTTTAAGATTTTGTTCAAATTTGAAACCACTTGTGATATAATGAGAAAAACACAATGATTGCATTGAAAATAATGTTAGTGCATGAACGTGATGCATTCACATAGACTTCTTTCAATCCCTATTAATTTCATAAAAATTAAGAATTTTACTACACAATCACCATGATGTAGATAAAATATTACACGATTTCTTAATTCATATAAACTTCAAAATCAAATTATCAAAAATAATCTAAAGGCTCAAAAGTTATCAAGATGTAAACGGATTATGAAGAGACTTAAGGGATTCATCAAAGAGACAGAAATTTATCGCATAAACGTTCAAATTTGAGATAAAACAAACATCGCACAGGGGGTGGCTAGCTCCTTGAGCATCTTTCATGTATGTGGACTACCTTATAACTCCGAAAAATAAATTTTGTGACATTTTTTCTTTTGCATGCTTTTGCACTTATATTTTTTTTTCGGATATGCATTCAATTCTCATGTGGTAGCTGCACACACTAATCGGACGACCGGGGTGGTAGCTCTTTCCTCCATGTGGTGGTAGTTTTCACACTCCTTTAAGGATGTAACTCTTTCCACATCTTTCAAAGCATATGAGCAATCTTTTCTCAACATAATAATGACTCCCCCTCACTTAAGCAATCTCTTAGTTGAAAGAATATGTGACAAATTTTAGTCCATAAGAGAATGACTATTCATCAAATTCAACAAACACAACCGAGATAGGTTAAATTTCTAGAGATTACACATGACTACCTAAATTTGATGAATATAAGCATTAAGAATTCTCATAATAAATTATCTTCAAATATAATAAAAATAAAGTAAAACCGATAATTAATATGAGATTAATTAGGAGTGAATGAAAGTGAACCTATTGATGTTCAAAGTACTATTTAATGTTGTAATTGTTCAATGAATTTTCAAAAATCGTAACAATGAAAGCACCAAAACGTGTAATGCAATGATCAAGAGATATGCAATAAGTACCAATCAACACATTACACAAAGTCAAAACAAGTTAAGATTTAAGACAAGGAAAGATATCACCTTTTCGAATCCAAACTTGTCGAATTGTTGGTTGTCTTAGTTTGTTGCGGTTGAGCACTGATTGTTTTGACTTTTGATCGTCCGTTGGTCGCCACGTTGCATTCGGCTTTGTGTGCACTATTTGTTGTGGCTTCGACTTCCGGTTGATCTTGGATACTCGACACTTTTGATGTTGCTTTTGAGGTCGTAAGGGTTGTCGAGTATTGGATGATGCCGAAAGATGTTTAGAAGATGCCGGTTGAGTTTTCTTATCTTTCCTAGGGCATATCTTCTTGATGTGACCTTTCTTTCCACATCTATGACATACTTTATCCTTCAAAATAGTTGAGACTTTATGTGCTGAATTTTTAACCTTCTCAATATATTTCCGCTCATATCCAAGTCCAAGTTTGCTTGTTTGACCCAATCCGAGCATATCATCAAGTTTCTTTGATCCGGAGGAGAATTTTTGTATGTCGGACTTGAGTTCATGGACTTGTTAAGTCAAGACTTGGTTAGAAGTATGAATTTTTTTCACTTGATGTTCTAGAAAACCAATCTTCTCTTGGTAGGATTTGATCGTTATCTCCGATTGCTCTAGCTTCTCTTGGAGAATTTTGTTGTTCTCCAATATCGATTCCCGTTCATCCTCAAGAGCTTTAGACGATATTCTCAAAATTTTATTTTCATCCTCAAGTTCCAGTAAGCGTTTCCTCAGCTTCTTGTTATGCTTAGCCATCTTTTTCGATTCAATGAGTAGTTGATTATACGCCTCGGCTAAGTCATCATCGTCCGACTCCCCTTCACTTGTGCCATCGTCGCTCGACGTAGGAGAAAGCAAATCATTAGAAATAGATGATAAACAAAGAACCGACGAGGAAGGTAAAGAAGTATGTGAACATAAAGCTATAGCGTCATTCTTTTCCTCTTCACTTGAGGTCGATTCATCCGAAATAGAATCATCCCAAGTTTTTGCTTGCAAACCCTTCTTTTTACACGATTTTTTCGTGGGACAATCCGTGGAAATATGGCCGTGGCCTCTACCCTTGTAGCATTGGATTTTTCCTTCAAATTCATCTTTTTCTTTAGAGGACTTTGCAAGTTTCTTCTCTTTAGAGGATTTAGAATTTGAAGATCCTTTAGAAGAAGATCTGGATGCAGATCGATTTGTCTTGTTCTTCCGAAAATTTCGACAAAATTTTGTCATGAGACGCGCCAATTGGTGTTCAAAGTCTGCAAGCGAAATCTCTTCATCGGAATCCGAGTCATCGTCCTCCTCCTTAGTAGATTTGAGTGCAATACCTGTACTTTTAGAAGAAGACTTGAAAGAAGATTCATTACCTGTACTTTTAGAAGAAGACTTGAAAGAAGATTCATTAGTAGGAAAAGTCATTTCATACCTTTGTAAAGCGCCTACTAATTCCTCTACTTTCATCTCGTCCGGGTGTTTTATAGTCTCAATGGCCGCAACCTTTGGACGAAATCTTTCGGAAAGAGTTCTCAAAAAATTTCTTACAACTTTAGATTCCGAGATTTTCTCTCCCAAGTTTGCGCATGTATTGACTATGTCTTGAAGACGAGTATAGTACTCGGTAAAGGTCTCATGATCGTCCATGAAAATTGAATCAAATTTACTTGTAAGCATTTGAAGTTTTGGGACCTTTACCAAGCTAGTTCCCTCATGCGTAATTTGGAGAGTATCCCAAATCTCCTTCGCTGTCTCACATGCCGAGACGCGAGAGAACTCGGTTTGATTTAAAGCATTGAATAAGGCATTAATTCCTCTACCGTTGTAAGAAGATAAATCAATCTCTTCCCTACTCCATTTATTTCGAGGTTTGGGCTTGTCGACATTCTCTACCTTTTCGGTAGGATGTTTCCATCCAAATTCGATGGATTGCCAAACACGCTCGTCGATAGCAATTAGAAAAGCTCTCATGCGAACCTTCCAATACGCATAGTTAGTGCCATCGAAAAACGGAGGTCGATTAATGTTACCGCCTTCAGCCATAGTTTACAACCTACACCCGCTATGATAGAAAAATCTAGATCCCGCTCTGATACCAATTGTAAGTTATGGGGAAGCCCTAAGGATCTATCTAGATACTATCAATACCTAGAGGGGGTGAATAGGTATAACGGCCAAACCACAAATCTGGATGCAATAAAATAAGTGCGGAAATAAAAATAGCACACCGAGATTTACGTGGGAAAACTCCAACTAGGAGTAAAAAATCCACGGGACCAACACGCGATAACAATCCACTAAGAAATAAAAGATTACAAGGTGATTACCGACTCCACGGACTCAAACCTCTCTTTTATCTTCTTTGGATCTCGCGCACACCACCGGGTTGTCCACGCCCCACATTCGAATCCACGAACGCCACGTCCCGAATCCACGAAATGCTCAACTTCGAATCCATGAAGCCTTTATCACGCCGAATCCACGACGCCCACTCGAATCCACGAGCGCACTCCGTCCGGAGCAAGAATAATAAAGTCGATGATGATTTATTGCTCAGAATATCATTGAAGATCTGTGGGAATAATCTCTAAGCAATTCTCAAATTGATTCTAGAAGAAAATTAAAGATCTAGGGCACCATGAATCAATTTGAGAGAAGCTTGATGTAGAAGATGAGGAAAACGGCTACCTACAAGCTTCTAGGATTTCTAAAAAGTATTCTATACTTAACCACGTTTTAGAGACACCCCCACATCTTATTTATAGGTTTAGAAGCAATCCGAAATAGACTAGGATTGGAAACTGATTTTAAAAAGGTTTGGAATCAAATTAGGATTGCAAAACGGATTTTAAAAGGGTTTGGAAGCAATTAGAATCAATTTAGGATTGCAAAACTGATTTTAACAAATCTACCATCTTATTTATAGGTTTGGGAGACATTAGAATCAGAGTAGGATTGAAAAAATATATTTTCAAAAAATTGCGACGGGTCGGGGTCCGGACCTTGGATGCAGGGTCTGGACTCTGAAACTCTCCAGCGTTTCATAGTCCGGACCTCAGTCCTCAGGGTCCGGACCCTCCCTGCATGACAGCTAGGGAGGCGTACGGGTTCCGAACCTCACCTCAGGGTGGTCCGGATCCTGAAAATTGAAAAACTCAATTTTTATATTTTAAATCAATTTTTATCTATTCTAATGTCTTCCAAACACTTGTAAATGATCATAAATCATCATCAAGATTATTTAAACTTACCAAGCATCGTGAATTCATACGTTGAGTCTTCGAGTCTTCAAACTTCGTTTCTTCTTCTTTGAACCTTCAAGACTCTGACTCACTTCACGAAATATGCCAATATAAAATCCGTAACAGAGCCATCGCCTTTTCCTGAGGTTCAGCTCCTTTTGGGTGAAGAGATACTTCAGGCTATGGTGATCAGTGAATACCTCGCAGTGTGCCCCATAGAGATAATGCCTCCACAGCTTAAGGGCAAACACTACTGCCACGAGCTCGAGATCATAAGTAGGGTAGTTCCTCTCATAGTCCTTCAGCTGGCGCGAATCGTAGGCAATGACCCGGTCCTGCTGCATGAGTACACACCCAAAACCTACACGTGAGGCATCGCAATAGACCACGAAGTCCTCATCAGGTCGTGGCAATATCAGAATGGGTGCACGGGTCAATCTATCCTTCAGTTCCTCAAAGCTTTGCTGACACTCAGGAGTCCACCGAAATTTTTCTCCTTTCCTAGTCAGCCTGTTTAGCGGCGCGGCGATTTTAGCAAAGCCCTCGACGAATCGCCGGTAATAACTCACCAAACCAAGAAAACTCCTGATCTCGGTCACAGTGGTTGGTCTAGACCACTCAACCACTGAGGCCACCTTCTTCGGGTCCACCGTAATGCCCGACTGAGTCACAATGTGTCCCAAGAAGGACACCTTGTGGAGCAAAAACTCGCACTTCTTGAGTTTAGCATAAAGCTTGTTCTCTCGAAGTATCTGGAGTACTCGCCGTAGATGATCCTCGTGCTCCTCGTCGCTCCGCGAGTAGATCAATATGTCATCAATGAAGACCATGACGAACTGATCCAAGTATGGCCGGAAGATCTGGTTCATCATGTCCATGAAGGCCGCCGGAGCATTAGTAAGCCCGAACGGCATCACCGTGAACTCGTAGTGGCTGTAACGAGTTCGAAAAGCTGTCTTCGGCATATCCTCAGCCTGGATCTTCAGCTGGTGATACCCGGACTGTAGGTCGATCTTCGAATAAACTGACAATCCCTGAAGCTGATCGAAGAGATCGTCGATCTGAGGAAGAGGATACTTGTTCTTCACCGTGACCTTATTGAGCTCCCGATAGTCGATGCATAGCCGCAGACTACCGTCCTTCTTTTTAACGAATATGGCAGGTGCACCCCAAGGAGATATGCTAGGTCTGATGAATCCCTTATCCAGGAGATCCTCGAGCTGAGCTTTCAGCTCCTTTAGCTCAGCGAAGGCCATTCGATAGGGAGCCTTCGAGATCGGTGTCGTTGCGGGGACCAACTCTATGAAGAATTCGATCTCCCGATCTGGAGGCATCCCAGGTAGCTCCGCTGGAAAGACATCAGGAAACTCCCGAACTACCAAAATCTCCTCCAACGCTGGTGCCGCTCGACGGATGACATCCACGGAAGCCAGATAGGCCACGCATCCGCCATTCATAAGCCTCTTTGCCTTAGCTGAAGAGATAGTCATGGTGAAGAAGGAGCTCTTACATGCTTGGTAGACGAACTCCTCTCCATCGGGCACTGCATATGTCACCGTCCTCCGCTCGCAGTCGATAGAAGCGTGGTGCCTGATGAGCCAGTCCATCCCAAGCACTACATCGTACTCCTTTATCTAAAGCAGCACCAAATTCGCCAAAAATGCTCGATCGCCCAAAACAACGGGGCATGATAATATGCATCTATTAGCTTCCAGATCGATTCTGGGCATCTCAATCCGAAGCGCCATAGAGAGTGGACTCGAGGAAATACCATGGTCATGTGCAAACAAATGCGATATGAATGAGTGAGATGCTCCAGTATCAAAAAGGGTTCTAGTACGAGTGGTGTATAGGGTGGTAATACCTGCAACGACGTCGCTGCTCGTGTCACCCTCAGGTGGGACATGTTGTAGACACACCCACCAGGTTCCTGGCACGCCCCCTCATTCTGGCGTGAGGTAGAGGAACGCCCAGATGAAGCAGCAGCACTCCGGGCTCCACGGTGCTGGCGCGGCGCGGCTGGAGAAGAGTCAGCACTTTGAGCGGTCCCGCCTCTCCTGGGACAATCAGCTCGAACGTGGCCTGGCTGACCACATCGGAAGCAGTGGTCCCTCCGCTGCGGGCAAGCAGTCACCAGATCCTCCTGCCCACAGATCACACAAGGTCGGTCGCCCTGTCGCTGGCTACCAGAAGGTGCACTCTTAGCTGACTGCTGAGTGCGCGGATGCTCTGGTGGCCTCTTACTGGAGAAAGAGCCACCGCTCGACTTGGAGTGGGGACGCTTCTTGTCCCCATTCTTCTCAGATGCATCCTGTTCGATTCGTGCCTCCCCATTATCATTCTGAATCATCAAAGCCCGATCCAGGCACTCGTCGAACGTCATCACGCCGTGGGATGCGATCAGAAGCCGAATGTTGGGCCTCAGTCCCTTAGCAAAAATCCGGGCCTTGTGGTACTCGTCGCGGACCACAAAAGGGATCAGTCCCACAATACGAGAGAAGTCTCGCTCATACTCCGCCACAGTGAGGTTTGCCCTGCTTGAGACACTCCAGCTCGCACTCCATACCCTGTTTGGTGTTGTCCTTGAAGTACTGACTGTAGAGGAGTTCCCGAAACTCCTTCCAGGGTGGGTAGGTCTCAGCAAGCTTCTTCTCGAAGAGGCGCAACCACTAGAGATACGCCTCATTCTCTAGGCAGTGAGCAGCAAAGGAACTTTATCCTGTTCCTCGATATGCAGATCACGAAACAGCATCTCCATGTGGGCAACCCAGCGCTCGACTGCCCAACCGTCATCATTCTTGCCTGCGAACTTAGGCGGATCGAACTTTCAAAACTCCGCCAACCTCGCCCTGATGCGGGCGCCCTCCGCTGCAGGGGCATCAGTACCCCCAGCGGAAACCGTCGTGGTGGCCGTCGTCGTCGTCATTGTGACGGCTGGAGCCGCGACCAGTGCAGACGTCGTAGGAGGGTCCGCGGTCGCCGGAGTGCCCTGCACCGGAGGTGGGGCCGGGGCGGCAGCAGCTGCAAGAACTGCTGGAACATACCAGAGAGGGCCGTCAGCTGACCCCTCATATCAGCAACCTGGGCCTCGAGCTGCTGGGTGCGAGTATCGCCCAGCGGCTCAGTGCCCACCTGCTCCCCACCACCTTCGATCGTAGGAGCACGCTCTCTCGAACTGTCGGATGCCTCCTCACTAGCGCTTCCACCACCGCGACCCGGACGAGGGGGTCTACCACGAGCCATCTGCAACAGAAAACACCGTCAAGCGGACAATTCGACTCGACACACATACACATCGGGACTCAAGCCCAATACCCCGTACTCACGTGCCTATATGCCTTAGGTCTTCCTATGGGTCAACCTAATCAGTGGTTCAGTTTATTTTTCAAAAGAATCCGTGAGTGGTGTCGTGGTTGTAAACTTGACTCTAATACTACCTTAATCTGTCACGCCCCCCCGGGGTCCCTTTAAATCTTATAGATCAGCGGAAAGTGCCCAATTTTTTTTAAAAAAAACCTTGACCCCAGGGGTGACAGACCCGCCACAAATGCAGGGAACCTACTATTCACGCGAACAGAGTTTCCCTTGTATTTGTACGGCGTCGCACAAGTATAAGTTACAACCACAATCATTCACAAACCATATATACATTCACCACATCACATAATCACGAATTACATTCATACATTCATATCTATCATTTGAAAACGTTTCCCACCCGGAAAACGCATTTTGAAATACTAAAATCACAAAAAGCGGAAAACCTTTTTAAAACTGTTTTCCACACGGAAACCTTTTCTTTTAAAAGCAAGCTACCACGAGGGGTAAAAAACTATTTTTTATAAATTCACATAATATTCACGAAACAGCTTTATTTAAAATCTCAAAACCGAACATATCCAAGTAAAACTAAACTGAACCACAATTCTCTAATTATTCATCAAAAGTAGGGAAATAGGGTCTAGAATTAGAAATACCACCAGGTCGGGACCTCTACCCCACACTAGCTACGCGCGTCAAGCCTCGTCCTGACTCGCACCTCCAAGATCACCTAAAATGAGGGTGGTGAGAAACCAACAAGGGTCTTCCAGTGGGTACCGCAAGCCGACGAGGGCGAGTGTACTCACTGGTAACCAAAGATAACTATGAACGATAATATAGTAGCAATGTCAAATATGAAACAAGATGTATATATGCAACTATCGCTACTATATATAACATGCATCAACCGGACGATCAGTCCAAAATACCCAATCCAGAATCCGCCGTGTCGGTCTAAAGACCTCAGGCAAGTGCCACGCCGCTCTAAATGGCATATAACCCTAGCATAAGCTCCTGGGCTCACGGGTTGGTAATCCCAACCACTTTTCTGGAAAAGAACACCGTTGCGGTGACCAAACCGCTGGTGTACGTAAAATGCGTACGAGCAGTGGCGATCGATGCAATGTGATCAATAGCCGTTGGCAAATAGCCAACAATCAAACCCCTCAGGGTATGCCGACCGAATAGGTCATCAAACAACGAGAGTCAGAGATCCGACCAACTAGGTCACAACCGATGTCACAATCCTCAGGTATAATAAACAAACAACCGCTCTACTTCTAGATCACAATAACCGATATGAAAATAATTAAGTAGAGCAACATGTAATGAAGTCGTATGGTGCTAGGCTCAACAAACATAGGTATTACGAGGAACATAAAGAGAGAGGGTGGAGGGAACGTCACCGAGCATGCACCACTAGACCGACTTCGGATCAAAGTACCCACCTGTATCAGTGTCACGCCTGTCTCCGAACTATACAAGATCGTCAACCGGACCTATAGAGGGTCCACCAGGTCAGTGTCCAACCCACTAATTCAAAATACACAACTCACAAACCCCACACATTTTCCATGGAATCGGTTTTCCAAAACCGATCACCGTAACTCACTGGAAGTCCCGAAAATCACACCGGGATGCCGCCGGGACCCACTAAGTGTCCCGAAACTCACCGACTCGTGCCACGAGTCACCCGCTGCCTCAAAACACATTGTTTTGGATGTCCTAGAAGCAAACACCAAGGTCACACATCGAAACGATTATCATCGGATAATCGTTCCGATCCGGATTCCCGGAAGTGTCAATTTCGACATCCGAACCCTCCGCCGCTCACTCATCATTTATGAACATTTGAGACGACGTACGTGACCAGCCAATGAGGCTCAGCGGCAAAACCAAGGGTATTCCAACAGTGTCGGACGGAATCCGAGCCGGAACCATGTTTCGTCGGCGAATTTCGCCGAAAAACACACCGAAGCCAATATTCGGTCTCCGTGAAGGGCTTTGGACCTTGGACAATCAGTATAGAGGTCGTCAACCACACAAACATGCTACCCACAGCAGCCGCACAGCAACAAATTGCACAAAACCCCCTAATCACATTAATATATGCAATTATAGGGTTTTTATGGTTCGTTATGTTACGGATTTTATATTGGCATATTTCGTGAAGTGAGTCAGAGTCTTGAAGGTTCAAAGAAGAAGAGACGAAGTTTGAAGACTCGAAGACTCAACGTATGAATTCACGATGCTTGGTAAGTTTAAATAATCTTAATGATGATTTATAAATATTTACAAGTGTTTGGTAGACATTAGAATAGGATTTTAATGATTTATAAACGAATCAGAAAAATTCATACTACGAGGTCCGGACCCTGGAACATGAGGTCCGGAACCCGTGAGCAGGTTATGCTGGTTCGCAGACCGAGTCCGGACCCCGTGAAGTTTATATGAAGCTGAGGTCCGGAACCCGTACGCATACTCATAGTTTCGCTGTCCGGGTCCGGACCCTGGAAGCTGAGGTCCGGAACCCGTGAGCATGACAGACAGTTTCGCAGACCGGGTCCGGATCCTGATGGCTGAGGTCCGGACAATGAAACGCCTGAAGAGTTTCAAGGTCCGGACCCCATACCCGCGATCCGGACCTCAACTCGTCGAGTTTTTCTGAAATTCTATTTTCTCAATTCTACTCTAATTCTAATGTCCCCAAACCTGTAAATAAGATAGGAGATTCCTTAAAATATCTTAGCAATCCTAATTTGGTTCCAAACCTTTCTAAAATCAGTTTTTCAATCCTAGTCGAAATCGGTTTGCTTTCAAACCTTTCTAAAAACTGTTTTTTAATCCTAATCTTTTTCGGATTGCTTCTAACCTATAAATAAGATGTGGGGGTGTCTCTAAAACGTGGTGAATCACAGATTATCTTTTAGAAACCCTAGAAGCTTGTAGGTAACCGTTTTTCTCATCTTCCACATCAAGCTTCTCTCAAATTGATTCATGTTGTTCTAATTTCTAATATTCTTTTAGAATCAATTTGAGGATTGCTTAGAGATTATTCCCACAGATTTTCGATGTTATTCTAAGCAATAAACCATCACCAACGTTACATCATCAACGTTATTTGTTCTTGCTCGTGGATTCGAGTGGCGTCGTGGATTCGACGTGTTAAAGGCGGTTCGTGGATTCGGATCGTGAAGGCTTCGTGGATTAGGAGCGAGGCGTCTCGTGGATTCGAGACGTGGCGTCTGTGGATTCAGACGTGAGGCGTGGACGGCCGTGAGTGCGCGAGATCCGCTGAAGACGAAGGAGAGGTTAAGTCCGTGGAGTCGGTAATCACCTTGTAATCCTTTAATCTTAGTGGATTGTTTTTCGCGTGTTGGTCCCGTGGGTTTTTTCTCCAAGGTGGAGTTTCCCACGTATATCTCGGTGTGCTATTTTTATTTCCGCATTATTTTATTGCATCGAGATTTGTGATTTTTGTTGTTACACCTATTCACCCCCCTCTAGGTGATTGATATACTCTAGATAAATCCTTAGGCACCCCCCTATCTTACACGTTACCACTAACCAAGGTTCTTGAGGTCAGCCGAGACACGGGCTGACAGATCTCGATGAGGCGGAGGCCATGCTCGCTGTTCGGAGCACCGTGGGTTGCTGTGGAAAGCGCAGGAGCAAGCCAAAGTTCAGCGAACGGTGTACACGGGGAGCAACTATGCCGAACATGCTGATCGAGGCCTCGCCGATAGCAAATAAGGTGAGCACTGTGATCAGCACTAACCAGGGATTACCGTGCTCACCTCCGGAGGCGTCGAAATTGACCTGGGTCACCGAAACAGTGAAAACAACCCAGAAAATCCTAAACGGGCTAGCTGTGGGCAAGGAGGCCCGAGCTAGGCCGGCGGCGGCTCGGCGGCGGGTGCGCCGGTGGTAGGGGGGTGTGGCCGACGGGGGGAGGTCGGCGCTCCTGCTAGCCGGCGGCGGGAGGCGGTGACGGCGGCACAGAAACAAGACGAGCCCGCACAGTTTAGATCGGGCTCGCGGTTCTTCTCCGGCCACGACGATGGCCGGGATCGTTGGGGAAGGGACGCAGGCCTCCTCTGGGACCGAGGGTGAAGGGCGGAGATTGTCACCGGTGGCTGGGAAGGCGACGCGGCTGGGCTCGGCCGTACTAGCCCTAGCTGGCAGCAGCCTTGCAGCAGCTGTGGCGGCAGCGCTCGGGGGCGGCTGCGGCGGGCGAGGGAGGTCGCTGGAGATCCGGGGCGTCGCCGGAGGGGGGGCCTGAGGGTGAGGGATCACCCTGCTTGCACCCGGGCAGAGAAGAAGAAGAGTTGGTGGTGGAGAAGAAGGAGAGGGAGAAGGTGATGGCTGTGGCGGCGGTTGGCCGACCGGAGCACGGTCGTCGGCGGCCGGGAGGTGCGCGGCGCACGCAGAGGAGGCAGGGATGTGGCTGGCTCGGGATTATTTTTTAAAAAAAGTAATGCTACCTACATTTAGAGACTAAGTGGTTGTTTAATTCACATATTTTAGACTCTAAAATCGAAATTTGGAGGAGGCTGCAGCTAGGGTTAAGGTTTGGGATCAAAGAAACCCTAGATGGCCATATATCCACTAGTTGAACTTTTGCATATAAGTCCTCCAAAACCCACTATTTTTTATTGGGTCCCTCATGGCGCGTGTAAAACGCGCTAACGCACCTCCATGTGCGATTTGACGCGATTCGGTACATAAAATATAGGGACTTTTGTGAAAATTTTGTTTCGCCAATTTTGACCCCTTCTCGGTAATCGGGCTATGTCAGGAGATCCGTCCGTCGGATTTGCGAACGAACTGCACCAGCGCTTCCGGCACTGTCGGACCATCGAAACCCCAATTTTGTTTCGCCTGAATTGGTCGCAGATTCACGACGAAACCCATCCTCTCACGTCTCCACAAAACATAACATATATATATACATATTATATATATACTTATATCAAATTTAAATCAAATTCAAATCAAATTTTGAATTCCCCTGATTTAAATGTCTCAGATATTATAGTTTGGTTTAGTTCGGTAAGCCAGTTTGTGGAATTGATGTTCCAGTGGCGCCATGGTATAAGTAGTATAGGTTGAACATGTCGGATTGATATAGAGGACACGTAGGATACTCATTGTGGCATTTGGTGATTGTATTTCCTGTACAGGTGATGGTTAGATAAATCGTCGAGTCGAGGACTTAGATACTTGGTGAGGTGGGTGCTCCATTCTGAAGTCGGTAAAGTTGTATCTTACTCGGTTTTCTTTCTGCTTGATCTATTCTATATATTGACTGAGTAGGACAACTTCTCTTGACTTCACATTGGTACATCCTTTCACTCTACATGCTTGTTGCTTATTATGTTGGTTATCATATTGATGTGTAGTCCCTAGATTGATCTCTTTTCTATAGTTCGTGTGTGGCATGTAGAGTGGGTGTTGTTCTAGTGAAATATCCATATGTTTATAATAAGATCTGATAGATCATTGTTTACTCATTGAGTTATGACCATATTAGTTGGATGATTTATCTTCTGTGAGATTGGCTTAACTGATTGGCATCTACTTCCTCAGATTAAACTCAGTGGTCCGACGATGTATTCAGCCATGATTGGGTCGTTAGCATGCTCACCACTGTTACTTGCATTATCTTTATGCTAGTGGACCTGGAGAATATGGATCTTGGTATCTTCGTTGAGTATGGCTTTTGGTATTTTCGTTGGCATCCATCGAGATTACCTCTTGGCTCCTACTGTCGCCTACGGGCATTGATTTGACTGTTGAGTCTAGGTTGTTGGAGCTTTGAGCATACACATATGACTACATGTCACGCCCCGGGCCCTCGTGGGAGCCTACCAGGCACGTGCACAGACCCGCCGTGTACCTCAAAGCAAACACAATGTACACAAGGCGTCTACAACAACATAAATCCAATAGAATAAGGAATACATCCTAAACAAGGTGATCAGAGCGAGAGTTCGGTCAGTTCACAAAAACCAACTTAGGTCTGCGAGCCTGTATGGCCAGCGTTGGTGGGGTGGAGAGAGGCAGGTCCGGCAATCAGAAAGAACTCGCATAGATTCGTCTTTGAGGTATCGTTACGCTGGTTTTCGTATGGCCTCCTTACTTACCTAACAGCTCTTGCCTCTGCAAGACTCACGCTTTTTTCTTTACTTATGCTCGCTTATCTATCTTTGGCCGCTTGCTTCGAATACCAGGGGGACAGGGACCAAGCGATGCGAAAACCCGATGGTAGTATTTTCAGTCTCCACACCGGGATATGTGCTTAGTTCCCAGAACCTGGTGTGGTAGGTAGAGAGAGTGAACACTTTCCGGAACATTGTATTGTAAAGTATAAACCTTTTAGCAAGCAGGAGTCGAACGAAAGCTCAGCTCGAACAGTTCTTGTGATCCTACCTCGCTCTGCCCAACCCTCGTCAGCAACTGGCAAGCAATGAATGAAAAGATGGAGCAGTAGTCTCAATTGATGAAGCATAAGCGGGAAGGTGTAAGCAGAATCTTTTGACAGCCTTTGATCCTGACCCAAGACTTGAAAATGGCGTCCTTTTTCGCTGGGGATAGAGAGATTCCTGGAAGTGCGAAAGTGGATCAATAGGATGGAACTCCGACTTTCCAACCAAGTCCCGTCTTTCTTGATCCAGTGCTTTTCCTTGGGAGCTTGAGCTCTGCCCTATGTCTTCTAGGCTCGTTCCTTGCTGGTCGACTTTGCCCCCTCTTCTTTTCGTCCTCCTCTGTCTTGATGGCATGCTCAAGTGATGATGAGAGTCTCTCAAAGACCAGATGAGCCAACAGAGCTCTTCTTTTCCGAATGACTAGTCAAACGTTCCATAGGAGAGGACAAAGACTTTCTTGGACATGCCCTTTCATCGTGGCCTTGCTGCTTTCACCCGTGATTGACTACTTCTTTCTTTGAGGTGTAGGAGACAGATTGGCTTGATCTTCTAGCTCTGCCGCTAAAAGAGGACCAGCAGTTCAAAGTCGAATGAGACCCGTCTCTGGGTACTCCATTCGGGGGAGCGTTTGACTGCCTCTTCAAATGCGTCTGGATCATCGTTGTCTGGGGAGGAAGCATTGGGTGGAGAAGAACTTTTTCTTTTTTTTACTTTACGGGGAAGCCCCTTTAGGGAAAGGGAGAGATCGTCACAAACTCACATGACAAATCGGTGACAGACCTTCCGCGCGGCTGAGATGCCATCTTCTTTCGGAACTAATGATCGATAAAAGAGAGAAGAAAGTATACAATAAAATTATACATCTTAACAGTACTAGGAGATCACTCTCTAGATAACAGCTATACACCTTTCATATAAAATATAATGAAAGGACATCATGGTATGCCTACAACAACAACACCGTAGAGGTTCTAGCTAGCTGCTAACCCCTCGCCACGATCCCAAGCCTCTCCTGCTGCGGAAGGCTCTGAAACAAAAACCCAACAACAATGGGGGTGAGAACTATTAATCAATAGTTCCCAGTGGGTAAGCCGCCGAGAGTGGCGAATTACACCGCTAGGTCAACTGAGGCAAGATAATATAACTGAAACATAAAGCATAAAATATTAAATGCTAAACAGGTAGTTCTACAACTATTATGCCTCCAATGACTAAATCATCTACATGAACATGAATATGCTCTATTGTCATAAGCTCAACATTTAATTACACAAATTACATGCATGTCAAATTAATGCCATGATCAATCACATATGCTCTAATGTAATAAACTCACTATATGTCAAGTTTTACTATTACACATAACACTTGTCTCCAACTACAAGTATGAAATGTATGATCAATTTCCCACGACATGTATGAACTACATGACTTGTTCCCAACTATATGTATGTTATGTTCACTAACTACTAGTGTGCCAAGTCATGTCAATGTTTCACTACATGTAATGCCACAATGTCACCACCCAATACTACGTCCATCAGCTACATCTATGTGTACCGATTAATTAGGGTGTCAAATGTCACATTCCTCACCATATTTCCTACCATAAAGGACTTTTCAAGTCTCGGCTTGTGCCGTGCCTAATGGCCCCGTGGTAGTCAACATTCTCGCTAGAATGAGCCTCCCCCACGGCAATCCACTTCGGCGCCCATATAACCTGCACACAGGCGATCAACATCGCGAAAGGCCCACTCCGGAGCTGCCGGCTTGTAGGGAGCGACCCTCACAAGCATGTACGAATGAGCACAATGGCATAACAAGCATAGTCAACAGCATAGGAAATACGTTCGTCATGTCTCTAACATGGAATTACCAACCGAAATTCAAGGATCTAACATTATGTCATAATGTCAACCTAGTTATTCACCTAAGTGAAATACAATATGCTTAACCTCAAACTATGTCAAAACATGTCACATTATGTTTACTACATTCAATAGCCAATATGCTAAATGTCAACAATATCATGTTGTTCTCAATATGTCCGTTAGTATGTCCCTACCAATATGCACATGTCTCTAACATGTAATGTCCATCTCTTTGTTTACTAAATTCATAAACCATGCATTATTCTAATGCCACATATCATGCATTCTACAAATGCCAAAACTATGCATTCTACGATGCCAACGAGTCCATATTCATGCCATGCATAAGCTACAACAACCTCTACTACATAGAGTATAAAGCTATCATGCAAGTGTTTAAATAACCCAATGGACTCATGTTTAACCAGTTATAATTATCACTGCAAATAGAATTTCATTCCTCATGTCTTAAACATGGAATCATTTCCACGACCTAAAGGTCGAGCCCAAAGCCAACGATGCCCGTCAAAGTTGCTCACCTAGATGAAGCGCAACAACTTATCTTGCATTTGCCATATCCTCTCTTTTCTCTATACGAGCATACTTTGGTATGCGAAGAGAATTCACTAGTCCACTACCCCAAGTAGTGTCTCATATGATGCTCATGTCTAGCATGCATAACTTAATTAGCATTTCATAATGTATCAATACACTACTAGCACAAATACTCTAGTATGCATATTATTATCATAATGCCATACTATATGAAATATGCACTTTTCATACACAACATGTGTGTCTCATGCAATCACAAATTTCATCATGCCATAATTATCATAATTATGCATCTAATCAATCCTATAACAAGATAGAAGACATAGGGGGAGTTCACCCATTTCGGTGAGGTCAGACCCACCGAAAGACCATCGAAGCCTCGCAGTACTTCAAAACGAAGTTGTCCCCCGAGCTTCTCATACCCTAAGATAATTTTTCAAGGGGTTAAAAGCTTCGAACGAACAATTTCGAAAACCACCAAAATCTATGAGGTAAATGGGTGAAAAAATACTTTGAGCAAGTAAAACTTGTTCTAAGTCCAAATTGAGGTTAGAGATCTTCCAATCTAACCTACAACAACATTCTACACCCATCAAAACCACCTCAAGAGCTCCTCATCACGAAACCCTAAATAAAACCCTAGTTTTCATGAAACTAGGTTTTCCATGCCAAAATCAAGCAAAAATCGCAAATAGGGGTTGTAAGAGAGTTTATTAACCTCAAATCAAGCTTCCAACCGGGCTTACACAAGCTAGGGTTGAAGCTAGGCCCACCAACAAGTTCCTCTCCTCAGCCCCGAGCTCCCTCCAAGCCTAGGAGTACTCCTCCATGAAGAAAATGGAGGAAAAAGAGATCAAAACCAAGATCTAAGGGGTTTGGAGCAAGAAAATCTAGAGAGAGAGAGAGAGAACACCCTACCTCATCTCCTCCAAGTCCTCAGCAGCAAAGGCAATAAGAGAGTGTGAAGGGTTACTTAACCCTAAGCACAAAATCCACTTAGGCCCCTCAAAAAGCCAAAATTGCCAAAACTGTACAAAAGGCAATTTCTGCATTGTATACCGGTATGCGTATGGGCATACCGGTATCCAGCCAAAAATCCCGCAAACCCGAGCCTCGGCCAAGCAGGCCACGCAACAGGATTCCGGTATGCAAATTCCCAGTACCGGTACTAATCGCTTCAGTACCGGTATGCGCATTGCACATACCGGAATGCCAGCGTATTCCGGTATCAACTACTGGATTCCGCAGAACCCGAGAGCTGCGCACAACCAGTTCTCACTGGATTCCGGTATACCAAAACCAGATACCGGTATGCAATTGCAAAATCTGCACTTTTGCAGATTTCGACTTCCAGAGTCCGTTTTCGCACTTTTCAAGTCCCGAAAACACTCCGAAGCTCACCAAACTCAACCCAAAATTCCAGAATAGTATAAGCCACTATTCTCTCACTAGAACTCCGCAATTTGCTAAAGTTCAGTGTACTACACTACAGCTTGCATGGCACTGAAGGAGTCTTAGACAGGGTTCCTAACTCAGGGTTCTTCAGTTGCCAGCCCAGTGGGAGGTGATGTTTCATAGACAGGGTTTTCCACCGTGAGTTCTCATCCCAGACTTGATATACACTGCAGTTAGACAGAATTAGCGACTTTGGGTGCGGGTTGATGTGTCCCTCTGGAGTGGTACTTGATTTTTGTCTTCGCGACCTAGTGGGCGAGTTTAGGCTGGGTCTTTATGACCGGCCACAGTGATTGGGTATACTTTGGACTACTCGCACGTCCAGTTGATGCATAGTATCTCTATTGAGTTGTGCATAGTATCTGGTAGCTGTCTAGCTTACAGTAGCAGCATCCCTCGTTTAGTAGTTTACGACATTTTGTTATTCATCATCTTGCTACTGTAGTTGGTGTCCCTATGATGTTGGCATGTGACTTTGTTTACAGTAGCGGTACCTCTTAATACATTCGATCATGACAGTTATTTACTGATTCCCTTGCTACTGTGATTGGTTGTATTCCTCATGTTTAGTACCTTGAATTGTGTTTACAGTAGTGGCATTACTTTGTATTCCACTTCGTGATACTTATCTATCTATCTGTTTTGCTATTGTAGTTGTTTATTCCTTATTTGCAGTTACCTTACTTATCGTACTCCTTTGTTTGCCAGTGAGTGCGGCTTGCCCTCGTCGGCTGGTTGCTCCCATTGGAAAACATATTTATATGTTTCTCACCCCACTATTTTTACAGGTATCGCTGACAGTGCGGGTAGGGGCACGGTGTGAGGGCGCGGTTAGTTAGCGCCTAGATAGCTCGTGCCATGGAACTCGATTTCTAGCTTCAGATCTATCTTATCTCGGTACCTTATCATCTTGATGTGATTATGTGATACCGTATGTGGTTGGAGTTTAGTTGAGATGTTGGGTTTCTCGTGATGTAGTGGTTTAGTGGATTCTTGATTATGATTTTGGATTTATTAGTAGATGAATAATGAAACCACCTTGTTCTGATTCCTTGTGATTGTATACCTGTTCTCCTACGCCATTCGTGTACAGGGGAGACTCTGTCTGCATGGACAGAGGATACCTTGTTTGCGTGGCGGGTCTGTGCATGTCTCGGATAAGGTTTACACACAAAAAATTATACGCTTGTCCGCAACTCTGCTTTCAAATTGGAAGGATTTCTCAAAATTAGCTTTCCAAAAAGGGCCAGGGGCGTGGCAAGGGCTCATCTATCTTCATAATTATTCTAGGTTTATGGTCATCCACTCAAATCTAGTAACATCCTTTTGGACAGAGAAATGAACCCGAAGATATTGGATTTTGGCTTGGCTAGAATTACTGGGCAAAAAGAAAACCAAGCTCATACAAAAAGGGTCGTGGAAAACTTAGTAAGAAACTTTTCTTCCTCAATCACATACTTAGTGATTCTTACTATAAGCCATAAATACACATATAGGCTTTTACAGTATTATCCCTGCAAAAAAAATTTACATATGTATATACCTCTGTAAAATCTGAGTTTCTGGGAAACCCTCAAATATTCAATTCCTTAATAATAGGAACCATTCACTTACTTATGCAAGAAATTATTTTTTAAGAAAGGAACCTAACACCAAATTTTAATTAATTCTTAAAAAACTATATGCAAAACTAGTTTAAAAATTATGAGAATTCAAATTTTTAAAATTTTATTTTGAATTTTGAATTCTGTGTTTCTCTCCCTTTACTGCGTATTTGTATTTGTATACGTGTATATATATGTATTGGTGTATATATATATGTATATATATTGTATTTTAGTGTTTTTATTGTTTTTGAGTTTTGTTGGCGGAGAGAGGATGGATTGTGATGCTATTCGGAGTCCGTTTCTGACGATCCAAAATAGTAGGTTCGATGTCTCGGCAGTGCTGAACGCGATGGCGTATCCGTTCCGACATGCGACTGACGGATCGAGAGATATCGCGTGTTCTTCGCTGAGAGGTCGTAATGTACATTTTATTGTTTCGCGATCTGGACCCTGTTTCACACACCGTTTTGCGTGAGTTCGAATGTGGAGGGGTGTCTGGGCATTTTGTACATGCTGTGAGAGGCTCGGGGGTTATTTCTGTTGTTTGAGGGGTTTATTTGCAATTGTGTTGTGTGTATATGTGTTGTGTGTGTGTGAGTGGAGAGAGAGAGAGAACCATTGTTTCCTCTCCTTCTCCCTCAGCTCCCAGCAGGTGCCACCCACCTCCTCAGCTCCCCTACCCTCTCCCCGAGCGCCGCCGACCGCCGCCGACCTCCCCTGGCCGGCGGGAACTCCGGCAACACCTTTCTCTCTCTTTTCTCTCTTTTTTCTTCTTCTTCTTCTTTCTTCTTCTTCTTCCCTGCAGTGTGCACCCAGGGTGAACCCATGCCTCGGGTCCCCCTGAGGTGGCACAACTGTCGGTGACCTACCCCGCCGCCGGGGAGCCACCGCCGAGCTGCAGCAAGCTGCTGCTAGGGCAGCTGCGGGTCGAGGGAGTTGGCCCCGAGCCGCCGCTGCCTCCAACCGGCGCAACGTCCTCCGGCCAGCTCCGGGAGGACCTCCGGCGCCGTCGCCTTCCTCCCCGGCCGCCCCCGTGCCGCCGAAGCACCGCCGCAGCTGCCGCGGGCTCAGCCTGGCTGCTAGGGCAGCCGCGGCCGAGCGCCCAGCACCGCCGCCGCCGCCAGTTTTTCATGTTGCGGTCACCGGCCATCCGACGTCCGGCGGGCCCCTCTTGCCGGTGCTCGCCGTCCCGACTGCCGGCGCAGCCGTTCGTTGCCGGCGCCGCCGTGCCCTAGCAACCCGAGAGCCCTCTCTCTCCCCGCGCTGCCGCCGCCGCTTTCTGCCGCCGGTTGAGGTGAGCATCCCCTTCCTCACCTCCCCCACATCCGACCCTGGCCGCCGCGAGCCTTGCATGTCGGCCGGCAGCCGGCCGGAGCTTGTTGCTCCGGCCAGTGTTGATTTTTTGGCTGGTTTGGGCCGCATGCATGGCCAGGAGCTTCCCGTTGCCTCTCGAAGCTGGGGAAGGTGAGCACGATGATCGTGGCAACGCGCTGATCACCATGCTCACCTTGTTTTGCTGTTTTGGCAAGCCGTTTCGCTGTTCGGCCTATGTTCGGCATTGTTATCGCTTGTAGATACTATTTTTATGGGTTGTTTGTGCTTGCGACTGTCCTTGTCACAGTGGGGCTGTGAGCACGGCCTACGTTACGTCGTTACCTATCCGCTGGTGCTTGCGGAAGGTTGTGCGGACGAACGGAGTGCTCAAACGGCATTCTTTATGCTTAATTTAGTGTTATGTGCTTGTTTTAGGGACTTAGGTGATTGTGGCAGTGTTGCGACGCTGCGGGCAGCAAGGGCATGATCCTTGAGGCCCTGTGGACTGGTTGTCCAACCTCTTCGCCCTTCGCGGAGATCCGGATTTATTTCCGATGCATTTTTCGATGAAATAGTCGGCGAAACGCATGTTTTTAGTCGTGCGACTCACTTGCTGATTTCGTGAGTGAATTGGCTTCATCATTTAGCCTCGTTGGCTGTTCCTCATCGCTGTCCCGAAGTTTCGAGGACAGCGGATGAGTGACGAAGGGTTCCGGTGCCAAATCGTCATTTTTCGGGAACCCGGAAAACCGTTTCAGGTGCGTTTGTGTTCGTGGCACCCCGAGCTTGTGCTCGCTATTCCGTCACCTTATTTTGTGTGTTTGGGAGACAGCGGAGGACTTGGTTTGCTTGATGGTACCCCTGTGGAGCTTAGTGTGGTTTCGGGATCGTCCCGGTGGGTTTTCCGGATGATCCGTCGGTTTCGGGTTGTGAGCGCTTTGTGTTTAGTGTCGACTTGGTGGACCTTGACCCTGTGAGTCTTTCGTAGGTCCTGTCGTGGTTCCCGAGAGCCGTTGGTGTTAGGCTCTATCGTTTCGACATGTGGGTACTTCGATCCGGAGTCGGTTCAGTGGACTACGGTGATACCTTTCTATCCCTTCTCTTGCATTTCGTTATTAGTTCACTTGACTCCTGTTGACTCTACTTATGTGTGCTTACCTTAGTAGAGTAGTTGTTGGTTGCATGGTTATTGAGACGACCTCATTGGTCGGTGTTGATCGCCTGTTGTTCCGAGCGATCCTTGTATATTGGCTTATCAGTTGCTTCACGGCTCGTTGCCGTTCTGTGGATTGAGCATTCGCATCAATCGTCACAGCTCTTCTAGCACTTCACGTACGCCAGCGGTCTGATCCACCGCCTGGGGGTGTTCTTTTCTGAAAAAGGGTCGTGTGTGTGACCGACCCGTGAGCCTCGACGCAGTGCATCCTGTAGGTTTTTGTGCCGAGAGTTGAGCAGGTTGTGACAGTGCCAGGGATCCGTCCCGGTGGCTATGGATTGCGTATGCTTTGTGGCTATCTCCGTTGATGCATATACTATTTGCTTATAGTAGCATAGTTGTTCAGTTGTATGTCAGCCTCATATTTATTTGTGCTACTGTTTACCTTATCTATCTCTTTGTTGACCCTCGTGCCGGTGTGTACACCTCGCCTTCGTCGGCTTGCGGTACCCAATGGGAGGGGAGTTTTGTTTACATGTTCTCACCCCCCGCCATCGTTGTTGTTTTTAGGTGAGCAGGGTGGTGGGAGTCGGGATGCAGCGAGGCACGCCTAGTTAGTGGTACTAGAGGTCCCGACCTGTGAGGTTTCTCTCTCCAGATTTGGTTATCACCCTTATCCTTTTATCAGCTAGTTGTGGATGTGGTTCAGTTACAATTTGGATGTTTTATCTTGCATGTTTAGATCTCATGGATTGGGTTGAGTTTTTATGTTGATCGCATGCTTAGATCCTTCATTATGGCTTCATATTACATGTCTCGGTTTTCTATCCCTCGTGGTAGCGTTTTCAAATAAAGGTTTTCGTGTGGGAAACAGTTTTCAAATGGATTTCCGATCGATCGACTTTTGGGATTTCAAAAGAGAGAGTTCTCGTGTGGAGAACAGTTTTCAAATGATTCTTGAATGTTTGAGATTAGGGTTTCAAAATAAGCTTCTGGGTAAGGAGCAGTTTTCTAGAATGATCTGTTGTTTGTGCATCGCATCATCCTTCGCCTAAGGACTTTCTTAAATTCATACAGGTTTAAGGACTGTTAGCTGTATGAATCTTATTGTGTTGTTGCGGTTTGTGTGATGAATGAATGGTGGTTGTGATCCTGTTTGTATGTTGTGTACACCGTGCAAATACAGGGGAGGCTCTGTCCGTGTGTACAGTGGACCCTGTATTTGTGGCGGGTCTGTACGTGGCGCGGGCTAGGCTTTCAAAAAAAAAATTGGCACGTATTTCCGCTTCTAAAACTAGCCCGGGGCGTGACAGATTGAGATGGTATCAGAGCGTAAAGGGTACAAACACTCATTCATTCATAAATGTGTAACTGAACCGTTGGTTAGGCTGACCCATAGGAAGACCTAAGATGTATAGGTGCGCGAGTTCGAGGGGTTTATTTTCGGCTTGTGTTTTGTGGGTGTTGCCGACCCTCTTTTCTCTTGCGCGGTTTTTGTGTTTTGCAGATGGCTCGTGGTCGTGGTAGACCTCCCCGTCTTGGTCGTGGTGGTAGGCGTGCGCCTGCGGAGCCGTCTGCTGGTGTTCAGACTCGGGCTACTGCAGCTGGTTCGAGCGAGGAACCGGCAGGAGGCGAGCAGCCTGTTGTTGACCGTACCCTGTTGCTAGAGGTGAGGGGTCAACTGACGGCCCTCTCCGGCATGTTCTGGCTATTTTTGCAGCGGCAGGCTACGGCGACTGCCGCTCCAGCCCCTCCTCCTCCTCCGCCGAGTGCCCCGATGACTGCAGACCCTCCTGTGGCACCCACGCCATTTTTGGCCACGACCGCGACGACGACAGCGACTACGTCGGCTGTTCCGCGAGTGGACACCGACCCCGTGATTGGGGGTGGTGGCCACATCCGAGCGCGATTGGCGGATTTCCTGAGGTTCGATCTGCCCTTGTTCGTAGACTCGTGCTTCTATTAGAAGTGGTGGTGGAATACCAGGCAGATACCAAGTGGCAGGGTGCCTTCCCCTTTGCGTAACCACTCGTTGGCACGTGGTGGCCCTAATGGGCTAGGTGGTGTCACTTGGTGGATCTGTGTTGTCGTTTGGGCTGTTCTTGCCCTGGCCCCACTTTCTGTGTAGAGCACGAGAGTCACTGCGAGCGTCTCTACGGAGACGGTGCTTTGAGCGGTTTTGGACGACCGCAACTTAGGTGTTACCTTTCTATTTTGTTGGGTAGGGCGGTGAAGCCTACCCCTCTGACGTTTTGTTGGTGGAATCGTCAGTGTTGGTTTTTCGACCTGTAGCTAGTTCTTGCATCAAATTGACGTGTACTAGACTGAGTGGACACTGTTCGGTGTCAGGTTTTTGTTGGTGCCTACATCATATGCGGCTATCCTAACGCCTAAATCGGTGTGTCATGGGATTTCTGGTGGTATTTGTAGGCTTTCGTGTTGTCGCGAGATCTTACAGGTTGTTGTTGGAGATCTCACCGCATTTGACGTTGGTTAGACGACGCTGGAAAGTGTTTTTCCTTCGCTTTGGTTCGTGTGGTTGGCAACCCTACGTCGCATGTAGTCGTCGGTTTGTTGTTGGAAGCCGAAGACTCCCAGGGAGTTGGCTCTGGACAGACCTTGTTTTGTGGATCGGTTTGCTTTTTCCGATAATTCGGCGATTCTTCCGTGATTTTGGTCCAGCTTTTGAGTTGAGTTGAGTTGGCCTGGTACCTTTGTGGTGTTGCCAACTTGTTGTTGGCATTTGATCTTCGGATATGTCATTTTTCTTTTGATAAGTACGTTGGCTGCAGACAACGTAGTGTTAAAAGTTAGGACGGAATACCCTTTCCCTTTTGGGACTTTCAGGATTGGGTCGGTGCTTTCTCTTGCAAGACAATCTCTACGTCGTCTTGTGGGAAAGCTGTGTAGTGGTCATCCCTGATCACGTAGTGAGCCTTGAGCTAATCCTTGGGTGGTTTTGCGCAGTTGATTTGCCACCACTGCGGATGGTTTGACTCCGGTTGAGTCTGGTTGCCTTTTAGCTCGGTAGCTATGCCTTCACAGCTAAAAGGTTTGTTTTGTGTGGTGATCTCGATTTTTGTCAGGAGTTCTGGTGCCTTGGTGATCGAATGTCGGGAGCCTGGTTGTTGGCTCCGAGGTCTCTGTGCATGTGTTTGCGTATAAGGTTTTCGTCACGGCTTTCGTGCAGTCTTGGTTTGGAGTGCGTGTCCGATCACTTGGAGACAGGTGTTTGGCATCACTAGTGATTTTATCGCTTGTTGCGATTGGCAACCCTGTGCACCAGAGTGATGGGCTCGCAAGGTTTTACGTGAGTTCGAGCTCAACGAGATGACGGTGAAGATTAAGTACCCTCTACCGCGGATCGACGATCTCTTCGACCGACTTCAGGGAGCCTCGGTATTCTCGAAGATTGATATGCAGTCCGGATATCATCAGCTGAAGATCAAGGCCGAGGACGTTGCGAAGACAGCCTTTCGGTTTGACGAGTTCACGGTGATGCCGTTCGGTTTGACGAACGCCCCGGCAGCTTTCAGGGATTTGATGAACAGGTTTTTCCGGCAGTTCTTGGATCAGTTTGTCGTGGTCTTCTTTGACGACATACTGATCTATTCGAGGAGCGACGTGGAGCTTAAGGATCACCTTCGGCGAGTCCTCCGACGCTTCGAGAGCATAAGCTTTACGTTAAGCTCAAGAAGTGTGAGTTTTGGCTTCGAAAAGTTTCCTTCTTGGGTCACATCGTGACGCAGTCTGGTATTGCGGTGGACCCAAGGAAGGTGGACTCTGTGGTGGACTGGCCTGTCCCGACTTCTGTGACGGAGATTAGGAGCTTCCTCGGCTTAGCGAGTTATTACCGGCGATTTGTTGAGGGTTTCTCAAAGATCGCCGCCCCTTTGAGCAAGCTGACGAGGAAGGGCGAGAAGTTTCTGTGGAATCCAGCTTGTCAGATGAGCTTCCAGGAGCTGAAGGACAGACTGACTCGTGCCCCTATCTTAGCATTGTCGCAGCCTGGTGAGGATTTTGTGGTCTATTACGATGCGTCTCGGATAGGATTGGGGTGCGTGCTCATGCAGCAGGAGAAGGTCATCGCATATGCTTCGCGCCAGTTGATGGACTACGAGAAGAACTATCCGGCGCATGATCTCGAGCTAGCAGCAGTGGTGTTCGCTCTCAAGCTTTGGAGACACTACCTGTACGGAGCGCATTGCGAGATGTTCACGGATCATCAGAGTCTGAAGTACCTCTTCACCCAGAAGGAGCTGAACCTCAGACAGAGACAGTGGCTTGAGCTTTTGAAGGATTATGACATCTCCATCCAGTACCATCCGGGCAAGGGAAACGTTGTGGCAGACGCCTTGAGCCGGAAGCAGCCTTCGGCAGAGCTGTCTCTCATGATCACCGACCAGGAGCACTTGGTGGAGGAGTTTCATCGACTAGACTTGGAGATCCTACATTTTGGAGCTACCGCACAGCTGTTGACTTTGGTGGTGCAGCCCACCTTGTCTGATCGGATTGCCAGTGGACAGCTATTGGACCCGCACTTGCAGAGGGTGCGAGCAGAGGCCAAGCAGGGCAGAGATGGTGACTTCACGATCCACGCAGATGGTTCTCTTCGCTTTCGAGGACGGAGGTATGTGCCCAGTGATCCGGATTTGAGGCGAGAGATTTTGACTGAGGCACACCGGTCGCCGTACACCGTTCATCCTAGAGGGACGAAGATGTACCGCGACATGAAGCAGAGTTTCTGGTGGCCTGGCATGAAGATGGACGTGGCTCAGCATGTGGCTCAGTGTCTGGTTTGTCAGCAGGTGAAGGCTGAGCATCAGCGACCAGCAGGGAAGCTTCAATTGTTGCATGTACCAGTATGGAAGTGGGGGCAGATCACCATGGATTTCGTCACCGGGTTGCCTCGTTCTCAGCGAGGTCATGATGTGATCTGGGTTATTGTGGACCGATTGACGAAAGCAGCTCACTTCCTACCGGTACACACGACTTGGTCCCGGGATCGACTGGCGCAGCTCTACTTGGATGAGATCGTTAGGCTGCATGGAGTGCCAGTGTCGATCGTTTCTGATCGGGATTCTCACTTCGTATCTCAGTTCTGGAGGAGCTTGCAGCAGGCACTCGGAACGAAGCTCAACTTCAGCTCAGCTTACCACCCTCAGAGTGATAGGCAGTCGGAGCGAGTCTTCCAGACTCTCGAGGATATGCTCCGTGCTTGCGTTTTGGATTTTGGTGAGGGTTGGTTCAAGTACCTGTCCTTGGTGGAGTTCGCCTACAACAACAGCTTCCAGGCGAGCATTGGGATGGCACCGTACGAGGCCTTGTATGGACGTCGTTGTCGATCACCGATCTGTTGGGATGACGTGGGTGAGCGTCGTGTGATCGGGCCTGACTTGTTAGAGGACGCAGAGGCCAGGATTCGTAGTGCGAGGCAGCGGTTGCTGACTGTGCAGAGCCGGCAGAAAAGCTACGCGGACCAGCGACGACGTGACCTAGTCTTTCGGGTCGGTGAGCATGTGCTGCTCAGGGTGTCGCCGTCTCAAGGGATCAAGCAGTTCGGATTGCGGAGCAAGCTTAGTTCGCGATTCTTGGGACCGTTCGAGATCCTTGAGCGTGTGGGTCCGGTGGCTTATCGGTTAGCTCTTCCTCCTAGTCTTGCTCGGGTGCACAATGTCTTCCATGTGTCCATGCTTCGAAAGTACATCCCCGACCCTTCTCACGTGATCAGCCCGACGACGGTTCAGTTGAGGGAGGATCTCAGCTACGACGAGGCGCCTTTGAGGATTTTAGCCCGCGAGGTGAAGAAGTTGAGGAACCGGAGCTTTCTGTATGTGATAGTGCAGTGGACGAGTCACGAGGAGCGTGAGACTACTTGGGAGCTGGAGTCTGCTATGCGAGAGAGGTATCCGCAGTTGTTCGAGGATGGTGTGTGAGTAAGTTTCGGGAACGAAACTTCTTGTATGGTGGGAGTGATGTGAGAATTCGAATTTTAAAATTTTTATTTTGAATTTTGAATTCTGTGTTTCTCTCCCTTTACTGCGTATTTGTATTTGTATACGTGTATATATATGTATTGGTGTATATATATATGTATATATATTGTATTTTAGTGTTTTTATTGTTTTTGAGTTTTGTTGGCGGAGAGAGGATGGATTGTGACGCTATTCGGAGTTCGTTTCTAACGATCCAAAATGGTAGGTTCAATGTCTCGGCAGTGCTGAACGCGATGGCGTGATCCGTTCTGACATGCGACGGACGGAAAGAGAGATATCACATGTTCTTCACTAAGAGGTCGTAATGTACATTTTATTGTTTCGCGATCTGGATCCTGTTTCACGCACCGTTTTGCGTGAGTTCGAATATGGAGGGGTGTCTGGGCATTTTGTACATGCTGTGAGGGGCTCGAGGGTTATTTTTATTGTTTGAGGGGTTTATTTGCAATTGTGATGTGTGTATATGTGTCGTGTGTGTGTGTGAGTGGAGAGAGAGAGAGAACCATTGTTTCCTCTCCTTCTCCCTCAGCTCCCAGCAGGTGCCACCCACCTCCTCAGCTCCCCTACCCTCTCCTCGAGCGCCGCCGACTGCCGCCGACCTCGCCTGGCCGGCGGGAACTCCGGCAACACCTTTCTCTCTCCTTTCTCTCATTTTTCTTCTTCTTCTTTCTTCTTCTTTCTTCTTCTTCTTCTTCTTCCCTGCAGTGTGCACCCAGGGTGAACCCACGCCTTGGGTCCCCTCCTGAGGTGGCACAATTGCCGGCGACCTGCCCCACCGTCGGGAGCCGCCGCCGAGCGCCGCCGAGCTGCAGCAAGCTGCTGGTAGGGCAGCAGCGGGCCGAGGGAGTTGGCCCCGAGCCGCCGCCGCCTCCCGCTGGCGCAGCGCCCTCCGGCCAGCTCCGGGAGGACCTCCGGCGTCGTCGCCTTCCTCCCCGGCCGCCTCCGCGCCGCCGGAGAGCCGCCGCAGTCGCCGCGGGCTCAGCCTGGGCTGCTAGGGTAGCCGCGGCCGAGCGCCCTGTGCCGCCGCCACCGCCGATTTTTCTTATCGCGGTCACCGGCCATCCGACGTCCAGTGGGCCCCTCTTACCGGTGCTCGCCGTCTCGACCGCCGGCGCCGCCGTGCCCTAGCAACCCGAGAGCCCTCTCTCTCCCCGCGCCGCCGCCGCCGCTTCCTGCCGCCGGTTGAGGTGAGCATCGCCTTCCTCACCTCCCCCGCATCCGACCCTGGCCGCCGCGCGCCTTGCATGTCGGCCGGAAGCCGGCCGGAGCTTGTTGCTCCGGCCAGGGTTGATTTTCTGGCTAGTTTGGGCCGCATGCATGGCCAGGAGCTTCCCGTTGCCTCTCGAAGCTCGGGAAGGTGAGCACGATGATCGCGGCGACGCGCTGATCACCATGCTCACCTTGTTTTGCTGTTTTGGCAAGCCGTTTCGCTGTTCGGCCTATGTCGGGCATTGTTATCACTTGTAGATACTATTTTTATGGGTTGTTTGTGCTTGCGACTGTCCCTGTCGCAGTGGGGCTGTGAGCACGGCCTTCGTTACGTCGTTACCTATCCGCTGGTGCTTGCGGAAGGTCGTGCGGACGAACGGAGTGCTCAAACGGCATTCTTTATGCTTAATTTAGTGTTATGTTGCTTGTTTTAGGGACTTTGGTGATTGTGGCAGCGTTGCGACGCTGCGGGCAGCAAGTGCATGATCCTTGAGGCCCTGTGGACTGGTTGTCCAACCTCTTCGCCCTTCGCGGAGATCCGGATTTATTTCCGATGCATTTTTCGATGAAATAGTCGGCGAAACGCGTGTTTTTAGTCGTGCGACTCACTTGCTGATTTCGTGAGTGACTTGGATTCGTTATTTAGCCTCGTTGGCTGTTCCTCATCGCTGTCCCAAAGTTTCGAGGACAGCGGATGAGTGACGAAGGGTTCCGTTGCCAAATCGGCATTTTTCGGGAACCCGGAAAGTCGTTTCGGGTGCGTTTGTGTTCGTGGCACCCCGAGCTTGTGCTCGCTGTTCCGTCACCTTATTTTGTGTGTTTGGGAGACAGCGGAGGACTTGGTTTGGTTGATTGTACCCTTCTGGAGCTTAGTGTGGTTTCGGGATCGTCCCGGTGGATTTTTCGGACGATCCGTCGGTTTCGGGTTGTGAGCGCTTTGTGTTTAGTGTCGACTTGGTGGACCTTGACCCTGTGAGTCTTTTGTAGGTCCTGTCGTGGTTCCCGAGAGCCGTCGGTTGTAGGCTCTATCATTTTTACAGGTGGGTACTTCGATCCGGAGTCGGTTCAGTAGACTACGGTGGTACCTTTCTATCCCTTCTCTTGCATTTCGTTATTAGTTCACTTGACTCCTATTGACTCTACTTATGTGTGCTTACCTTAGTAGAGTAGTTGTTGGTTGCATGGGACGACCTCGTTGTTCGGTGTTGATCGCCTGTTGTTCCGAGCGATCCTCGTATATTGGCTTATCAGTTGCTTCACGGCTCGTTGCCGTTCTGTGGATTGAGCATTCACATCGATCGTCATAGCTCTTCTAGCACTTCACGTACGCCAGCGGTCTGATCCACCGCCTGGGGGTGTTTTTTTTCGGAAAAGGGTCGTGTGTGTGACCGACCCGTGAGCCTCGATGCAGTGCATCCGGTAGGTTTTTGTGTCGAGAGTTGAGTAGGTTGTGACAGTGCCAGGGATCCGTCCCGGTGGCTATGGATTGGGTATACTTTGTGGCTATCTCCGTTGATGCATATACTATTCGCTTACAGTAGCATAGTTGTTCAGTTGTATGTCAGCCTCATATTTATTTGTGCTACTGTTTACCTTATCTATCTCTTTGTTGACCCTCGTGCCGGTGTGTACACCTCGCCTTCGTCGGCTTGCGGTACCCACTGGGAGGGGAGACATGTTTACATGTTCTCACCCCTCGCCATCGTTGTTGTTTTCAGGTGAGCAGGTTGGTGGGAGTCGGGACGCAGCGAGGCACGCCTAGTTAATGGTACTAGAGGTCCCGACCTGTGAGGTTTCTCTCTCCAGATTTGGTTATCACCCTTATCGTTTTATCAGCTAGTTGTGGATGTGGTTCAGTTACATTTTGGATGTTTTGTCTTGCATGTTTAGATCTCATAGATTGGGTTGAGTTTTTATGTTGATCGCATGCTTAGATCCTTCATTATGGCTTCATATTACATGTCTCGATTTTCTACCCCTCGTGGTAGCGTTTTCAAATAAAGGTTTCCGTGTGGAAAACAGTTTTCAAATGGATTTCCGATCGATCAACTTTTGGGATTTCAAAAGAGAGAGTTCTCGTGTGGAGAACGGTTTTCAAATGATTCTTGAATGTTTGAAATTAGGGTTTCAAAATAAGCTTCTGGGTAAGGAGCAGTTTTCTAGAATGATCTGTTGTTTGTGCATCGCATCATCCTTCGCCTAAGGACTTGCTTAGATTCATACAGGTTTAAGGACTGTTAGCTGTATGAATCTTATTGTGTTGTTGCGGTTTGTGTGATGAATGAATGGTGGTTGTGATCCTGTTTGTATGTTGTGTACGCCGTGCAAATACAGGGGAGGCTATGTCCGTGTGTACAGTGGACCCTGTATTTGTGGCGGGTCTGTACGTGGCACGGGCTAGGCTTTCAAAAAAAAAAAATTGGCACATATTTTCGCTTCTAAAACTAGCCCGGGACGTGACAAAAAATCCTTAATATAATAGAGAAAAATTTAAAAAAAACATAGAGCAAGAGAAATGAAACAGAGAAAAAAGTTCATAGCGTACCGATGCCAAAGAAGGTATGCGGAGTCGGAAAGTTGTAGATGTTCGAACGTACCGGTGCCTGAGTGGTCACAAAACATATGGAGAGGTAGACGGCAATATTCACGACGACGGCAAATGGGCGCATGGCAAGGTCGACGATAAAGCTGTCCAAAATACCCGATATACCATACCCGATCCGGACCCTACCCGGACCCTACCCGGACCCGAACCGGATCCGATAAAAAATGGATAGTATACGGATAAAAAAAATTATCCATTAAAGTTTCGGGTATGGGTCCGGATACTTTATATCCTTACCCGACTTGGACCCGACCCGAACCCGACCTTTTAATGGGCAGGATCCGGAAGAGTTTTCAAATCCGGACTCGGAACCAGACTCAGATCTGGACCCAGTGAAATACCCGATAGTAAATAAAAAAAATTTAAAGTTGAGGGATCAATTTCAATAGTACTTATAAATAAAGGATCTCTGTATATTTTCATCCTCGTAAAAATTCTAGTCTCTTTGTTTACTCATTTTTTAAATTCTTGCTGTTTACTGCTTGAATCTTTTTTTTGAACAAATTTTATTGGACCGGGTGCGATTAATTAGAACGCAGGTTTTTTATAGTGATAGGTTTATGATTTGTCCATAAATTGTTTAATAAAATTTATAAAAAATATATGCATACTGGTACCCATATCCAATCTAGACCCGATCCATATCCAATCCATACCCAATTTTAAGCGGGTAGTATATGGGTAGTCACTACTCAGACCCGCTCAAATAGAACCGATAGGTATATTATTAACTTAAGTACTCAAACCTGGACCCGATCCGAAGTTAAATGGGTAGGGTATAGTTTTTTCCGTATCCATTTATTTTTAGGGTACGTGTATAGTATATCAACTATCCAGACCCGACCCGGTCCACGGACACCTTTAGTCGACGGCGATGATGTGGTTAGAAGCGACGCCGACGGCAAGTGGGCCCACGGCAAGGTCGACAGCGATGATGTGGTTAGAAGCGACGCCGACGGCAAGTAGGCACACGGCATGGTCAGCGAGGTGGAAGGCAACGGGGTCGGAAACGACAAGATGCTAGCATAGTGGACGGGAATAGCAAGGTGCAGGAAGGTGACGTGTTGAGTGGTTGCTTCTTTAATTAATACATTGTAATGATGGAGAAGGTGAACAGGTTGAGGAGGTGAGAGAATTTTCAGGTGTTGCGTATGTGAGAAGTAAAAAAAATAAAACGGGCGCGGGAAGTGTGTATACTAAGGGGGTTACTAATTTGAAAATCTTAATTAAAAAATAGATTAATAGTAACATTTATTATGATATATTGGTAAATCATTGCAACATTTTAAAATAAAACTTGCTGATGCTTACATTTAGCATTATTATAGTCTAAATGTTGCTAAAAGTAGATTTAGTAATACTTATAAAATTTTGTTGCTAAAAATAATTTTTAGTGTCATTTAGATATATGTTTCAAGTAATATGTCACTAAATCATAAACTTGTTGTATTTGTTTTTTGTTAATTGGTCTGTTAAATAGATTTTCTTATGTTTTCTCCCGACTTTTCTACTAAACTGTTAATATGCTTGCTTTCGGAATGAGCTTTGCTCCATATTTCAACTTACAAAATTTTGCTCAAAATTTTGGCTGAGTGCATCTACTATAACTGGAATTGCCTTTTCCATTGTTTACTCTATTATACTTATTTTCTTATATTTTTTCTTATCTTTTCTATTTAATTCCCTGATAAACTTGGTCTCTAAACAGCCTATGCTCCACATTTTAGTTTCCTAATGCTAAGTTTTGTAGAAATTTTGCTAAAAATAAACTTAAAACATATTTCCAAATCTGCAGATCATCTGTTGTGATTGGCTGATTTCTACACTACTTAAATGGTACTTAGAGAGGCATGGCAGGCCGAATGGCCACATGGCAATCCCTGCAACCTTGCAATAATGCTCGAGTTTACTTACGCTTTAGTTCGGGATGCTAGGTTTTATAGAAACTTTGTTAGAAATAAACTTACAAAATTTTGCTAAAAATTTGTGCAAATGCATCTATTATGATTGGTTGATTTCTATTCTAATGACCTATAGCCTTCAAAATGCATCTATTATGATTGATTGATTTCTATTCGAAATTGCTAAAAATTTGTACAAATGCATCTATTAAGATTGGTTAATTTCTATTCGGATGTCCTGTTAGAAATTAACCGGCACAAAAGAAAAACGCAGCGAAAAATAATTTTGCATTTTAAAATTTTTCGGAATCCAAATACATATCACATATGAAAACCGAAAACCAATAAATCAATCCAGTGCCGGCGGATCATTCTCATGTTATTATGCAAAAATTTAATCTAAACAAAACTCTTTATGTTTAGAGATCTTATCGTGGACCAGTTAAGGTCTCTTGATCTACTGTACGGTTGAAACTGACTATGACAAACTGAGGTTCCGATGTAGCCGCGCATGTGCCCAGCCTCTACGCATATCCACACGGAATCGGCGCATATCCGATCGATCTTCGTCTCACGAACCGGATGAGTCACGGACCATCTGGACGGTGCTAGCAATCCCTTCATGATCCATTAGTTGATGAACTTGTCACTGGCGAGTATGGAACCATGTGACTGTTCAACTAAATGGTCACGCTCAGTGTACTTGTTCTCTGACAAGCACATGTATGCTTCAATATAAGCATATCCACGATGTTCCAACTAAATGGTCACGCTCACGCCGAACGGATAGAGTCTTTTCTACCCGCCTAAGGTGTCACAACACAAGCATATCCACGATGTTCCAACTAGGAACGGAGTACAAGAGTTGCAAAAGAAAAGCTTCAATATAAAGAAGTTCTATTTCTATTACAACACATTTGCACATTTAAACATGCCCAAAATTTTCTTTTCTTATATTTCCATTCCATACATCATGTTTCAAAATTATGGAATATACAAGTTACATACATTTAATGAAAACCCCTATACTATCGATGTCCAAGACTAGGGGTACAACTCTATGTATCACCAAAAATGGAAGGGCCGCTATCTAGAGAGCCAAACCCTTATCTCACTCCGCCGCCTCACTCGCGGAAGGACCTGAAAAACGTGGGGTGAGAACTATAAACATAATTCCCAGTGGGTAAGGCCACCCAAGAGAGAAGCTCGACCCACCAGGTCCAAAGAAACACCATAAGCATAAGTTAGATCACAAATAACTATGCAACAAATATTTATATGCTTGTAAATAAATATAAATGATGCAACCAAATAAAATGTTAATTTTCATTCTCTCCTAGGTTCATCCTATGTCTCATATTGACCAAGTTCAACTACTTGTCATTAACTTATGGTTGCGGAATCGCCGCATCACCATAATAGTTCCAACGTTCAAGGAGTGAAATCGTCACCTCCGTCTTCGGGTAGTGAAATCGTCGCATACCCGGGATAGCGAAATCGTCGCATACCCCATTTCAACACCGCCATCACGTGGCACGGGTAGCGAAATCGTCGCATACCCGGGATAGCGAAATCGTCGCATACCCCATTTCAACACCGCCATCACGTGGCACGGGTAGCGAAATCGTCGCATATCCGGGATAGCAAAATCGTCGCACATCCCAATTCATCACCGCCAACTCATGGCACGGGTAGCGAAATCGTCGCATACCCGGGATAGCGAAATCGTCGCATATCCCAATTCATCACTGCCAACTCATGGCACGGGTAGCAAAATCGTCGCATACTCGGGATAGCGAAATCGTCGCATATCCCAATTCATCACCGCCAACTCATGGCACGGGTAGCGAAATCGTCGCATACCCGGGATAGTGAAATCGTCGCATATCCCAATCCGTCGCCGCCAACTCATGGCACGGGTAGCGAAATCGTCGCATACCCGGGATAGCGAAATCGTCGCATATCCCAATCCGTCACATTCTACACTTGCCAACCCGAGTCCAATGGCCCTAGGTTCAAGTCACTAAGTCTCACCTATGTTCAATGACACTAGGTTTACTTTACATTCTCAACCTAGGTTCCATGACACTAGGTTCCAATCTCATGTTCCAACCTATGTTCAATGACACTAGATTCCATTTGCACTTTTCAATCTATGTTCAATGACACTAGGTTCCAATTCATGCATGCAATCACATGACAAGTATAGATAATAGAAATATACTTGAATTCTTTAACATGCAAGAGGAGCTCATGGCTCTATCTATCATGATTCTCATTTTACCAACATGCAAGTTCTAGGATTTCACATTTGCACACCATTTTATCTTTAAATGGTTATTTACCCTAGACATGGAAGTGACCTAATCACTTCGGTAAACACAAACCCACCTCAAGAGCTTCCAAGTTCTTGAATTCTTTGAGCTCCTAAGTCTCCAAGCCTTGAGTTCTTGCTTTGTCACGCCCCGGATTACTCGTTTCCCCGGGCTCGCCAACAGATCCGCCATATACATAGATTTTTCTATGTATACGAAGCGATAGCTAACCTGTAACAAACATACAAGCCACTACAAGAGATATATAGAGCTGAAAATAAAGCATACTAATAACCAAAGCCACCTGTACATATAGAGTCCAAAATACAACATGTCCACCACAACCAAAAATAGGTACAAGTCCACAGTATATGTACATGGCACAACACCAAAAATAAACTATCTCCAGTAGGGTCCTCCTCTAGGAACAACAGGGACAGGTAGGGATCTAGCTCGCGACTCCCTCACCTCGATCCGCGGAAACAGGTGCAGCAGCCGCAACAGAAGAAGGCTCTGCAAAAAGGGTGGCAACAACGGGTGTGAGAACTACTATCAAAAGAAGTAGTCCTCAGTGGGTACCGATACCGACCTCAACGGTCCACCCACTAAGTCTACGAGACTAACAGTATAGCTGGTAGGTAAAGAACAACAAAGTAAGCTGGAATAAACTCTACAGCTATCATGCCACTACCCTACCACTATCCAAGTCAACCCTCAAGTAAACATCACCAAAGTGAAAAGTCATCCCTGACCCAATCTATCGGAACCGCCCGAACGGGCTCGTCCAGCCAACTGCCTAGCCACACCGCACACTACCAATAGGGTAGCCGGTCCAGAACAGAACTAGCGGTCTGTAGCGACATCAACGCAAAAGAGGCCTCACTCCGGAGCGGCACTCGGGGGAGCTACCCAGCCGAGTTAGTACGCGTATCTCTGTCGAGCACAAACAGGCTCCGGCAGGCGAAATCGAAGAACAAAAGGGGTCAAAAGGGGTCAAAGACTCTAAGCTCACGTGCCCTCAGCACAAACAGAAGCTAAAACAAGAGTCTGGGTCCACCGTCAGCCCCGACGGCACCCGGCAACACTAAACAGCCTAACCCTGCTGTAAATACAAGCTCGGCATCCCAGCACAAGCGTAAACCCGTCCTACAGCGAACTAAGTATCCACATCGCACTAACAGCGGTGATACAAGAACAGAAACGGCTCCTAGAGCTAAATCTGATAACAGTTCGAAAAGTGACGGTTGTATGTTCGCGAGTTTTCTCCTAAGTCAATTCCCAGTTCAGCATGTAAAATCATGTCAAATAAATAATCTACTCATGCTCCAAATTCAGATTTCATAATAAACATGCAAATTCATGAATTCGAGCTACTAACAGATAAATAAATAGCATGCTGCACTCTCTACAACTTAGGAGGAAATCCGACGATTTCGGTAACATCAACCCACCTCAAAGCTATCCAACAACGGCTAGGAGTCGAGTGGAAGGGCTCCAAACAACGCCGGCTGAAACCGGACTCGAATCTGCAACTTCAGGATTCGGACCCACCTGCGCACAGATCTGGGCGCCCAGAAAATCAGCCCAGAAATGCAGCCTGGCAGCACGACCCACATGCAATCAACATGCGATAAAATCCAATTCCTAAGTCCAAATGCAGTGAAATTTGGCTCAACTCACCAGCACAGGTTCAAGAACAAGCCCTCCAAATTTCAGCCAAATCGGAGATCGACTCGATGCCCAAAAGGTCCATGCACTGAACCGGATTCACTATTGGACCCTCCTGCACATGGATCCGAAAATTCCAGCACTTGAGCAAAACTCAAAAACAGCAAAATCTCAGGGATTCCAACGAATCTAGCTCATAGAAAGGGGTCACAAACCTCTCAAAAACAGTGATGGAGCTACCCAAAGCCTCTCCAAAGATCCTCACAAAGATCTGGATCTAAAAATCCAATAAATTCCATCAATGACCCAAAAAAACAGCACTTAAGCAATTACTCCAAATCTGAGCTAGAACTCACCTTTGAATCCTCAATTCAGGTGAGAAGGGGCTCCAAACCAGCAAGGAAAGTGGAAGGATCAATCCACACTTCGAAAATCCAGCTCCCAAGAGATCGGATCCAAAGATCAAAGGAAAAACCCAAGTTTCAGCTCAAGAACACGAGGGGTCCAGTAAAACAACAACTGTAGCTTACATACCTGTCCAAATCGCGATTGGAAGGATCCCACTTCTTCCTCTGCGAGTCCTCTATCCAGCAAACCAAGTTTCGTTGGATTTGGATACTCCTACACCGCACACGAGCCAAAACACTCCAGGTCGACGCTGCAGTTCCAGCAGGAAACCGAGATCATCAATGGAGGAAGATGAAATTGGGGAAGAAGAGAGGGCTTCCCTTGCTAGATCCGAGTTCACCAAGAAGAGGGAAGAAAAGAGCCTCAGGAAAAGCCATCCACATCTTTTATAGACCTCTGGATTGGTGCAATGAGCCTCAAGAACAAAAACCACTATGCTGTCCCTCAGCAGAATTCTGCACATCCGGGCGCCCGAAACTCCAAAACTTCAGTTTTGGCTTATTTCGGCGCTCCGAGTCCGTTTTCGCGTCTATTTGACGTCGAAACGACTCCGACCTGTCTCGACCTTCTCCAGAAGTGTCGAACAGTCTAAGGTACTACAGTCATTCCGTCAGTTAGGCCCCAGGGGTACTACACTCTCCCCCCCTACGGAAAGTTTCGTCCTCGAAACTTAAACTCAAACTCATACCTCAAGAAGGCAGCTCGAACAGGTAGGGATAGGATTCCCGCATCACCGTCTCCAGCTCCCAAGTCGCCTCACGCTCCTCGTGATTACTCCACTGCACTTTCACGTACGGTATGACTCGGTTGCGCAATTCTTTCGTCTCGCGAGCAAGAATCCGCACCGGTCGCTCCTCGTACTGCAGGTCCTCAGCCAACTCGAGTGGAGTGAAGTCAATCACGTGGGAGGGGGGTCGAACACATATCTCCTCAGGGCCGAGACATGGAACACATCGTGGACTCCAGAAAGTCGCGGTGGAAGGGCAATCCTGTACGCTACCGGCCCCACTCGCTCTAATACCTCGAACGGGCCAACAAACCGTGGACTGAGCTTTCCACGAACTCCAAAACGGCGAATTCCTCTGGACGGCGAGACTTTCAAAAACACATGATCTCCAATCTGGAACTCCAAGTCTCGTCTCCTAGTATCCGCATAGCTCCTCTGTCGACTCTGGGCGGTCTCAAGACGTCGTCGAACCATCTTGACCTTCTCTTCCGCTTCCAACAGGATATCGGGACCCAAAGTCCTCCTCTCACCCACATCGCTCCAATGCAAGGGCGAACGACACTTGCGTCCATACAATGCTTCAAACGGAGCCATCTGGATGCTCGCTTGATAGCTATTGTTGTACGCAAACTCAACCAGTCCTAAGTGTCGATGCCACCCTCCACCAAAGTCTAGGACACATGCTCTCAACATGTCCTCCAAAGTCTGAATGGTCCGCTCAGACTGACCATCTGTCTGTGGATGAAAAGCCGTGCTGAACCGCAGCTGAGTACCCAGTGCTGTCTGAAGACTCCTCCAAAACTGTGAGACGAACCGTGTGTCTCGATCTGACACAATCGAGGCAGGCACTCCATGCAGTCTCACTATCTCGTCCAAATATAGCTGAGCGAGTCTATCCCTGGACCAAGTAGTCTGCACTGGTAAGAAGTGGGCAGACTTGGTCAGTCTGTCCACTATCACCCAAATAGCATCGAAACCAGCCTGCGACCTCGGTAATCCCACGACAAAGTCCATGGCGATCTGGTCCCACTTCCACTCGGGTATTGGGAGACTCTGAAGCTTGCCAGCAGGTACTCGGTGCTCCGCCTTTACCTGTTGACAAGTCAAACACTGAGCCACAAATCTCCCAATATGCCGCTTCATTCCATTCCACCAGAAGTGTGCCTTCAAGTCCTTATACATCTTGGTTCCACCGGGGTGAACCGTATAAGGTGAGTAATGAGCCTCTCTCAAAAATCTCCTCTCGGATCTCTGAATCCATAGGCACACACAGTCGGTCCCTGTACCGCAGTACTCCCGAACTGTCAACACTAAAATCCCCTGTCTGCCCACTGGCAATCTGATCTCGAATCCTCGTCAAATAGGGGTCCGCACTCTGTTTCTCTCGGATCCTATCCAACAGAGTGGGTTGCAAAACCAAAGACATAAGTTTTGCAGTAACCCCAGGGGATACCACCTCAAGCTCAAGCCGCCTCAACTCCTCAAGTAACGGCGCCTGCTGAGTGATCATCATACTAAGGCTCTGCACTGATCTCCTGCTCAACGCATCTGCCACTACATTCGCCTTGCCGGGGTGATACTGGATGGCAATATCATAGTCCTTCAACAACTCTAACCACCGGCGTTGCCTCAGGTTCAATTCCTTCTGAGTGAACAGATACTTGAGACTTTTATGATCCGTGAAAATCTCACAGTGCTCACCATACAGATAATGCCGCCACAGCTTCAGTGCAAACACTACAGCTGCCAGCTCCAAATCATGCGTAGGGTAATTCTTCTCATGATCCTTTAATTGCCGGGAGGCATAGGCAATTACCCTACCATGCTGCATCAACACACAACCCAAACCACTGTGTGACGCATCACTATAAATCACAAATCCTTCCCCCATAACTGGAAGGGTAAGGACGGGAGCAGACATCAGCCTCTCCTTCAGCTCCTCAAAGCTACGCTGGCACTCATCAGTCCAAACAAATCTAATCCCCTTCCTCGTCAGACGAGTGAGGGGTGTGGAGAGCTTCGCAAAGCCTTCCACGAATCGACGGTAATATCCAGCTAACCGAGAGAAAACTCCTCACCTCGGTAACCGTCGTCGGTCTAGGCCAATCCCGCACGGTCTCAATCTTCTGCGGGTCCACCGCCACTCCAGTGGCTGAAATCACATGGCCCAAAAGAAAGCTACCTCTCGAAGCCAGAACTCGCACTTCTTCAACTTGGCATACAACTTCTTCTCTCTCAGAAGTTGCAGCACAATCCTCAAGTGCTCCTCATGCTCAGCATCACTCCGAGAGTAGATCAGGATATCATCAATAAACACCACTACAAATCGGTCCAAGAACGGCTTAAACACTCGATTCATCAAATCCATAAACGCGGCAGGGGCATTGGTCAATCCAAACGGCATCACCGTAAACTCATAATGCCCGTACCGAGTCCGAAAAGCCGTCTTAGGAATATCCTCGGCCTTCACCTTCAATTGGTGGTAACCAGACTGTAAGTCAATCTTCGAGAAGACACAAGATCCTTGCAGCTGATCAAACAGATCATCAATGCGCGGCAAAGGATACCTGTTCTTGATGGTCACTTTATTCAACTCTCGATAATCCACACAAAGTCTAAGTGAACCATCCTTCTTCCTCACGAATAACACCGGCGCTCCCCAAGGCGATACGCTGGGTCTCACAAATCCTTTATCCATCAAATCCTGAAGTTGCGCCTTAAGCTCTCTCAGCTCAGCCGGTGCCATTCGGTAGGGTGTCTTTGAGATTGGCGTAGTTCCAGGGACTACATCAATCACAAACTCGACCTCCCTGTCCGGTGGCATCTCAGTCAACTCCGGGGGAAACACGTCCGGGAACCCGCGGACTACAGAGATGTCCTCGAGCTCCGGTGCCACCGTAGATACCTCAACAACAGTCGCCAGAAATGCCGTGCATCCTCGACTCATCATCTGTCTCGCTCGTGCCGACGAAATCCACGTCGCGAACAAAGTACTCCTGCAGCCTCGATACACGTACTCCTCCTGGTCCGGCTCGCGAAACGTCACGGTCCTCTCGCCGCAGTCGATCGTCGCGAAGTAGCGCGCCAGCCAATCCATGCCAAGTACCACATCAAAATCCTGCAATCGCCCCAAGACCAACAGGTCTGCGGGCATCACCCACGGTCCAAGCTGCACAGGGCAAGCTCGACAACAGTCCTCCACACGTAAAACGTGCTCGGGAACCTGCACCTCTCGTGCACACGGTAACGGCCCTATCACTAGCCCATGCAAGGATGCGAATGCTCGACTAACAAAAGAATGTGATGCACCGGTATCAAATAATGCACGAGCTCTAATGCCAGAAATCAAAATGATACCTGCCACCACATGGTCAGCCGCTGTGGAGTCCTCCAGTTGAGCCGCAAAGACTCTGCCGCTCTGCGCCTGCTGTCGCCGCTCACCCTGGCGTGGTACAGAAGCCCGATCCATCTGGCTGTGACTCGGTGGAGCTCCATAGGTCTGCTGATGAACTGGGGGTGCCGATGCGATCGATGGTACAGGCGACGCTGCTCGGGGACACGCTGCTCGCAGATGTCCGGACTGACCACACCCATAACACCGGCCCTCTCGCTGCTCGCACTGCCTAGGCCAATGTGGTCCTCCGCAGATGACACATCTCTGTGCTCCCCTCTGCTGACGTCCCTGCTGACGGGATCCACCAGACCTCTGCCGCCCCGAAAACCCACGACCCTGAGAATGTGATCGTGGAGGTCTCGGCGGGCGTCTGCCGCTGGTCTGTCCTCCGTCCTCCGGAGTCGGGCGCTTCCTATCCAAACCCTGACTCGAAGTGGCAGCCCGCTCACTCGCTGTCAAGGCTCCACGCTCCACCCAAAGCGCCTGCTCAATCGACGCATCCAAGGTCTGCAACCTCTGCGCCTGGACTAGAACAAATATCTCATGTCTCAATCCTCGCTCGAACAGATAAACTCTGTGAGCCTCATCCCTCGCTGCGAAAGGAACACAGTTCAGGAGTCTGGTAAACTCCCGGGTATACTCCTGCACTGTGCGATCTCCCTGAAGCAAACTCTTCAAATCCTCCTCGAGTTTCTGCTTCACGCTGTTAGGGAAATAGGACCCATACAGCATCCCGCAGAACTCGGTCCAACTCAACTGCAGCGCATCCAGCGACCTGCTGCTCGATCTCGTCCTCGTCCACCAAATGCGTGCATCACCTGACTGGCAGTGAACTGCCAAGTGAACTCGCTCCCGCTCTGGTACAAAGAGATCCTCGAACAGCTTCTCCATCTCGCCTACCCAGGCCTCCACCACCCATGGCTCGGTGTGGCTACCATCAAAACGAGGGGGATCAAACCGGCAAAAACGAGCCAGTCTCTCAGTCATCCGCTCCTGCTCAGCCTCCGACATCTGTCCACCTGACCGGGAAGTGTCGCCAACCGGTGCGGCCGAAACTGCCGCTGCTGGGGGTACGGTCGCAGCTGGAACGTCCTCTGGAACAGCAGGAGGTGGCTCCTGCGGCTCCGTCGCTCTAGGTGCTGCACTCCACGTCTGGGTAATGGTCTCACACATCCTCTGCAAGAGCGCACTCTGCTGCCTAGCTGACTCAGCTAGCGCACTCAACTGATCGCACACATCAGGGGGTGCACTAGGTCCCGCCTGCTCAGGCACCACAGGAGGCGCGGGGGTAGCCCGCGTCGGGGGTCGACCTCGGTGTCGGGGAGGCGTCATGCACACCTCCGCAACACACAGATCAGTCAACACACAAACAACTCAAGACCCAATCATGCGAAAGTCTAGAAGGTCGTCTCTTTTCCCTCGTTGCTTGACGTCGTCTGCAGCCAACGCAAGTTCACGACAGGAAAGGACACACGCCTTCGATCACTCCCTCCACTTAAGGATGAGTTCAACAGTCAAATCGATGACTTTCGCGGCAAGTCACGTCTCTCACGTCTTGCATTCCTAAGGTCTGCCATAGCCTAGGGTTTACTAAGTCCCAACGACCTATTCCTAAGCTCTGATACCAACTTAATCTGTCACGCCCCGGATTACTCGTTTCCCCGGGCTCGCCAACAGATCCGCCATATACATAGATTTTTCTATGTATACGAAGCGATAGCTAACCTGTAACAAACATACAAGCCACTACAAGAGATATATAGAGCTGAAAATAAAGCATTACTAATAACCAAAGCCACCTGTACATATAGAGTCCAAAATACAACATGTCCACCACAACCAAAAATAGGTACAAGTCCACAGTATATGTACATGGCACAACACCAAAAATAAACTATCTCCAGTAGGGTCCTCCTCTAGGAACAACAGGGACAGGTAGGGATCTAGCTCGCGACTCCCTCACCTCGATCCGCGGAAACAGGTGCAGCAGCCGCAACAGAAGAAGGCTCTGCAAAAAGGGTGGCAACAACGGGGTGTGAGAACTACTATCAAAAGAAGTAGTCCTCAGTGGGTACCGATACCGACCTCAACGGTCCACCCACTAAGTCTACGAGACTAACAGTATAGCTGGTAGGTAAAGAACAACAAAGTAAGCTGGAATAAACTCTACAGCTATCATGCCACTACCCTACCACTATCCAAGTCAACCCTCAAGTAAACATCACCAAAGTGAAAAGTCATCCCTGACCCAATCTATCGGAACCGCCCGAACGGGCTCGTCCAGCCAACTGCCTAGCCACACCGCACACTACCAATAGGGTAGCCGGTCCAGAACAGAACTAGCGGTCTGTAGCGACATCAACGCAAAAGAGGCCTCACTCCGGAGCGGCACTCGGGGGAGCTACCCAGCCGAGTTAGTACGCGTATCTCTGTCGAGCACAAACAGGCTCCGGCAGGCGAAATCGAAGAACAAAAGGGGTCAAAAGGGGTCAAAGACTCTAAGCTCACGTGCCCTCAGCACAAACAGAAGCTAAAACAAGAGTCTGGGTCCACCGTCAGCCCCGACGGCACCCGGCAACACTAAACAGCCTAACCCTGCTGTAAATACAAGCTCGGCATCCCAGCACAAGCGTAAACCCGTCCTACAGCGAACTAAGTATCCACATCGCACTAACAGCGGTGATACAAGAACAGAAACGGCTCCTAGAGCTAAATCTGATAACAGTTCGAAAAGTGACGGTTGTATGTTCGCGAGTTTTCTCCTAAGTCAATTCCCAGTTCAGCATGTAAAATCATGTCAAATAAATAATCTACTCATGCTCCAAATTCAGATTTCATAATAAACATGCAAATTCATGAATTCGAGCTACTAACAGATAAATAAATAGCATGCTGCACTCTCTACAACTTAGGAGGAAATCCGACGATTTCGGTAACATCAACCCACCTCAAAGCTATCCAACAACGGCTAGGAGTCGAGTGGAAGGGCTCCAAACAACGCCGGCTGAAACCGGACTCGAATCTGCAACTTCAGGATTCGGACCCACCTGCGCACAGATCTGGGCGCCCAGAAAATCAGCCCAGAAATGCAGCCTGGCAGCACGACCCACATGCAATCAACATGCGATAAAATCCAATTCCTAAGTCCAAATGCAGTGAAATTTGGCTCAACTCACCAGCACAGGTTCAAGAACAAGCCCTCCAAATTTCAGCCAAATCGGAGATCGACTCGATGCCCAAAAGGTCCATGCACTGAACCGGATTCACTATTGGACCCTCCTGCACATGGATCCGAAAATTCCAGCACTTGAGCAAAACTCAAAAACAGCAAAATCTCAGGGATTCCAACGAATCTAGCTCATAGAAAGGGGTCACAAACCTCTCAAAAACAGTGATGGAGCTACCCAAAGCCTCTCCAAAGATCCTCACAAAGATCTGGATCTAAAAATCCAATAAATTCCATCAATGACCCAAAAAAAACAGCACTTAAGCAATTACTCCAAATCTGAGCTAGAACTCACCTTTGAATCCTCAATTCAGGTGAGAAGGGGCTCCAAACCAGCAAGGAAAGTGGAAGGATCAATCCACACTTCGAAAATCCAGCTCCCAAGAGATCGGATCCAAAGATCAAAGGAAAAACCCAAGTTTCAGCTCAAGAACACGAGGGGTCCAGTAAAACAACAACTGTAGCTTACATACCTGTCCAAATCGCGATTGGAAGGATCCCACTTCTTCCTCTGCGAGTCCTCTATCCAGCAAACCAAGTTTCGTTGATTTTGGATACTCCTACACCGCACACGAGCCAAAACACTCCAGGTCGACGCTGCAGTTCCAGCAGGAAACCGAGATCATCAATGGAGGAAGATGAAATTGGGGAAGAAGAGAGGGCTTCCCTTGCTAGATCCGAGTTCACCAAGAAGAGGGAAGAAAAGAGCCTCAGGAAAAGCCATCCACATCTTTTATAGACCTCTGGATTGGTGCAATGAGCCTCAAGAACAAAAACCACTATGCTGTCCCTCAGCAGAATTCTGCACATCCGGGCGCCCGAAACTCCAAAACTTCAGTTTTGGCTTATTTCGGCGCTCCGAGTCCGTTTTCGCGTCTATTTGACGTCGAAACGACTCCGACCTGTCTCGACCTTCTCCAGAAGTGTCGAACAGTCTAAGGTACTACAGTCATTCCGTCAGTTAGGCCCCAGGGGTACTACATGCTTCAACCCAAGCTTCTACAAGAAAATGGTTCGTTACTCATTACGAACCCTTAATTCAACTCGATACATAAAATCAAGTATTCTAACATGATTTCCTATGCCTCAATGGCAATTCCCGAAGGTCCAAATATTTTTAGAACCTCCCATGGCAAAAGCTCTAAATCTACCTAGGGTTTGCATGCATGCAAGCCAAATCCTAGATTTCTTGGCCAATCCTCCACTATTTGTGGTTTAGATTGCCTAGGGTTTCCAAAAACCTCATCTTAAAGGATTAAATTCAAGGTTTAAACCCTAAATCACAAGAACTCACCTCAAAGCCCTAGCTCCCAAGCTTCTTCTTGCACCAAGAAGCTTTTTTGCACCTTGGAAGTCCTTTTCCAAGCTCCAATCCACCACTTCTCCAAGCTTTGGAGAGATCTCTAGAGAGAGAAACTGAGGGAGAGGGAGAGGGGATGAGAGGAAAGTTAAGGAGCAATGAGGAGAGAGACCTCAGCCCTCAATACATAACCCTTCAACTGTAAAATTACCAAATTGCCCCACACTGGGCATTCTGTCTCAGCCGGGTCCGGACCTCGCAAGTAGGGTCTGGACCCCGCACAGGTGACAGTCCACCGCGCAGGCCGGGTCCGGACCTTGGCATCAAGGTCCGAAACCCGTACGTGACTCTCGGTCTTTGCGCCGGTCGAGTCCGGACCCCAGATCCCGGGTTCGGAACCCGTACGCACCCCAACTCGGAAATCAGCTCGGGTCCGGACCTTAGCTGCTCCACGGACTTCATTGTCCGGACCCCAGATTCGCGGGTCCGGACCCCGTGAGCAATTTTGCTCCAGTTGGTCCTTTTTCCAAAAAATTTTGATTTCTGGGTTTCTACTCGCACCCAAAATATTTCGAAACCTTCGGAACCCAATTCCACACCAGCCATTATTGGCTTTTCCTGAACTTTATCAAATTTAGTAAAGTTCGATACAACGCACCGAAATTCAGAGTGCTACACATCGGACCTTGGAAAATCAGTCCAGAGGTCATCCGCAGTCCACACATACTGTCCACAGCACCCCCGAAGCGTAAAATTGCATAGAAGCCCTTACTATTCCATAAAATCACATTATTTTATGTGATTAACCGGGTTTTATGGCTCGTTACCGCAAACCGAGAGCTTTCGAGGTCGGCCGAGACACATACTGACAGGTCTCGACGTGCCGGAGGCCGTGCTCCAGGTCCGGAGCACAACGGCTCACTGTGGAATGCGCGGGAGCGACCCAAAGTTCAGCGAACTACGCGCAACAGGAGTAAACCACGCCGAATCTACAGATTCTGAACCTGCTAACCATAAATGAGGAGAGCACCGTGGTCAGCACTGACCGACGATCACCGTGCTCACCTCCGGAGGCATCGGAACAGCCCCGGGTTGCCGGAACAGTGATCCCAATCCGAAACAATGCACAACAGCATTAAATAAAGCTCAGCGGGCATGGGGGAGCTAGGGCACGGCCGGCGGCGGCTCAGCGGTGGGCGCACCGGCGGCAGGTGGGTGCGGGCGACGGAGGTAGGCCGGGTCACGCGTCGGCCGGCGACGGGAGGCGGCGGCGGCAGCGGGCAATGATGCCCTAGCCCGCAAGCACAAGGGAAGAGCTCGGCCCTAGACCGGCCGGCAGGGGGCTCCGGCGGCGAGGGCACCGGCGGCATCCGGGTGCGGCCGACCAAGGGGAGCCGGCGCTCACGCTGGCCGGCGGCGGTGGCGGCGCTGGAGCAACCAGCACCCGCACAGGCTCGGCTCGGGTTCAACAGTGCACGGCGGCCTCGGCGGCGGCTGGGGAACCTCGGGGCGACGGTGATGGGTCGCCGGAGGCCGTAGGGAGGTGGCACAGTCGGCCCAAGGCAGCGGCAGCGAGACGGAGAAGATGTGGAGTCTCCTCGGCCAGGTGTTGCTCGGGCTGGCAGCAGGTTGCCAGCGGCGGCGCGCGGGGACAGCGGCGACCGACGGGGGAGGTCGCCGGGGGTCGGGGCCGCTGCCAGAGGAGGAGCCTGAGGGTGTGGTACCTCCTTGGTAGATCTCGGGCAGAGATGGGGGAGGGAGAAGGTGGAGGTGAGGGAGATGGTCCTGGCGGCAGTCCCGGCCGGTGGCGATGGCCGGCGGCGGCGGCTGCGCGCAGGAAAGAGAGCACGAGGTGGGAAGGGCGGCTAGGGTTGCTGTGGATGGGGTGGAGGAGACTAGGGTTAGGGTTTGCATGAGCAAACCCTAAAGCACACTATGTAGATTTTCCATTTTGCGCATAAGTCCATCGAAAACCCTAAATTCTTCATGGCTCCCTCACAGCACGCGTAAATCGCGCGTGAGCACCTCCACGCCAAGTTTTGCGCGATTCAGTACATAAGATATTGGGGGTTTTGCGCGAAATACAAATATGTCATTTGTCCCTTCCTCGGTAAATGTGCGATATCCGCCGATCCGTCCGTCGGATTTTCGATCGAATTGCGCCAGCACGTTAAGCACTGTCGAGATATTGAACTCACCATTTTGTTTCATTCGAATTGATCATGGATTCGCGACAAACCCATTCCCTTTCCGATCCACCAATTCATTACTAGTATAAAAGTCGATAATCGCCTTTCAATCCCCCTCGATTAGCGAACAAGTGGTCTAAATCCCTCAACACGAACTTTCTTTCGCAGAAAGGTCCCCGACTGAGGGTCCACACACAAAACGGAGCAACGGTAAGCTTTGCAAAGCCAAAATAATGAAGACCAAGAGTCTGTTTTGCGATAAAGTCCAGTTTTCTCGAAATTCGTGCGTCAAATCCAAAATCCATCAGCGCCATCGAGTCCAGAATAGTTGGACGGTTGAAAACGGGCTATTGGATCACTATGAACGGAGTCCGATACTCACCAAAAGCCATCACTACTCATTGGCCTCACCGGAAAATCCGAGTTACTATTCACTTTAAGTGATTAGTAAAGATTGCGTAACTTTTCCATCCTAACTCGTTTTCTCTTGAAACTTAACGAGTACTTATATAATTGAGTTACACACAATAACATCATCAACAAAGAGTTTAGCTACACAGCCAAAATCTCAGTCCTCACATGTCCATCATGGTTCTTTCGGGAATTTAGGGGGTTGTCCAGCCTAGGCTTTACATACTTGCTTACTATTGCTGCTTGTTACTTTGAATTAGTCTCTTCAGATTTGGCCGCTTAGCTTTTTCACTTTTCTCTCTCTTTGTTCTGAATTGGTTTTAGAAGACAAGTTTGGATTGGCGCCCAAAGACAAAGAACCTTACAAATTTAAACAAACTTTGCTCGAACAATCTTGGATCCTACATGTTTTCTATAGCCCTTTGCCTATTCATTTCTTTTGTACTAACTCCTGTTTGTGGCTGCTTATGTGTTTCGGTGTGAGGTAATGCTAATATGGACAATTCCCTGATACTTCGTTCACCCCTTACATGGAAAAAAGGGTGTTGCGGGAAATGAAAGCATAAATTCTCTGTGGCAAAGCACATAGCAAATCTGGAAAGTAAACAGGTAAAATACAAGCATTAATCTGGGAAGTAAGCAGGTAAAGTGCAATCACTATGAAAAGTTCGGTTTTGTCTATATCAAAAAAAGCTGTTTTTACGATTTTAATTCTTTTCTTGTCTAAAATATTGTTATATGGTTTTCTTGCTTGCGCTCTTTTTATTTTCTTTGGGCTTTTCTCATGTTTGGTGTTACTCTTTCTACTCTTTGTGTTGTGTCAATGATGATATGAACAATTCTCGGAAACTATTTACTCTACGAAATTTGTGTCCGAATACTGCTTTTTGCACTAAATTTGTTCGTAATGGTATGGCATGACGAATGGCCACGGGCCACGATGAAAGGCCTTGGGGCAATCGCTGTAGCCTGCGGATATTATTGCGAAGATTAAATCCACAGTGTTTATCATGGCCCGTTACTATGAGGGGCCCACTAATCTGAGCCTTGCATTAATTCTTTGTATATACCCATAATTATTATTTTTGTTGGTTCTTTGTCCCACTGTCTGAATTTTTTTACCCTAAGTACTTTGTCCAGATGTTTATACATTTTTCGTTCTTATGTAGAGTTGTGGACTTGCTACTATTTGACCTGATATTTATTACATCTCTTTTCAATAAGTTTGCTGCCTCTCCTCTCTGATAGCACCTTGGGTCCTGCACTCTATTTTTCACATGTTTGAGTTCTGCTTACTTTTTCTATTCGCTCTGTTTGGGCTGTACACTATTTTTTGCTTCATGCTTTTTATTTTTTTGCCAAATTTCACTACGCCATGCTTTTTCTGTTTCTACTTATTTTCATCAAGTTTGCCTTCTTATTGCCTATTTATTACACTATGTTTTTTTTTTGTTGCATGTTTGAGCGCTTCTAACTCTGTTTGATCTCTATTTGCATCCTTCTAATGTTGCTAACCATGACATTATTTTTTCTAACACTATTTACATTGCTTGGATGCTTTGGATGGAAAATAGGTTTCCATTTCCTGTCTACAACATTATTAACAATGCTCGAGCTCTAACGGATCTTTGCCAGAATACTACGATTAATCGGTCGTGCATTGTTCTGACGGTGGCGTGGTTCTCTTTGAGAGTATATCACGCAGTAAGTTATGATCCAATTTATGTGTTATTATTTGCGTCGAAACACAGCAACTGATTTCTCCTATTGTTTAGAAACTATGGACATGCTTTTTGTTATAATCAAAACAAACTTCTGTATAAATTGATGGTTAGTTTATTTCTATAAACAATGGGTACTTTCATGTTGGTATAGATGAATATTTATGTACTAACGTATAAATTCAAATATGTTAAATGTAATGTACTATATTCAGCGATATTTGGGTTCATAGTTGAGGTAGTTAAAGAGCCTTTTTCTCATTATTCATGTGATGCTATTGTGACAAAGAGAGAAGGTTTTTTGTTTTTGTTTTTTTTTCCCTTTTCTGTAAGAATATTTTGGAGCCTTATAATTTCCTTCCTCTAATTTTTCCACCAATACAGTCGATTTGTTATCTACATACCTAGCTTTTTGAAATAATATTTTATTCTTACCTCTTTTATTTTATGAAAAAATGGTTAATTTTTTGGCGGACCATATGGGTTAATTCCTTCTCACACTAGATGGTAGCAAAGCATCTTTTTTTGGTATGATTATTTTTTTTAAAACTACATTTAACACAAGCTCCTCCTATTTATTTTTACCCCATTGTTCTTCACTCATAAATTGGCATTGGCAATCCCGAGCTCCTGCCAATGAACAAAAATTTCTCTACACGAGCTTGACAGATGAATACATCTATATATATATGCTAGGGCTACTATACTCTTATGAGTATAGAGCTTTTTGTACTCATAAATTGTTGGGCCCAAACAACAATCCAAAATGCTTAAGCCCAGTTATTTCTACTAGTGGCTCAAGTCTCTTATAAACTCAATGACAACTCCATTTCTATCCGATGTGGGACTATTGGGATGTCACAGATGTGCGGTTAGGATGATAGTGGTCCCCGCTTAGGATGATAGTGGTCTTCTATGGTTGAGTGGGTGGTTGGTTGAATAGTATGATCTAACGAATAAAAATGGTCAAAATGGTATATCTAACGGCTAAAAACTTATGAGTACAAAGGGGCTTATGCTCATAAGAGTATAGTAGCCGAACTATATATATATATATATATATATATATATATATATATATATATATATATATATATATACACACATTACATACATATATATATATATAGAGAGAGAGTAGCTACTATAATTTTATGAGTATAATAGCTGCACCACTCATAAATTCTCCTCCATCAGATCTGCTTTTTGATCCGTGCCGGATCTGATGGAAGAGAGAGGTAACGGTTAGAGCCATCCCTTTTCTCTGCTACCCACCTTTTTATTTTCTTTTTTTTATTCCTTCCCCCATCAGACCTTCTCCTTTCCCAATGAAACCCCTTCCTCCTCCCTCCTCCCTCACCCCTCCTCATCACTGATCTACGCCGCCACCACAGCCTCGCCCCACCAGTCCTCACCGCCCCCCAACCTTCACGGGGGAAGCAACAGCAGCCCGCGGGCGGCGTGCGGCCAAGTCGGAGGAATTTGATCAGAGAAGAATAATTGATAAGGAGAGATGAAGCAGACCGAGAAACTTTCTGCTTTCCAAATAGCCAATGCATATGGCATATGTATGTGGACCCCCGTTGATACAATGGTCATTGCAGATTCGGGGAGCCTGTTAAGCATGTTCACATGCAAAAGAGTAACTAGATGCTCTGAGCATAACCTAGATGCAAAGCATTGGTGGAATATATATATATATATATATATATATATATATATATTTTTTTTTTTGTGATCCACATAAGAATTGGAAAAAGAAGGGAATTGAAGAAGTGCTAAGCTGTGTGTCCAAAACATGGAGTTAAATGTTTTAATCTAGTAGAGGAAGGGCCATGAAGCTGAATCTTCATTATATCAAGTTGTCCCAATAACTTAAACATCTTAATCTCTTGTGTCTTATAAGATATATCATCATATACATCTAGAAAGCCGTATGCTTTGGAAGAAGCTTGTACAGTTTGGGAAGGGGTTTTTATTATAGAAATCACACGTGGAAAGGGTGGACAATTAGCTAGAGCAGCAGGTGCTGTAGCGAAACTGATTGCAAAAGAGGGTAAATCGGCCACATTAAGATTACCATCTGGGGAGGTCCGTTTGATATCCAAAAACTGCTTAGCAACAGTCGGACAAGTGGGTAATGTTGGGGTGAACCAAAAAAGTTTGGGTAGAGCCGGATCTAAGTGTTGGCTAGGTAAGCGTCCTGTAGTAAGAGGGGTAGTTATGAACCCTGTAGACCATCCCCATGGGGGCGGTGAAGGGAGAGCCCCAATTGGGAGAAAAAAACCCACAACCCCTTGGGGTTATCCTGCGCTTGGAAGAAGAAGTAGGAAAAGGAAAAAATATAGTGATAGTTTTATTCTTCGTCGCCGTAAATAGGAATATGGAAAATCGAATTTTTGGAATTTGAAATAATGTGATGGGCGAACGACGGGAATTGAACCCGCGCATGGTGGATTCACAATCCACTGCCTTGATCCACTTGGCTACATCCGCCCCTTATCTTATCTAGCTAAAGGATTTTATCTTTTTTCCATTCATCATTATTGTATTTATTCTGACCTCCATACTTAGATCGAGATAGGGCTACATTGCTGGAGCTAGATGTTTGTGCTGTATTTTTTAAATATATATTTTTGATGACTAGATTGTTAGAGATAATGCTAATGTATAATTAGACTAGGATTTGATTATTTGGTTTTATCTCGATATTAGATTTGGTTATTTAGATTGTGTTTAAGATGAAATCTAATTAGAGTAGGATTGCGTGTAATTAGTTATAAATAGATAGGCTGGGATTATTGTGGCTAAGGAAGCCGGAGTTAATGAAGTTGTAGCCGGAGTCGCTCTAATTAATTAGAGGAGCCGGAGGTGCCGTACTGTCACGGGTTTAGAGTCTTTTCGCTGAAATTCCCGCGCGACGCTCGTCCGTCACCTGCACGAACGAGCCAGCCAATCCGTCCCGAGGCACAATTTCGCAAATCGACAATGACTGAGAATTGAGAGAATGGCACACAAAGGGTCCTGCAAATTGGCACAAGCAACGAGTATTTTATTGATAACGAAAAAGTGGACTACAAGCGAAAGGCACACGACTCGACTTGGTCGGGCATGGCCGATGAGGGCAAAATGAACACCAAGACACTCCGCATCTAGCAAAGCCGGCTCACTTAATACGTCTCACCCAACCTTCCCGTACTACCCCATATTGGCATCCACCCCTTTGGCACCCCGGGGGTACGAAAGTGCTCACCGAGGGGTACGTTTTTCCCACCTCGCACACCCATGGGAAAAGAGGCCGCTGACCAATGTCCGACACGTGCCCGGCTCAATCCGTCACATAAGCGGCCATCGTTAGCGAAGTACCTATGCTCCCTTGGATGCGTAGCACAAGCAAACCCGCGGGTGCCAACCGGAAGGGCATTGGTACCCCTCTGGACATCTGTAGAAACTCCATCCCCAGAATGACTTGGAAATCATCCAGTGGCACTGACATAAAGTTGGCCCTGCCTGACCACGAGCCGATGCTGACGGGCACTTCCTTCTCAAGGCCCGCGATAGGTTGGGCCTTCGAGTTCACCGCCTTCATGCGACTTCCATCTTTACTCAGAACAAGTCTGAGCCGCTCGGCTTCACCCGTCGCAATGAAGTTGTGGGTAGCGCCCATGTCCACCATTGCCCTCGTTGTCTTGCCATTGAGCTTAATGTCCACGTACATCAGCTCGCTGTGTTTGTTCTCCTTTGGGGTAGAGGACTTCGCCTTCGGTAGTGGGGTTTTCGCCTTCTCCCCCACTTGACCCTTGATAGCATTGAGCAACCGGAGTGCTCCCATCCGGATGCTCCCTGTCTCGGCCACCTCTTTCTCTTCGTCGGATTCAGGGTCCTTGGTTTGTACCGCGTTGAGGGATTTCCTTTGAGGGCACGACTTGACGAAGTGTGGACCCCCGCAAAGGAAACAACCCTCTTCCGAGCTTTTCGCATTCTTCGAACCCTTCGCCCAAGTCCCCTTTCGCTCCGCGGGAACCTGTCCCTTACCCTTCGCCTTGTGGGTGTGGGTCTTAGAATTGTTGCTCGGGGTTTTCTTCTTGGGGTGCTCCAGTGTAGAGTAATCGGTCAGCCGTTCAGCCGCTCCTTGAGCTGCGGCTAAATCCTGGATATTCTGGCGGCGAAGTTCCGTCTGCGCCCAAGGCTTTAGTCCTTCCATGAAATGAAAGAGTTTATCCTTCTCGGACATGTCGCGGATGTCGAGCATCAACGCGGAGAATTGCTTGACATACTCCCGAATCGACCCCGTATGCTGGAACCGTCGCAAATTTCGTCGCGTGATGAACTCGACGTTCTCGGGAAGGAATTGGGCCTTCAACTCCTTTAGATCCTCCCAAGTGTCGATAGTACAGCGACCTCCCTGAATGTCCTCATATCGGGTCCTCCACCATAACTTGGCGTCGCTGTCGAGGTACATCGTCGCGAACGTGACCTTCGACTCCTCGGTATCAGGCTGAATGACACGAAAATATTGCTCCATATCGAACAGAAAGTTCTCGAGCTCCTTAGCGTCACGAGCTCCACGAAAGGTTCGTGGTTCCGGCACTCGAACACGCCCCGCATGCCCACCGCCATGGGTTGCGGTGGGGGCATTGCTCACGGCCCTTGTCAACACGTTGGTACATGCGAACAATTCGGTGGTTTGCTCCTTCAGGTGCTGGACCTCCTCCTTCGTATTGTCTTGCAGCTGAGCCACTTGCTCGACGAGGTGAACGAGTGTGTCCTCCAACACGGCGATCCGCTCCTCGCGTGCGTTCATCCTCGCCACTCGCTCGTCGAGCTGGGCAATCTGCGCCTCCAAGTCGACAAGCCGCTCCCGGTTGCTTCGGTGCCTATCCGATTCGCCTTGTCCTTCGTTATCCTCCGGTGCCGCTGGTTGCACCGTCGATTGTGGCACCGCAGTGCTCGTCTCTCCGACAGGCGCTTTGCCTCGCGCCATGTCGTCTCCGTCGACCCAGGCTCTGATACCACTTGTCACAGGTTTAGAGTCTTTTCGCTAAAATTCCCGCGCGGCGCTCGTCCGTCACCTGCACGAACGAGCCAGCCAATCCGTCCCGAGGCACAATTTTGCAAATCGGCAACGACTGAGAATTGAGAGAATGGCACACAAAGGGTCCTGCAAATTGGCACAAGCAACGAGTATTTTATTGATAACGAAAAAGTGGACTACAAGCGAAAGGCACACGACTCGGCTTGGTCGGGCATGGCCGATGAGGGCAAAATGAACACCAAGACACTCCGCATCTAGCAAAGCCGGCTCACTTAATACGTCTCACCCATCCTTCCCGTACTACCCCATATTGGCATCCACCCCTTTGGCACCCCGGGGGTACGAAAGTGCTCACCGAGGGGTACGTTTTTTCCACCTCGCACACCCATGGGAAAATAGGCCGCTGACCCATGTCTGACACGTGCCCGGCTCAATCCGTCACATAAGCGGCCATCGTTAGCGAAGTACCTATGCTCCCTTGGATGCGTAGCACAAGAAAACCCGCGGGTGCCAACCGGATGCCAATTTACAAGCAATGCCCATCCCAAACAAGGAAAATTCTATGTCGACGTTGTACCCGACTCAACATTTACAGACTCGATAATTATTGACGAAGTCAGGGCCGCTGACAGACAAAAGGGCCCTGACAGAACGGACGGAGGCATCCTATGGTGTTGCTCGGTAGCTTTTCATTAATAAAGTTGATTTAGTTTGCTTCGATGATAATGCACCAAATTCTTTGATTTATTCTTCTTCCTCTCTCGTTTTTTTTATTTTACCTTTTGTGGAGATCTCTATATACCATAACAAGTATATAGAACGTATTTGTTGGAGGCCCACCGCCGTAACAAGTGGTATCAGAGCCAAGTTTTTGAGAGGAGAAGGTACCGATGGCGTTTAACAGCGCTAACGGAGGTGCGCAAGGATTCCCAATATTCAAAGGGGACAACTATGATTTTTGGTGCGTGAAGATACGGACGTTGCTGCGATCCCAAGATTTATGGGATTTTGTAGAAAATGGATGCAAGGAAGCAACCGGAGAGAATCTGAAAAAAGATGTGAAAGCACTTTTCTTTATTCAGCAATCAGATGACGACTCGATATTTTCTCACATTGCCGGCGCTACTCGATCGAAGGAAGCATGGGATATATTGCAGAAGGAATACCATGGTAATGAAAAGGTACTCAGAGTTAAAATTCAAACTTTAAAAAAAAGATTTGAAACTTCTTTTATGCAAGAAAATAAAATTATTCATACTTTTTATTCTAGAGTAATGGAATTAGTTACCTTGATGCGTACTTATGGTGAACAGATTACTGATCAAACAGTAGTTGAAAATTTTTTAAGAAGTTTGACGAAAAAATATGGTGATATAGTGTCTGCTATAGAAGAGGCAAAAGATTTATCTAAATTATCTTGTAGTGAACTTCTTGGTTCTCTTGTGGCACATGAGGAACGTAAAGATAGAACTGAAAATTTTTTTGAGCATGCTTTTCAAAGCGAATCGAAAAGCGATGAAAAAAGTGGTACAGATACTTTCAATCGTCAAGCTTCAGCATATGGTGACCATGGTAGAGGCCATGGTCATGGCCAAGGTAGAGGCCGCGGCGGTAGATCGGGTGGTTTCAACAACAGAAACGGTGAAGGATCAGGTAATCAAAATCAGAGAACCTACGGAGGTAACGATCAGCCCCATAATCGTAGAAATATCCAATGCTATTATTGTAAAAATTTTGGCCATATCGAGCGGTTTTGTCGATTGAAACAGCAAAACGCTAATTTTGCTCATGAAAATAATGAAAACGATAATGTACTTTTTGCATGTCGTTCATTAGAAAAAGCTGCTAACTATATTTGGTATGTTGATAGTGGTTGTAGCAGTCACATGACAGGAAAAGAAGAAAACTTTATTAATTTGGATAAATCAGTTAAAGGCCGCGTAACAATGGGTGACGGCTTTGTCCATAACATGCACGGAAGAGTTACAATTGAGGTAAATATTTCTGGAATTCAAAAAATAAATAATGTCTTGTATGTTCCCGAACTGAATTCCAATCTTTTTAGTGTGGGTCAATTTTTGAAAGAAGGTTATTCCCTTATTTTTGAAGATTCTAAGTGCACAATTTATGAAGATAAAAATAAAAAGAATTTACTTTTTGAAGTTCCGATGACAGAAAATAAAGTTTTTCCTGTTCATGTTGCAATGAAAGTAGTGCTAGATGATGATTGGTTATGGCACTATAGATATGGTCACTTGAGTTTTAAGGGGCTTGATTTATTGGATAAAAAGAATATGGTTGATGGTTTGCCTTTGGTGCATAATAATGGATCCGTATGTGAAAGTTGTGTGCTAGGAAAGTATCACAGGGACTCTTTTCCAAGAGAGAGCAATTGGAGAGCCAAAGAACTATTAGAATTGATACATGCAGATGTATGTGGGCCGATGCAAACACCGTCGCTCAGCAGCAATTACTACTTTGTGGTTTTCGTGGATGACTATTGCCAGATGACTTGGGTTTATTTTATTAAAAATAAATTCGAAACTTTTGATGTTTTTCAAAAATTTAAAAATTTGGTCGAGAATGAATCCGGTTATTATATTAGGACTCTCCGTACAGATCGAGGGGGAGAATTTATTTCTAACAAGTTTGAAAATTTTTGTGAAGCTAATGGTATCCATAGGCAGTTGACAACCAGTTACACGCCTCAGCAGAACGGCGTTGCCAAGCGTAAAAATCGAAGTTTAGTGGAGATGGCAAAAAGCATGTTGAAGGCCAAAGGGCTCCCGAATAAATTCTGGGCAGAAGCAGTATCTACTGCAGCATACATTCTCAATAGAAGTCCAACTTCAGCGCTGGAGAATATTACACCCTATGAATCGTGGACGGGTTGGAAGCCGAAGGTAAAATATTTTAAATTTTTTGGATCGGTCGCTTTTGTTCATATCCCGTCACAAAATAGACAAAAATTGGATGATAATAGTCGAAAGTGTATTTTTGTGGGTTATAGCGAAAGAAGTAAAGCATATCGATTTTATAATCCTGCTACTAATTCTTTAATTATAAGTCGTGATGCTATATTTGATGAACAAAAAGCTTGGGATTGGAGCGCAAAAGTGCAGGGTAATCCACTTCCGATACTCGAAAATGAAACTACAACTGAAAATAGAAACAATGGTGAAAGTACCACAAGTACAGAAACAACACCGTGAGCTTCACCACAGAGTTCACCAGAAACTTCTCCAGAGACGACGCCAAAAAAAGTAAGATCACCTAGTGAAATATATGAGCAGTGCATGTGCTCACAATTTGGTGAACCGCAAAGCTTCGGGGAGGCGGCAAAATCTAATTATTGGTATAAGGTTACGAATAAAGAAATTACGGCGTTAGAGAAAAATAATACCCTGAAGCTTATTGAACCGCCTATAGAAAAAGAAGTTATTGGATTTAAGTGGATATATAAGGCGAAAAGGATATTGAGATGTTCGAAAGGAACAAGAGACCACCGGTTGTGGTATACTAATGCTAACGATTTTTATTTTGGTTGTTCTGATAGTGATTTGACAGGTTCGGTTGATGATCGAAAAAGCACGAGAAGGGTTCGAGTTGATACACTGTGGAACCGAGGAGCAGATGGCCGATATTTTTCACAAAGCCGCTACCATTAGAGAAATTCATACTTTGCCAAGAGAAGATCGGTGTGAAAAATATTAGCATTATGGGGGAGTGTTAGAGATAATGCTAATGTATAATTAGATTAGGATTTGATTATTTGGTTTTATCTCGTTATTAGATTTGGTTATTTAGATTGTGTTTAAGATGAAATCTAATTAGAGTATGATTGTGTGTAATTAGTTATAAATAGAGAGGCCGGGATTATTGTGGCTAAGGAAGCCGGCGTTAATGAAGTAATTAGAGGAGCCGGAGGTGCCGTACGGACGGAGGCATCTTATGGTGTTGCTCGGTAGCTTTTCATTAATAAAGTTGATTTAGTTTGCTTCGATGATAATGCACCAAATTCTTTGATTTCTTTTTTTTTCTCTCTCGTTTTTTTTATTTTATCTTTTGTGGAGATCTCTTTATACCATAACAAGTATATAGAATGTATTTGTTGGAGGCCCACCGCCGTAACATAGATTTGGTAATTTTGCATAATGCGGAGAATTCCTTACTGTGGCAATGATCTAAATGAAAATATTAGTGGTTTAACTTCGTGTTTGACCATAGTACATAAATTTTATATTATACATGCCTAATTTTATTCCTACATTTCTTACTATAGTTTTATACTTGTCTAAAAAGGACGCGACCTTCAATTGCAATTAAAACTATAGAAATGCTACTGTTTCCTCATGAGCTTCTTCTGTTGGAGCAATGCGGCCTGGGCAAATTATAAATTTTATTCCTATATAAATGAAATAATTATTGATTTAACTTTTTGTTTTTAATTGCTTTGCCCATAACTTCTTGTTTGGCCATAGTACATAAATTTTAAGGTATAGATACCTAATTTTATTCATACATTCTTTACGATAGTTTTAGGTTTTTTTTTTCTCCTCTCCTTTTCTTAAACCTATACCTTTATAGGCACAATGGTAGCACATTTAGATTATATACCCTTATTTTTGTAAATAGCAAATAGTAAATGCTCAAAGTTATTGGCCAAAAGATGAGAGTTTAAATGCTCCAAGCTATTTTATTGTAATATCTGGGACTTGATTTGAGAGAAATTTAAATTTGAATTTGAATTCATTTTGTATATAACTTATATTTATATATATAGGTGTATATATGTGGTGACGGAGAGAGGATTGTTTTGTCGCGAATCGGCAATCGATTCTTGCGAAACAAAATCGCGAATCTGATGGTCGGGCAGTGCCGGAAGTGCTGGTGCAATCCATTCGTAAATCCGACGAGCTGATCATCCGAAAATGCACGTTGTTCGAGGAGGGTTGATATTGAATAATTGGTATTTTTGTAAAATACCTATTATTTTATATATCGTTTTGCGCGAGATCGCTTGTGGAGGTGCCTTAGTGCGTTTTACACACGCTGTGAGGAACTCAGTTAGAGTTATCAATGTTTGGAGGACTTTTATGCAATTCTCCCATCTCTATATATGGGAACTTAGGGCTTTCTCTTCTCTAACCCTAACCCTAACTCCTCCCTCACCTTCCCCGAGCCCTAGCCGCCTCCCCTCCCTCCTCTGACTACGCCGCGCATATCTCCCGTCGTCAGCAACCCAGTTCAGCCGGCCAAACTGCTGCCAACCATCTCCCCCTCTCCCTCAAGTTCTTCCTCACCCTCTCCCCATTCTCGGGACCCAAGGCAACTTGGAGGCCGCACTCTCCCTGGACCTTATCTGCGGCACCACGGGATTCCAGCGACCCCTCTGCGATGGCCCCTGGCACTACCGAGCAGCCATCTCGGTGCAGATCTGGGCAGAGGCGGTCGCGCCCCTTTGCAACGCCGCCGCCGCCACTGGCCGTCGCCGCCACCGCCTCCCCTCTGTCCTAGGAGACTCCCTGTCGTCGCCCCTTTTCTTCTCGGCCGCCGCCATTGCCAGAGAGGCAACCCGAGCTCAAGATTGATCTCAGGTAGACCGAGGTTGCTCCAGCGCCACCGCCGCCGCCGCCGCTTCTTGCCGCTGGCCAAGGTGAGCACCGTGCTTCCCTCACCCTCCGTACCCAGCCTAGGACCCCGCGCGCGCCATCGTGCTGCCGGCAGCCAACCTGAGCCAGCCTGCTCCCTACCTTGCCCCCGAAATAGGGTATTTTTGGCATTAGTTACTGTTCTGGCCAACCAAGGGCTCCCCGACTCTCCGGAAAGTGAGCATGGTGACCTAGAGTCATCGCTGATCACTGTGCTCACCTCGGTTCCTGTCGGAGAGGCCCCGTTTCGCTGTTTCTGCTTCATCGCTCCCGAAGCCCTTTTATTTCTACTTTCAACGTAGCCTCGGTGCGCTCCTTGGCTGTTTTTCATGCCTCAGGCAGCGAGACAGTTTTGTTGCATCGAGACCTATCCACTGGTGCACTCGGTTGGTCCCGCAATCGCGCGGTGTTTAGTATCGGCCCTAAATAATGCTTCTATTTACTTATAGCACTAATTGTCATTACTATAGGGGCCTTTTTGCATTTGTGACAACATGGACTATCTCGGGCAGTATAAGGCCACTTATTTTGACCCTCTGGACTGATTGTCCAAGTTTTCGATGCCCTCGCGGGATCGAAATTGATTCCGAAGCAATTTTCAGCGAAATCGTCGGCAAAATGCTGTTATCGTTGTGGGGTCCACTTTCTATTTGTGTAAACACCCCAGGTTTGTTGTCGAGCCTTGTTGGCTGGTTACATTCGATGTCTCGAGTTTTCAGAGACAACAGTGAGCGACAAAAGGTTCCGGTGCTGAAAATGGTATTTTCGGAAACCCGAAATGGCACTACGTGCATTATTATATGTCTTTATTCCTTTGACTTGTGTTTGCTGTCCGAATACCTATGTTGGTACGTTTCATGATAGCGGATGACTGGATATGTAGAACGGTACCTTCTGAAGCACTTCGTTGGGTTTGAAAGTGTTCTGGTGGACTTTTTGAAACTTTTGGCGGTTCCGAGGTTGTGTGTTTAGTGTTTTGATGTCGACTAGGTGGACCTTGACTTGATGGGTCTTTCGTAGGTCCAGACGACATCCCTGTGCGCCTTGGGTGTTAGACGCTACTACCGTTAAGGTGGGTGCTTCGATCCAGAGTCGATACAGTAGTGCTAGCTCGGTGATGTTCTTTCCTTACACTTTTTCGTTGCTTCTGCATATTATTGATGAGCACCACACCACTAGACTTCCAATTTATTTACTCTACTTCTACTTTTTCATGTGTTAGTAGTAGGGTGGTGTTTGGTATATTGCATGATCTCTATTTATGGGACCTGATTGGTTGGTGTTGGTCGGTTCGGTGATATGGGTGATCTCGTTTGGACAGTGGTTAGTTGTTGATTTACTCTCGACTATTTGCCGTCTTGTTGACTATTGAGCATTGCGCGTCGATTATCATAGCTCATGTAGCATGTCACATACACCAGCGGTTTGGCCACCGTGTAGGTGTTCTTTTTCGAAAAAGTGGTCGTTTCTCGACTCATGAGTCCCTTGCAAGGTGCTAGCTGGGATTTTGTGCTAGTAGGTGAGCATACTGTGGCACTGCCTGCAGTCTTTAGACTAATATGGTGAGGTGTTTGGATATCTATTTTACATACGGTTGATGCATATGTTTATTGTTATAGTAGCGGTAGGTGCTTACTATTGTTCATACCTGTATTTCATTATTCACTAATGTACCTAAGTATCTTTCTTTATTTATATTCTACTTGTGAGTGACTACACTCGCCCTCATCGGCTTGCAATACCCACTAGAAAACCCCTTGTTGGTTTCTCACCCCCCCCTTTTCAGGTGATCTCAGTGGTGGGAGTCAGGACGCTGTGTGAGATGCGGTAGATGCACCTATCTACTTCCAGATCAACTCCAGGTGTTTGAATCTAGAGTGACACAGACATCAAACTCGAAGCGAAGCCGTGATCGCGTGCAAAAGAATGTGATATAAATGAGTGGGAAGCTCCAGTATCAAAAAGAGTTCTAGCACGAGTAGCATAGAGGGAGATAATACCTGCGACAATGTCTCCACTCGCGTGTCCCTCAGGGTGAGACATGTTGTAGACACGCCTACCAGATGTCTGGCGTGCCCCTTCGTTATGGAGTTCTTGACAAACTTGGTATTGTTACTACTAAAGGAGTTCGACGTGGTGCTTGGGATGGACTGGCTCCCTAGGCATCACGCTTCTATCGATTGCGAGTAGAGAATAGTGACCTTTGCGGTGCCCGGCAAGGAGGAGTTCGTCTACCGTGCATTTAAGAGCTCCCTCTTCGCCATAACTATCTTTTCAGCTAGGGCAAAGAGACTTATGATCGACGGATGTGTGGTCTATCTGGCTTCGGTGGATGTCATCCACCAAGCGGCACTAGTCTTGGAGGAGATTCCGGTAGCTCGAGAGTTTCTTGATGTCTTCCCTTCGGAGCTACTCGGGATATCTCCAGATCGGGAGATCGAGTTCTTCACTAAAAAACGAGAAGAAGAAAGAAAACAAGCAGGTAAAGATGAAGAAGGGAAGAAAAGAGAAAAATATCGAAAGAAAATTGAAGAAGGAGAAAATAAAAGGAGAGAAGAAGAAACAAAATAGAAAAGAGAGGGAAAGAAAAAACAAAGTGAAGGAGGAAGGGAGAAGAAAGAGAAGAAGAAGAAGAAAAGAAAAAGAGAGAGGAAGAAGAACAAGAAGAAGGACAAACAGAAAAATTTTCTCCATCTCGATCACCAGCCGAAGCTACTATTTCGACTCCTCCCCAGATGCAAGATGCGTTAGCTCTCTCCCTACAAGAGCTAATAACTTCGAGCCCTAAATCTAATGAGGAAGAAGACTCCTCTACTACCACTTCGGCTGATACCCGAGAAAGTTTTGCTGAATGTTTAAAGTTATATAGTAGTGGTCTTCCTTTTTTAGCACAGAATACAGAACAATTGGATCGGCTCGGAGCGCTCCTTTTGGATTTGCTTGATCAAACCGATCTGCCTTCCTCAGAACGATGTTTTGCTGAAGCTTTATCCACTCATCTTTCGGCCCTCCTGGTTCGGCAACAAGCACTCTTTTCCGAACAAGGTGTTCTAGATACTCACTTTTTTCAAGTCGGTCTGCTAAAAACAAAGGCTGCTGACGTGGCTGCCCCATTGACCGACTTTAGTAAACAGGATCAAACCTTACAAGATCAAGAATCGACTCTTCAACAACGTATTGCTTCTCTAAAAGAAGAACTTACTGAAGCCGAGAAAGCATTGGCTCGGGCGCATGACGACCGAACTTCTCTTCACTCGCAATACCAGTCTAAGCAAGATGAAGGAGTGTTCATCCGCGAGCAGCTCTCTCAACTCTACAAAACTCCATCCCTTGATGAAGCGAAGAAGACATGCCGCTGATCTTGCTCAGTCCAACTTGGTGGCCGAGTGGGAACAATTCAAGAATTTTCTTTCTTAATCTTCTAATAGCTGTATGTAATATATATACTTTCTGGAAATACTTATAGTTTTTTTATTTTCTTTATCTCTCTGATCATTCATTATTATCCCACATGGATGGATAATATTTCTTTAAGTATTTCCCATTAATCGGCTTTTCATTTATCACTACTTCTAATGTTTTCAAAAAATATGTATTGCCTCTTGTTACTTTATGTATCTGAAATGACCCTTCCCAATTTGGACCGTGTTTTTGGTCTCATCACCGAAAAATTTATTAAATTTCGGCATTTTTCAGTTTGCTGGATATAGATGATCCACATCTATGTTAGCAGGGTAAGGGGATCTAAACACAGGCCGCATTGCCGGCCTAGCCCCCACTCCGAATGTATTTTGGATCGCCTCTTCTATTTGCGTATATAGCTCATTATTATTTCCTTGAGGGGGAACTTGCGCTGGTGCCAGCAAAGGCGGCATCTGTCCAAAATTTTATCTAGCCGGTACTACGAAATTCTGTAACGCAGGGTTAATCCCCTGCGCTACGTTAGGGGTTTGCCCCCGGGTTTGGCTCCTCCGTTTTGGAGTTGATATGCTGGCAAAGGCGGTGGCGGCGGTAATCCCCACACCATTTCCGGCTGTTGACCGGCAGTAACATTTACCATTGCCGGTCTGTAGGCGGCCTGGAATGGTGTCGCCTGAGGCTGTGTAATGGCCGGCGTAATAACAGGATTTTGCAACGTCGGGGTACCCATGGGCCCTGGTAAGCCTGGGTATTGGTGGTCGTTTCGGGTTAAAAGCTGCCCAATTCGGGCGATATTTTTATTTGAGGCCGTGATAGCGGCCAACACTGCGTCAAGACGGTTGGTACTCCGATGACTATTTTGGTCTAAGACTTGTAAGACACGAGTCATCTGTCCCAGAGCTTGAGCCAAACTTGGCTCTTGGTGATCTGATTGACCACTAGCTTCTACTTCTACCGGCAATACCGCTTGCTGTTCAGCCGCATTCTCAGTATTGCTGGCCTGGTCATTCCCCGAATTTTGAGGAACGACTCGGTTACGGAGATTCATTGTATTATCATCAGCCATAGTTTGAATAAAACAGTAATTTACTTTGAATTGAACGGTGTCCCACCGGGCGTGCCAAAAAATTATTGTGCTCTGTTTTTCCTAGACCGTTGATCGGGTCCAAACCCTCTCGATATACGTGCGAAAAGGTAAAACAGCTTTCTGAAATGACCCTCGAAGTGTGCGCCCTAGACTATATCAAACGATTCGGCTGACGAGGGATCGGATCAGCCGAGTTCAGATAACACACGGAATATTGGGTCGGCTGATGAGCCGAGCGAATATGCACACAAGACAATTTGTGTCGGCTGATGAGCCGAAAGAAAGTTTATATATATATATATATATATATATATATATATATATATATATATATATATATATATATATATATATATATATATATATATATATATGTGTGTGTGGAAACAGACTGTTTACAGGAAAATAAATCTATTCTATTCTACTCCTAAAAAAGACAGTAAATGCTGGAAAAGAAGATTACAAGTAGGCTACTCCTAGAAAGCAAAAGAAATAACGCAGGAATTGAAAAATGGTCTTCTTGTTTCTCAAGAGAAAAAAGACCCCCTCCCTAGGCGTTTCCTGTTTATTTATAACATCCGCCTAAGGTCTTCAGTTATTTTCATGATCGGCCATTTCCTCTTTTCTTGGACCACTCCTGGCCGTCCTTAATCGCAAGCGGTTTCAACAACCGTCTTTTGGCTTCTGGTGCGTGTTTCCAACACCCGTTTTACTATTCTCTTGTGATTTCTCTATGCGCCGGTCTCATATGGTAACATAATTTTTGAGGCGTCAACAGCAACAAAGAATAAATACACTAGTAATTTTCTTTTCCCTCCTTATTTTCTTAAACGGAACGTTATTTTGCATCCAGTCAATGCATTTTAAGCTTACCAACAACAACAACAAAAAAAAAAAAAAAAAAAATCATTAGTCTATCTGTGAACAGAAACAATGACGTAAAATTTTGTTAGTAGGGGGAAAAAAAAATGAGGCCTATATTTGTTGCTTAAATTTGGACAAAGTATTTTCAACCACATATTTTATAAGATTTGTAGTTATCACAGAAGGTCGATATTGTCATGCACTAAGCTTTCATAAATGTCTCAGTTAGTTTGTCAAACTCAATTCTATGGTCCATTGGATTGGATTGGATTGATTCTTAATTCGACCATAAATTTCTTCATCCTACTAAGCAAAATTACACTTTTTTTCTTTTTTCACATGCATAGAAGTTGACAGGAGACTATGATATAAGCAAAAAAGACTACTTATTCTTCTTCTTTGCAATCTTTTTTTAATATAGTGTAAAAGGCACGGATAGTTCTCGGACTATCCCAATATAGCGATGGCGACTTGGTTTCTTTACTTTTCACGCAAATAGTATTAGGGATGTCAATGGGTCGGGTTTGGGTCGGGTTTTTAAAAACACGAATCCGAACCCGACAACCAAATTGAAACCCGAATCCGGACCCGAACCCGGCGGGTTTTAAAAATCCGTACCCATACTCGACCCGATCAAAAACCCGAAACCCGAACCCGAACCCGAATCCGAACCCGAAAATTCAAACCCGAAGTAATGACTTTTTTTTTTACTATATTTCAAAATATACAGTTGGATGAAGATCCAACGGATAAAATTATTAGGCATTTTATATATTGTATAAATAAATAAATAATATGTATATAATTTATTCGGGTTTGGGTTCGGGTTCGGGTTCGTATTCGGGTTCGGGTTCGAGTCGGGTACATACGAAATCCATACCCGTACCCATATCCGTTGGATTTTTATTTTCTATATCCATACCCGAATCCATATCCATTTAGTTCAAGTAAACCCGCCCCGTTCGGGTTCGGATTCGGGTAAGGGTAATATTTCGGGTATTGTAGCACTTTGAATTTCGGTGCGTTGTTTCGAACTTTACTAAAATTTGATGAAGTTCGGAAAGAGCCGGTAATGGCTAGTGTGGATTTGGGTTCCGAAGGTTTCGGAATATTTTGGGTGCGAGTGGAAACCCAGAAATCGAAGATTTCGAAGAAAAGGACCAACCGGAGCAAAACTGCTCACGGGGTCCGGACCTTGGAAGCTGGGGTCCGGACAATGAAGTCCGCGGGCAGCTGCGGTCCGGACCCGGGCAGCTACGGTCCGGACCCGAGCCGATGGCCGAGATGGGGAACGTACGGGTTCCGGACCCGGGACTTGAGGTCCGGACCCGAGCCGCGTGCTAGGTTGGGGTGCGTACGGGTTCCGGACCCTGATGCCAAGGTCCGGACCCGGCCTGCGCGCTGGTCGGTTATCAGTGCGGGGTCCGGACCCCATTCGCAAGGTCCGGACCCGGCTGGTGCAGAATGCCCAGTGAGGGGTATTTTGGTAATTTTACGATGGAGGGGCTATATATTGAGGGCTGAGACTTCTCCCCTCATTCCTTCTTCATTCTCCTCACACTTTCTCTCCCTCTCCCTCACTTTCTCTCTCTAGAGATCTCTCCAAGGCTTGGAGAAGTGAAGGATTTGACCTTGGGAAAAGCTTCTAAGGTGGATTTGGAGCTTCTTGGTGCAAGAAGAAGCTTGGGAGTTAGGACTTTGAGGTGAGTTCTTGTGATTTAGGGTTTAAACCTTGGATTCAATCCTTTAGCATGAGGTTTTTGGAGACCCTAAGCAATCTAAACCACAAAACGTGGAGATTGGCCAAGAGATTTTGTGGTTTCACATGCATGCATGTGAAACCTAAGTAGATTTGGGGCTTTTGCCATGGGAGGTTCTAAAAATGTTTGGACCTTCGGGAATTGCCATTGAGGCATAGGAAATCATGTTGGAACACATGATTTCATGTATTGAGTTGATTTTAGGGTTCGTAACGAGTAACGAACCGTTTTCTTGTAGAAGCTTGGGTTGAAACAAGAACTCAAGGCTTGGACACTTAGGAGCTTGAAGAATACAAGGATTTGAAAGCTCTTGAGGTGGGTTTGTGTTTACCGAAGTGATTAGATCACTTCCATGTCTAGGATAAATATCCATTTAAAGATAAAATGGTATGTGTTGTGAACCCTAGAATTTGCATGTTGGCAAAAGTAAAAATCATGATAGGTTGAACAATGAGATCCTATTGCATGATGTATATTTCAAGTATAATTCAAATATTAATACTTGTTGCATGGTTGCATGTATGATTAAACCTAGTGTTATTGAACATAGGTTGAACATGAGGCTAAACATAGTGTTATTGAACATATGTTGGACATGAGGATTAAACCTAGTGTTATTGAACATAGGTTGGAACATGTGAGATTGAAACCTAGTGTCATTGAACATAGGTTTGACATGAGATTGAACCTAGAGTCATGGAACCTAGGTTGATAATGAGAAAGTAAGCCTAGTGTTATTGAACATAGGCGAGACTTAGTGACTTGAACCTAAGGTCATGAGACTTAGGTTGGCAAGTGAAAAACGTGAACAACGGGATGTGCGACGATTTTGCTATCCCGGGTAGGCGACGATTTCGCTACCATGCCATGAGTTGGCCGTATTGAAACGAGATGCGCGACAATTTTGCTATCCCGGGTAGGCGACGATTTCGCTACCATGCCATGAGTTGGCCGTACCGACACGGGATGTGCGACGAGTTTGCAATCCCAGGTAGGCGACGATTTCGCTACCTCGCCTTGAGTTGGCGGTGTCGAGAGGGGATGTGCGACGAGGTTGCTATCCCGGGTATGCGACGAGTTCGCTACCCATGCCATGCGGTGGCCGTGTTGAGACGGGGTATGCGACGATTTTGCTATCCCGAGTATGCGACGAGTTCGCTACTCGAACTAGGAGGTGACGAGTTCACTCCTCGAATGTTGGAATAATTATGGTGAGACGGCGATTCCGAAACCATAAGTAAATGACAAGTAAATGAACTTAGTCATTGTGAGACATAGGATGAACCTAGGAGAGAATGATAAATTATATTTCATTTGGTTGCATCCTTTATGTTTATTTACAAGCATGTAAATAATTGTTGCATAGTTATATGTGATCTAACTTATGCATATGGTGTTTCTTTAGACCTGGTGGGTCGAGCTTCTCTCTTGGGTGGCCTTACCCACTGGGAACTATGTTTATAGTTCTCACCCCACATTTTTCAGGTCCTTCCGCGTGTGAGGCGGCGGAGCGAGGCAAGGGTTTAGCTCTCTAGATAGCGGCCCTTCCATTTTGGCGACACATAGAGTGTACCCCTAGTTTTGGACTATGATAGTATAGGGGATTTACATTCTTGTATGAATGTTGTATATTCCATAGTTTTGGAACATAATGTATGGAATGGAAAAGAAAAAATTTAGGACATGTATATTGTGCCATGTGATGTAATAGAAGTAGAACTTCTTTATGTTGATACTTTCCTTGTACAACTCTTGTACTCCGTTCCTAGTTGGAACATTGTGGATAAGCTTGTGTTGTGACGCCTTGGGCGGATAGGAAAGACTCTATCCGTTCGGCGGGTCTGGTGCATGCGCTCGTGCGGTTATCCTTTCCACCTAGTTGGTGCTTAAGGCCCAGCGGGGCATGACAGGTATCCATACCCATTGACATCCCTAAATAGTATAGTCTTCGAACTTCAAAAAAAAAAATCTATTTTTTTTATAAAATGACCATTCTATCCATCTATCATTCATGATTCTTTTTGAAATTCAAATATGGCTAAATATTATTTTGTAATAAAGAGTGCCATTGGTATACCCCAAATTGGGGTGTACATCTTATTCTTTTACCATCTACGGGCTATCATTTTTTTACTCGTCACATTAATTTTTTCTTTCTTTTACGCTATAACTATTTGAGTTTTTGTAAATTCTAGAATGAGGGTGTAATATATGCATCCCCTTTTAGGATGTACAAGTAGAAATTTTCTAAATTAAAATATAGGGACCATGTTGCTACAAGAGATAATACAGGGATCTTTCATATTTTCTTTTTCTTTTTCTTTAAAATTCTTTGATAATGGTTCCCTCTATGGGCTTATTGAATTCCTATTGTGTTGATTTGATTAAGATATGTCGACATTTGACAAAATTCTGTGTGTAATTAATAATATGTTGATATGTTCTTATTATCTCCACGTATGTCCTTTGGAAACACTACTTAGGGCATATTTTTTTTTTACCGAAAGTTGAGAGGAGTGAAATTATTTTCGGTATAAATGCCCACTTCTTCTGGTTAATTTGTTATAACTTAAATTCATCCATAACTCTATTTTGTTCAAAATGCTATAATTAGCTTTATCCTGGGAGGTAGCGAATCTAATTACGAAAGAGAAAGAGATTAAAAAATAATTAAAAATATAACTTCTGTAATTTTTTTTATCCTCTTATGTGCAAGCGTGAAAATTTTTACAAAATAAATTAAAAAATAAAATAGCTATAGTTCCAAAGTAATTAACTTTCTATAAAAGAAAACAATGTAGAAAAATAATTTTTACCTGAATTTGAGCAACTTCGTTTCTTATTTTCAATTCAAGAATCCTCGGGGAAAAAAATATATGATTTCCACCGGGCTAAAACAATTTTTAACTGTAATCCATTTTTAACCTAAAAATGGGACCTTTTTTTTTCAAATAAACTTTCAAAGAGTTTGTAATTTGTCAAATAACCCTATCAAAATTTTATTTGGCCAAATAACCCCATTTTATCCATCTCAGCACCAGGGTGAAAGAACAATTAGGAAACGACGGTGCATTGTTTACCGTCTTTAATAAAATTTAAAGACCGTAATTATTTATCATCTTAAATTTAAAAGACGATAAATTATTTATCATTTTTTTTTTTTAAAAAATGGTAATCGATTCGCGATTTCTTTTTATTTCATATATGAAATCCTAACAGCCACATAAAATTTTAATAAATTACATACAATGTTAACGACCCAAAAATTCTAGTAACCTATTCATACAATCCTAACAATCAAACATAGATTTCAATAATCCACATACAATCTTAAAAATCCTAACTACTTATCCATACAATCCTAACAATCAAATAAAAATTTGAATAATTCATATACAATTCTAACAACCTCACAAAAATCCTCACAATCTGAAACGAAAAATGATTCACAGTGAATAATTCACCGCATTTCTTATTTTAGTTCAACATGCCACTAAGCTCGCAAGAAAAGAATTAATTGCCTAATTAAAATTTTAGAAGGATAATTAGGCCAATTAGAATTTTTTTCAAGGATTATTTTATAAAAAAAATCTCCCGAAATGCAATTTGGAGTGGCAAAATATAAACTGATCTGCTTTCTGATTCAGTTTGACCTACAAAAATAACTAGCTCTGGGCAAACAAAACATCGATCGTTCGAGAAATCGGATCCGGACCAAATCTTTTGATCGAATTAGAATTCTGATTTGGGTTCGAACATGAATATTCAGATGACCTGGGCCAATGACCCTGTCTTGCATTAATAATTTAAGTAGCAAGGTATTAATTAATTCTATATAATTTGATAATTTGATGTGCTGATTTTTTCTTTTTATTGTTATAATTGGTTAACTTATAATGTATCTGGCCAAGTGATAGATGACAATTTAGTTAGAAAAACTTTAGCAGCCAAAAATAGTTATTTTTCAAGTTCTTAGTTTTTGTCATGAAGTAAAGATTTTGTATGAACAAATTGCAAATAATTTATTGTCCACTCCTGCACTTTTTGAAATACAAAATTCTATTTTTTTAAAAAAAAATATGAAGCCCAGCAAGGTCTCTGTTTTTACTTTTATGAAGTTTAGAATAAAAAGATATATAAATCTGCCTGTAACAATTACGATATTTTTATTTTGAATACATGCATAAGTTTTAAATCCAAATTTAAATTTGATATTATATTTTTAATGTGACGCCCCACTTTGCAGGGTAATCTATCCCAGAATTACTCTAGTTCTAGTATGTTTAACTCTTTTAATCTTTTGGACGTAATCACCATCCAAAATATTATAGTCGGATTAAAAAATTTTAGCCCTATTGTACTTTTTATATATAGAACTATTTCAAATTCTGGAGCGTCACATTCTCTCTTTTAAATCCTAACGTACTAATCAGGTTCAAGAACATTTACAAAGTACCAGACGATATGAGACTCGTCTCGCTAGCCGTCCTTATGGGGAGCCGAGCTTCACACACAACGGCCGTTAGCCGGGTGGGGAGCACGGGTTCAGATCCAAACGTCCTCTTTCAGATCGTGTATGGTTTCGGACACAGTATGCGGTGTAAAAAGTTCGGTTCTTGGCCAGATCTGGGACAGATCAAGTGAGTGAGTACCCATCTGCAGCTAACAATTAATTGTCCAACCTGATTTTGATCCAAACCTAGATTTTCGCCACCCCTAAATGCAATAGTACCTCTTTCCCACGTTGTCAAGCTGAACATTAATTTTAGATAGGGACTTGACACACCAAGTTATTGTACGTAATCGCCGCCTCCACAGTATATGCAGTACAGAAGCACTATTCATATATGGCTCAGGGAGTACATGTACAATGCTCAAACTATGAGCTAAAACTAATATTGTGACGTCTCAATAGCAGCACATCGGATAATATGGAAGAGTGTGATAAATTTATAAGTGACGAATATATTAGTATATATATAACTGGACTTAAGCATTTTGAGTTAGTTATTTGGGCCTAACGAGTTATTATTGCTAGCGGGTCGGATCGTTATATTTGGTATCAAAACCAGCCAGAAGTGTGAGATGGATGTCACATTCCCTAAACGACGAGAGTAACTAGGCCCAACGAGTTATTATTGCTTGTGGGTCGGATTCTTACTAAGAGCCGGTGGTTTGAATCCAACGAGTTATTATTATTAGCGGGTCGGATCGTTATATTTAGTATCAGAGCCTGATAACCAGCCAGAAGTGTGAGATGGATGTCACATCCCCTAAACGACGAGAGTAACTAGGCCCAACGAGTTATTATTGCTAGTGGATCGGGTCCTTATTAAGAGTCGGTAGTTTGAATCCAACGAGTTATTATTGCTAGCGGGTCGGATCGTTATATTTGGTATCAGAGCCTGATAACCAGCCAGAAGTGTGAGATGGATGTCACATCCCCTAAACGACGAGAGTAACTAGGCCCAACGAGTTATTATTGCTAGTGGGTCGGGTCCTTACTAAGAACCGGTGGTTTGAATCCAACGAGTTATTATTGCTAGCGGATCGGATCGTTATATTTGGTATCAGAGCCTGATAACCAGCCAGAAGTGTGAGATGGATGTCACATCCCCTAAACGACGAGAGTAACTAGGCCCAACGAGTTATTATTGCTAGTGGGTCGGATCCTTACTAAGAACCGGTGGTTTGAATCCAACGAATTATTATTGCTAATGGGTCGGATTCGTTACAAATATATAGTTAGTGCCACATTATCTCCACGCCTAATCATGTAGCCCACAGAGCTCCACATATCAGTAGAAGAAACCAGATGCAAGCATGGCACTTTCAAACTTTTATTTTTATTTTTAAAATAAATGTGCAAGCATGAAGTGTCATTTTCCTCCAACTGGCAGTTATTTGACTAAATCCTGATTTTTTTCTTTTTTTTTTTACTCTTCCTTTTCACGGAAAATTCCTTCGGTGGCTATTATTTTTATTCCCTTGTTTGAATCAGAGTGTTGATTCTAAATAAAAAGTCTTGCGGATGAGGTTTGATAATATTTTTATTGTCTATCAGTATGGCTAAATACATATACAAAGCTAGAGACGGTTAGAGCCTTCGCGGAATTGAATATGACTCATGATGACAAAGCGAACTCGAACTTTTCTGTGACGTTGTGAAAGGAAAAGGATCCTTAGTTTGTTATATTGCTCCAATTTTTGTAAAGATTTGGATACTTTGAATTCAAACTCGGCGAAAAGAAGACAGGTACTGAGACGAGATTAATTTACTCAATTAATTTTAAGAACAATTCGAGTTCACATTCCTACGCATGTTCACTCTTATATTATTATTATTATTATTATTATTATTATTATTATTATTATTATTATTATTATACATGAAAGAAAGATTAGAGGAGAAGGAAAAAAATGAAAAATCTATGACACAGGAATACGCGCGCACATACAAAGCATCAGACGACCTCCGACTCGAACACTCAGTTTAGGTAATTCATTGTTCTAAATCCCTCTTCTATGAATCAAAGGATCCACCAAAACTCAATTATGTGCATCCAACAACAACAACACCACCACCACCACCAACAGCAAGAAGAAGCTAAATATCCTTACCATACAAATCAGAAGACTGGAGCTGCAGATTCTGAGCCCAAGTGCTCAGCTCGTTGTCAGAAAACTGACCACCACCACCACCACCACCACCCTCGTCTTTGATGCCGGCATAAAAGGAGGCCTCCTGGCTCTCGCGATCCATAGCTCTCACGGGCATTATTGGAAAATTACCGTTTACGTACTCTGACCACTTTTGGTCCTCTAAATCCCCTTCAATGTTAACTTCGCCATCCTTGCCGCTCAAAATCTCTAACCACGGAAAGGCACCGCTGTTATTCTCACTGGTTGCACTATTGTTACTCAAGTTAACCTCAACATCCAAGCATTGGAACCCTTGAAAACAATGCTTGTGGTCTGGCGGCGGGTGATGGTTGTTCATCGTCGACAGAATTACTGAGCTGCAACAGCTCTGATCAAATAAGGGAGGCGGCAGCAAATTCTGATTCTCCGAGTAGTGGGGGTTGTAAGCGGAAGAATTGTGGGCAGGAAAGAAGCATTTCGTCGGCGAGATCGAGTTCTCCGAGCTCGGCGTCCGAATCGGAGGAAGCAGACCTGTTTCAGAAACTATGTGGATTGGATCTGACGAGGTCGAGGTGATCTTTTTTTCAATGCTCGTTGGCTCTTCTTCTCCGCCTAGTTCGATCTCGGCGAGTTGCTTGTGGTTTGAGGGGTCAATGCCCTTCTCTCTCAGCTTCTTCTTCAGGCACGAATTCCAAAAATTCTTGATCTCGTTGTCTGTCCTTCCCGGTAACTTTGCAGCGATCTGCGACCATCTGACAAAATTCGACGAGAGTTAAGAGGGAAACCGGTGAGGACCCACCCAGAGGCGGAACTAAAACAAGTTTGCAGTGCATCGGAATATAACTTAATGAAGAAAAACTAATTGACGAGGTTAATCAAATTAAATACCTGTTGCCCAGAATTGCATGGAGCTCAATGATGAGGTTTTCCTCCTCCTGTGAGAATGCGCCCCTCTTCAAATCAGGCCTCAGATAGTTAATCCATCTCAATCTGCAACTTTTCCCACACCTCTGAAGACCTAAAAAAATAAAAAAAATAAAAATAAAAAATAAAAAAATAAAAAATGAAAGAAAGAAAGAGCTCTACATACATTTGCTTAATTATGCATTTCTCCTACGATTAAGTTGTTCATTTTTGCAGTTAATTTACCTGCTACCTTGGGAACAGAGCTCCAGCAGCCATGGCCATACTTGGTGATGTGCTTCGAGAGCTTCTCGTCCTCCTCCGGAGACCACAACCCCTTCCTCAGCTTCTGCATGTAGCAGCAGGAGTGCTTCCCCATGCAGAATCTACTTAATTACGACTCCTAATCTGATGGAACTGGAAGAAGTGGGCGTTGTAAGTGCTTGGTGGTCTCTGAGGTGGGTTGGGGTGGGAGGGAGGGAGATGATGTGTGGAGAGGGGGATTGATTGGAAAAAGGAAAAGAAATGTAAGCAGCAGTGGAAGGGGAATTAATTGATTTGCTACGGAAATGGGGAATGAACTGCAGGGAGAGGAAGGTCGCTATCAAGTTGGTATGATTGGATTTTGGTTCATTTTAATATCATCCTTCTCACCGTTTTCACCCATTCCTTCTTTTAATTTTTCGTTCTCTTTTTAAGGGGGAATCTTTGAATTTAACTGCCCAAGTAGAGAATGCGAATGTGTCACTAATGTTTTTGGCTGTATGGGTGGGGCCTTTTCATATATATAAACTAAAAGCTAATTTCGTTAGTGAAGGTTCAGGACTGAAACTCAAGCAAGCAGAAAAAAAAATAGGCTAAAATATAGAAAATTATCTTGTCAATATCCGCTTTTTTATTTTTCTCCCTAATAGACGGAATAGTGACGGAACTCTGACGGAGGGGGGCTAAATGCAACAACTTAAAATATTGAAGGGTAAAATATAGATTTTTGAAAGTTAGAAAAAAAAAAGTGAAAAAACTGATATTTATATGAGAGTTTTCTGTAATTTAGCCAAAAAAGTAAAATATCTTTGAAGGCACCACCACAAGGAGAGAGAGAGAGAGAGAGAGAGAGAGAGAGATAGCTAGGGATGTCAATGGGTATGAATACTGGAAATTTTATGTGAACCCAAACTCGAGTGGTATGAATTTATTCGATGCTAAACGGACATAGTTTCGAACACGTATATAAAAAATAAAAATCTGACGGATTTGGATGCGAATATGGATTTGGTCTGTACCAGATCTGAACCACCCGAAGCCAAATTGATTTTACATTATATATATAATATATGTATATATAGAGAGAGAGAGAGAGAGAGAGAGTGCGGCTAGTATGCTTTTATAAGCACGGAGCCCTCCATGCTTATAAGTCGTTTTCGATTTTGGGACTTCCAACTAGTATGCTTTTAAATACTATAGATCAAGTCTAACGTAGCCGATCATCGATTCAGAAGCCCCAACATCGAAAACGACTTATAAGCACGGAAGGCTTCGTGCTTATCAAAGCATACCAGCCTACTCTCTCTCTCTCTCTCTCTCTCTCTCTCTCTCTCTCTCTCTCTCTCTCTCTCTCTATATATATATATACATACATATATATATATATATATATACATACATATATATATATATATATACATACATACATATATATATATATATACATACATACATATATATATATATATATATATACATACATATATATATATATATATATATACATACATACATATATATATATATATAGACATACATACATATATATATATATACATACATACACATATATATACATACACATATATATACATACACATATACATACATACATATATATATATATATACATACATACATATATATATATACATACATACATACATATATATATATATATACATACATACATATATATATATATATATACATACATATATATATATATATATACATACATATATATATATATATGTATATATATATAGTGTAGAGTTGCTATACTTTCAGAAATATAAGACAGTTGGTGCTTCCAACTTTTTAGCCCTTGGATCACGAATTGTAAGATTAGGATGATAGTGGTCCCCCTAGGGGTTGAGTGGTCCCTTTAGGGTTGAGTGATCCTCCTTGGGTTGAGTAGTCCCTCGAGGGTAATAATATTAATGCAAATGTAGAAATGGTCAAAGGGTTGATCCAAGGGCCAAAAAGTTGGAAGTACCAACTCTCTTATGTTTTCAAAAGTATAGTAGCTCTACTCTCTATCTCTCTATATATATATAGTCTAGCTACTATACTATCGATAGTACCAAGCGTTTGGTGCCATCGAGTTTTTTGTCGTTAAATCTACCCCTTTGACTATTTCCACCCGTTAGATCATACTATTCAACCAACCACCCACTCAACCCTAGCGGACCACTATCATTCTAACTGGGGACCACTATCATCCTAACAGTACATCCCTTCATCCAACGACCGAAAACTCGATAGCACCAAGCACTTAGTACTATCGATAATATAGTAGCATAATTATATATATAGTCCAGCTGGAATACTATTAATAGTATTAAGCACTTACTTGTCACACCCCGGGGTCCCTTTTTGTGAAGCCATTTTGAAATAGGGCTAATTTGTAAATCAGTGTGCCACCTCAATAATCGCACATCGGGTAGTTATGGCTAGATGTGGAGGTATATAAGCTTGATTAGGCTAGACATAATAACTGGGCTTAAGCATTTTAGGCCGGTGGTCTAGGCCTAACGAGTTATTGTTGCTAGCACACTACAACAAAATAGCTTTTTAGCGGCAATTTAGTAGCGGCAATTATTGAACGGCCGTTATTATTCATTATTGACTTATATTTAGCGGCAATTATTTTAAACTATAATTTTTTTACCGACTAATAATTTATATCAAGTATATCTATTTTGAGTCCAATACAATTCTAATCCTAACTCTAACTCTAACCCAAACCCAAACCCAAACCCACTCCGTTCAAAACCCTCGATCGACTCGATCGACTCGTTCTCCCCCCTCTCCTCTCCCCAATCCGAGCTCGAGCTCTCCCCCTCTCCTCACGAGCTCGAGCCCTCGGCCTCCTCCTCCACGAGCACGGCGGCGGCAGCGGCGGCGGCGGCGGGGAGGAGCGGCGGCGGCGGCGGCGGCGGCGGAGGTCCTCTGCTGCTTCTTCTTCGTTCCCGTCGCATTTGCCTCGCGATTTCCTCTTCTTCTTCGTTGTCTCGATCCATTCGATCCGATTTGGAGCTACAGCGAGTAATTCTCCCACTTCTTCTTCCGTTTCCGGAATTTTTGCGAATTTTTTCGAGTTTTTTTGATCCACTTTTGGGAATCTCATGTTTGAGGTCTCAGTTGTTGTTGATTTGAAATTTTTAGGTTGAAATGTGCTCTGTTACCTCTCAACTATGCGCGATTTGGGAATTAGGGTTATTGGATGAAGTATTATGCTTGTTGATAACTCTGGTTTAATTTGTCTCTTAAATATCTATTGATGATTTACTGAACTGCTAATGAATGGTCAAAAGAAATGTAGTCTTATGGTTCATAATCATGATCTGTTCTGGTTCCTTAATTTGATTATTTGGTCTACCAACTCAGCATCTCTACTACGAATTTGTTTTTCTTATTCAAGCACTAGTTAATCTATTAAGTTTTTCATGCAGTTCAAAACACATCTATTAAGTTTCTTCCTCTTGCGGCTGATACAGGGAGTGTCACTTAAGTGTACAAGGTTTCTTTTCCTTTTCTTGCTTTTGTTTAATCTATTCCTTGAGGCTTTTAAGCTTATATTTATAACTTGTTCTCGATGTTCTTTTTGTTGCAGTTGAAGGAACTAGGATTCCCTTGAAGTTTGCAAAGTTTTTCGTAATCGTAAGTTACGTGCAACTCCTGTTTCTTTACTCGTCCTTGATCATATATGGCTCACAACTGTTCTTAAGCTGTTCATTCTCTGAACTATGAAGTCAGTCCGTTCTGCACTCATCTGCTATACATATCTAATGATTTATCCAGTAAATAGACAATTTCTAGTATATCACAGCAAATTGAGTCTGGTGACAAGTAGTTTTAGTGATGTACATGAGTAGTAGTTGTATTTTTGCTTTTTGAGAGAGAAAGCCGGGAAACTATCCGCTTATTTATTTTGTTTAGAAATGTGAAGCAATTAGGCTTTAAACTTTGGACCTCGAATACCAACCAGCAAGTCCTTTAGCCGACTGTGCTTGGTACGGTCGGCGTGTTTTTTGTTTATCAATCTCATGGGCCATCCTTTTGTCGCAATTTGGCGCCAACATTTTCCAAATATACCATTATGTAGAACAAAACAGGGCACTGCCATATTTTGTTCACCTTATTTTGCCCTAAAGTATGAAAATATTAGTCATGATCCTGTAGTGATTTTGCTTAATTTAGCTAAATACACAAAGCTATGGCTTCAAGCAGTAGTGATTGGATGAATAACACTCTCTGATCTTCCTGAACTAGACATTACTTTCTCACTAGATATTTAATAACAATATCAACACGTTTCATTGATAATTGGAGTTGTGCTAATTTATTTATGGTAATTGGAGTTGATCTTTCTCTGTTGGTAATTGCTGAGGGCGGTAAAGGAACATTATGATTGTTTAGATTGAATAAAAGCCTGATATGAAAATATGACAGAATGTAAGGTGATTTGTAATTAGCCAATAATGCTTTCCAATGAATAAATTTGACAAATCTTTTATGTTTTGCTTTTAAAAGAAAATATTTTTTTTACTCTGATATAGCATATGTGCATTAGTGCTATAGAAGAAGGTTATATACTAGTGTGAGAATTTCTATTGGATAATGTATCATCTTGGTATCCTTGTCCCTTTTTTTGTGCTGCTCCTTTATAGCAACTTGATATTGATATGGATTGGTTCTCATGACATGTGGAAAGTAGATGTTTTGTTAAATGTTTCTGAAATATATGACTCTTTATGTTGAGCTGCATATGATTTGGAGTTGAAATTTAACTTTACAATCCATGAAATTTTATTTTCGCATATTTGTTTCTATTTTAAGACAATAAATGACAATGTTATGTCGACCCAGCTTTTGTATCTTGCAGTACTTTTTGTAAGCACTTCGGGATTAACTTCTTTTGTAAATCAAAAAAAGGATTAAGAGCTCACATTTACTCGCGAGTGAATCAGCCCTAACACTAGTTCTACTTAAAGCATGGCATTTTAGTGATATTTAAGTTTATTTTCTTTACACTTATATTGCTTATTTGTACTAATTGCAAAAATTTTATTTTGGAAGCAGATTCTTTGGGGCGTCATCGATCTAGACGAACTTTCGAAATGGAACAACAAGTTTTAAGCATTTATAATTTGGGATTTTTTTGATATTATAGGTGTTTAGTGTCATTTAGAATTTGTTATTTTCTAGTTAAATTTTGAACTAGTATTTTGTTGTTAGAACTCATGTCCGAAATTTTCAGCAAGAAAATGATGATCTTACTTGGGTCAAAAAGGATGTTGACGGGATATTAATTAACCTTTAGCTAAATTGGATGTCCATATTAGTTAAACTCTGCTTGATTGTGATGTGTTTCTTTACTTTGGCTTTTTTTTAGCTTTGAATAGAGCTTAGATCCTAAGGCTCTCTTTGTTTTACTTTGTTTTCTAAATTTCCAATGGAGCACCTTATTTGGTTCTCATTCCTGAAGATGTGTATTAAGTTTGAAGTGTGCAGTAGTTCCCATGTTCATGTTTAATCATATTTGTATGTGAAACTGTGACATTAGTGAAATCACATCCTTAGATATAGTTGTTTGGTTTGCACATTTTTCTACTTCTTTTCCCATGATTTCGGATGCCTCAGCTACTTCTTATACTTCATTTCTACTACGAACTTATTAAGGACTCTATATTTGCTAATCACAGGTCTACAAGAGCAGCAATGACATTTGGTTCTTAAACTTATTTTCTTGCTATGTTGCCAACAGGTAGCAGGAAACTGAGTTCAGTGGAAAACAACTTGCTGTTGTTGCTGTGAGTATACTATGTTGCCTTGCATCTTGAATGTAACTCCTTTTTCTTATCTTAATCATGATAGATCAAGTAAAATGGGAAGAAACGTATGGACACCCCTGCTGAAACTACTCTGTTTCCAAAATAGATCAATCAATTTTACTGTCTTATTGCATTCCTCAACTTTGATTTAAATTTATTTCCCTCAGTTGAATTTCAGATTCAAGTTAAGCTTAAAATTCTAGACCTGAATTTTAACCTGAGTTTCAATTTGTCGTTAGATTGTCAACTGTAGCAATTATCTTCCAGTAGTTTGACCTTGGTTTCAATTTCCTTCCTAAATGTCATTTCAATTTGCAAGTGATTATCCTGCATATATTGTATGCAAACAGATAGTTGTCTTTTTGATTGATAGTATATTTTCGCTTCAACCAGATTGTTTTCTCTCTGGTAAACTAATTCCTTAATTCTGAATTTGGAGACTTCTGGCAAGAACTTTTATTGTAACATATGCTGCACGCTAGTACATAAACGTGGTTCTTAGGTAAGTTAAAAAATGAAATCACAATCTACAGAGTCGAGAAAATGAATTTATTTAATTACTGTAGAATTTCAACTGGCTATGATGCTGTACACTGGTGTATGTTTCATTTAGATTCTCAATGCTTATCATGACTGTGTCACTTCTACTCTTATTATTTTCATGTATATGCTGCCACATTGTCTGGGTGGTCCTGCATCTAGAATGACATTAAAGTGCTCATTGCGCTTTCCATCTGATAACTCTTTATGCCTTAATCTGATTATCTTAGAAATGGAATTTATTGGTTCTTGTGGCTAGAGAGTTGAAAATGTTACTATTAGGAACCGCAATGCAGATTAAAAAAATACAGGAACTAGTTTTCTTTGGTGATTAGCATACTAGAGTTTACGTCTATTTAACGATAATTGCTTGCCCAACCATTGAAAAAGTAATAAGTTGTTTTGTAATTTATTATAATCAGATAAGTACATAATTTTTAGGTAAGCACATATTTTACGGCTAACATCCCTGAAGTGATTGATAGTTACCTTCCTCGAAGACTCAGCGAGCATTTTTTTTCCCTATAAAAAGTCGTACAATTTGTACTTGTTTGTCATATAGATTTTGAGTTTTTGTTCTTTTGCTCCCGATTTTTGATAATTGCTGTGTTCATTTGAACATATAACTTATTTGAGTATGCTGTCTGAAACTTTTGATGCGTGATAAAAGTAATGTCGAACTGCTTGTGTGCTGTTCTTGAATCTATGTGCTAGGTGACCGGTTAGCTAATTTCATACTAGAACTTCATTAAATGCATTCCCTTCTTTTGCTTGAACTCGAATAAAAAGCTCTTTGATATCCGATCCATATTAATTTGCTTGCTAAGTGGTCATACCCTTCAGTTCTTGTAAATCTTGGATATCATGTAGACGCTTGCAAACTGCTAGAAAGTCCTTGACAAATGATATTGTTTCTCACCAACCATCTTTTGTGTCTTGTCGAATAGACCGGGCAACTCATCATAGTTTTTCTAGATACTACAGCCTTTTCTTAATGCAAGTAATTTTCTTTTTAATTTGTGCTTAACCTGTAATTTAGTCACTGATCATTACAAACTCTCTTATATTTTTTTCCTTGTATCATCTTTCTTCATACTAAAATGATGTCTAATTCTGCTTTACGATGAAACTACTCTTTATGTCAACGAGTTTTTGACAATTCTATAATTTTTCCGGCTGCCACTTTAGTTTTGCTGCTTCTAATAGAAGAATAGAAAGGAAAAGAAAAAAGAAAAACTGCATTTCCTCAGTTGTTCAGTTCTCCAAGTGAGAATTGAAACTTGCAGTCAAAATGTAACACATACATTGCTATCTATATCTATTTAAAAATTTGATGCTTTTGATGAGGATTTACTTATATTGCTTATTTGTACCACTAATTACAAAAATATTAATTTAGCTACAAAAACAAAAAACAAAACAGGAGTTTTGTCGCAATCACCAAACAACAAACTCCTCGCTTATGACGATCCAATAAATTCAAAAATACACCAAAGTCAACTTCCTAATACAAAACTCTATGACTTTTAGACACGACTAGGAGTCTTGAATGTCTTCTGCTTCCTGCAAAAAACAAGTACTAAACAAAAATATTAGCGTTAATACCATGAATGCAATAATACCACAGGAAGGTACTGAAAAATACAGTCACTAAATGGCCATATGTAACTACACCAGCATAAGCAAAGATGAAAGCATAAGCAAAGATACATCCTAGCCATATGTAACTACACCAGCATAAGCAAAGATGAAAGCATAAGCAAAGATACATCCTAAGTCACTCCTAAGCCTAAGTCAGATCTCCCCATTTTTTGTCAGAAAACGCCCAAAACACAAAAAAAGAGAGAAGAAAAACATGCTAAAACAAAAGTAAAATATGGTCAAAGGAAATGCACGAAGTCCTCAACCATGATCAGCTAATCCGAGTCATTCATCGTGCGGAGGGATATCTGCACTGCAACAACAAGCTTGTCGAAGATTGCCTTCATAATCCGCTGAAGGCTTACTAAACTTCTTAGTGATCTTGGTCTGCTCAGAACCAAGACACTCATGCTTTGAGGAGAGACGATAAAGCTCGGTTAGAAATGCGTTCTTGCTCAGAAGAAAGTCGCTGCTGCTCCCGATAGATAGATGTCACCGAGACATCCTCCTCAGAGACATGCTCAGGTGGCTGAGAAGAACTCGGACGCGGACGAGAGGAACTGGTTAGGTCCGACAATTGGGGAAGGACGTCCAGTAGGTTTCGATTTATTGAGCGTCGTTTCTGATTGATTTTACCAAGACTATGCTCATACGAGGCACAATGAACATCGAACCCTTTTTGTTGCAAAATCCGCATAATGACCAGTGGTAAGAAGAGGAAAGTCGATTTGACCTGATTTGAAGTCTTGATCTCCTTCGCCATGCGATTGCCAGATGAGGAATGGTATGTTTCAGATTAAGGCCCGTGCCCTCGGCCTCGGCGGGATGTCCAACGTGAGTACATGTATAACAACCGTTCCCAACGGACCACCTTTGTGTTCATAGTAGGAAGAATGTTGTTGACAACTATGAAGTTCAAAAATTGATACTCTGGTCGTAGCTCTTGGACATAACAAAATTTTCCGCCGACTGCGTGTCAGGAAGGCACACACCATTAACGACCTTTCGTCAGTCGCGAAGTGACTCAATTACCGCCCTTCAGATAATTAACACCGTCGGTGCGGAGCCTCCATATCAAGAGCCATAGCTATCGTCTCTGGAGTGGACATCCAAAGTGACCCCTCGCACGGTAGTCAGGAACACATAAGGAACCACCTTCAGCCTGTCATTAAGCAAGTACGCCGGCTGCATTGTAGAATTCGCGAATCTGCTCTAAAAGTAGTGTGTCTGCTCAGCGACGAAAAGAACAAATGGTGGGCAACTGAGAGTGTCATTCGTATAAATGAGCTAAAATGAGGGCTTTTCTATGCTGCTTCCGTAGACAACGTTTGTGCGTCGACCAATAAACAACTTCGAAGACTACATGGAGTCTGCGCTCTGGAGGAAGGAACAGGTCGTCGGGCTGCGTACGAGTTCGTTGGACGCGATCAGCTAAAATGGTTCACGCGAATATCGAGCCTCCCGTGCGCCTTGTAGCTCCTTATCGGAACCAACTTTCTCTTTCCCTTTTCGTTCGCGCAATCTGCTTGGTCCTCTCTTCTCTGTCCTCCTAGCGGAAGTAGTCTCCGGGCCGAAACATGGTATTTTCTAGATTCAGTCTTCACGTCCCCTCGGAAGCTTCGTATAATGACGCTACCTCATCATCAGGGGACACGTAGACGTTACGCGCCCCTGGGCTCTCATACGCGCCCGCCCACCGACCAACACCACTCATAAGCACAACCAGCACCAAGAGCGCAAGAGAAAGGCATGATGTCGTGTTGAAACCGAGAAACCCAGCTCTCGGGTTTGTGGAATTTTCGGGGTATACCGGTATGTGAAAATGGCATACCGGTATACTGTGTGCGAAACAGTGAAAGCAGCTCTCGGGTTCTGCGGAATCCCTGAGGTATACCGGAATCAGCACCCGTATACCGATATGCAAATGCACTTACCGGTATACAATGTCCAGATTTTGGCTGATTGTTGTGTTGTTTGTGGAGAGGGGCATTTTGGTCTTTTCACATGCGTGGGGGTATTAGAAAGGCTGGGAACACTCCCCTTTCACAGAGATCATCTTCTCCACTTCTCCTCTCCATCTCTCCCACTTTCTCTCTCTAGAGATCTCTCCAAAACTTGGAGAAAAGGTGGATTGATCTTGGAAAAAGCTTCCAAAGGAGAAAAGAAGCTTCTTGGTGCAAGAAGGAGCTTGGGGATTTCGTGATTAAGGTTAGTACCTCACGTTTTGGGTTCAAACCTTGGATTTAATCCTTTGAAATGAGGTTTTTGGGAACCCTTGGCAACCTAAACCACAAATGGTGGGTGTTTGGCCATGAAATCTAGGGTTTGGCTTGCATGCATGCAAACCCTAGGTAGAATGAGGGCTTTTGCAATGTGAGGTTCTAAAAATATTTGGACCTTCGATAATTGCAATTGAGGCTTAGGAAATCATGTTGGAACACTTGATTTCATATATTGAGTTGATTTTAGGGTTCGTAACGAGTAACGAACCGTTTTCTTGTAGAAGCTTGGGTTGAAGCAAGAACTCTAGGCTTGGACACTAAGGAGCTTGAAGAATACAAGGATTTGAAAGCTCTTGAGGTGGGTTTGTGTTTACCGAAGTGATTAGGTCACTTCCATGTCTAGGGTAATTATCCATTTAAAAATAAAATGGTATGTGTTGAGAACCCTAGCATTTTGCATGTTGGCAAAGGTAAAATCATGATAGGTAGAACAATGAACTCCTATTGCATGATGTATATTTCAAGTACAATTCAATTATTGATACTTGTTGCATGGTTGTATGTGAGATTTAAACCTAGTGTTATTGAACATAGGTTGGAACATGTGAGATTTAAACCTAGTGTTATTGAACATAGGTTGGAACATGTGAGATTGAAGCCTAGTGTCATTGAACATAGGTTGGACACGTGATTTGGAACCTAGAGTCATGGAACTTAGGTTGGCAATGAGAAAGTAAGCCTAGTGTTATCGGACATAGGCGAGACTTAGTGACTTGAACCTAAGATCATGAGATTTAGGTTGGCAAGTGAGAAATGTGAACAACGGGATGTGCGACGATTTTGCTATCCCGGGTAGGCGACGATTTCGCTACCATGCCATGAGTTGGCCGTATTGAGACGGGATGTGCGACGATTTTGCTATCCCGGGTATGCGACGATTTCGCTACCATGCCACGAGTTGGCGGTGCCGACATGGGATAGGCGACGATTTCGCGATCCCGGGTATGCGACGATTTCGCTACCGCGCCACGTGTTGGCGGTGTCGAGGGGGAGTTGTGCGACAAGGTCGCCATCCCGGATGCGACGATTTCGCTACCATGCCATGTGATGGCGGTGTTGAGACGGGGTATGCGACGATTTCGCTATCCCGAGTATGCGACGATTTCGCTACTCGAACTAGGAGGTGACAAGCTCACTCCTTGAATGTTGGAACAAATATGGTGAGACGGCGATTCCGAAACCATAAGTAAATGACAAGTAAAAGAACTTAGTCAATGTGGAACATAGGATGAACCTAGGAGAGAATGATAAATTATATTTCATTTGGTTGCATCCTTTATGTTTATTTACTAAGCATGTAAATAATTGTTGCATAGTTATATATGATCTAACTTATGCATGTGGTGTTTCTTTGGACCTGGTGGGTCGAGCTTCTCTCTTGGGTGGCCTTACCCACTGGGAACTATGTTTATAGTTCTCACCCCCCATTTTCCAGGTCCTTCCGCGAGTGAGGCGGCGGAGCGAGGCAAGGGTTTGGCTCTTTAGATAGCGGCCCTTCCATTTTGGTGATGCATAGAGTTGTACCCCTATTTTGGACTATGATAGCATAGGGAATTTTCATTCTTGTATGAATGTTGTATATTCCATAGTTTTGGAACATGATGTATGGAATGAAAGTGAAAGAAAAGAAAAATTTGGACATGTATATTGTGCCTTGTGATGTAATAGAAGTAGAACTTCTTTATGTTGATGCTTTCCTTGTGCAACTCTTGTACTCCGTTCCTAGTTGGAACAATGTGGATAAGCTTGTGTTGTGACGCCTTGGGCGGGTAGAAAGGACTCTATCCGTTCGGCGGGTCTGGGGCATGCGCCCGTGCGGTTATCCTTTCCACCTAGTTGGTGTTAAAGGACCGGCGGGGCGTGACACAAACATTATTAAATATCATCTAACTGAACCATATATGTATCTCACTAACTACTAATGCAGATAAAGGAGACATAACCGGGGTGGTGACCGCTAATGCAGTCTAGCTAGATCGTCCTCGCATCGTACCACGAACTGACTCCTCGCCCGCGCCACCTGGGAAAAATAGGGAGTGAGAAACCACAACGAGGTTTCTCAGTGGGTACAACCGAGCCACAGGGGCATGTCGTAATCACTGAGAAACAAAGGAGGTACAGTACGAGTATAACAATGGAACTACAATAACTACAAGAGATATAATCAGGAGCAAATAATAGAAAGCTACTGTACAAATGCTAAGCTGTAAATGCCTCAAAGGTAAACCACCAATGTAAATACCCAATCTGGATTGCCTGCCAGTTGGTCCGTAGACCCCAGGCTTGCATGTCACAACTTGCACCCAATCTAACTCATGCGCCCGCAGGACGACTCATCCGGATAGTACACCCCTGATCGGTGGCCAAACCGATCTGGTGTCATGAATACACGCTGTGCAGTGACTAATCATGCGATATGCTCAATATGAAAGCCGGCAGAAGCCGGTGCCTGGCCAAAGCCGCATCTGAGGCGTAAAACGTCGAAGCCTGATCAATCAGATCGAATCAAAGCCGGCAAGAGGCCGATACCTGGCCGAAGCCAAAATAGAGGCGTATGAACGCCGAATCCTGAACCTGGCCGAAGCCACAATGAGGGCGTATGAACGCCGAATCCTGATCAACAGATCGAAACACACGACAAGAGAGTCGATGTGTTGCCTGGACAAGAAGTCCACCGAAAATCCAAGTGTAATGCTACTCTACATGTCTATAACCACAGATATAATATGCAAGTATAGAAGGCATGAAATAACTGAATGCTATAACGAATGCACCGACATGTAGAGCTATAATGAACGATATATCAAATGAGAGGTGGGAACAGTGATACCGACTACTCCAAAGGCTCACCCACCTGTCATACTCGCGTCGGAAGCCTGGACGCGACGCAGATCAACCGGACCTATGATAGGTCCACTAAGTCAGAGATAAGTCTCAACCGACTCGACAATACTAATATCACATGAACCTCTAGATCCGAGGCTCGGTTCCCCAGAACCGATCCCCAAATAGTGCCGGAAGTCCCGAAATCGCACCGGGACGTCCCCGGGACCCACAAACAGTCCCGCAAGGCATCGACTCAACATATGAGTCAATCGCTGCCCCAAGACACATCTATTTGGCTGGTCTTGGCAGCGAGCACAAGATCGGACGTCGAAACGATCATTCGTGGATGATCATTCCGATCCGGGTTTTCGGAAGTGCCGATTTCGACACCCGAACCCACTGCCGCCCTCCGGGTGTCTCTGAAAGTTTGAGATGGCCGAGGCAAACAGCCAACAAGGCTCAGCGACAGCCCACAAGTTATACATATGGCATCGAATATTTTTCGAGCCAAAAACAACGTTCCGCCGACGCATTTCGTCGGGAAACGCTCCGAAAACTCTTTTTCGGACGAACGAAGGACAGCGGACCTTGGACAATCAGTCCACAGGTCACGCGTAGCATGCACATGCTGCCCACAGTGACCAATTTGCAATAAAGTCCCTAAACATGCAGCTATTCGCATAATAACAAGTATTTTTAAGGTGTTTAGGGCCATTACCTCGATCGAAGCATTATAGAGGCCCGCCGAGACACACCCTGCTAGGTCTCAACGAGGCGGAGACCGTGCTCACAGTCCGGAGTATAGCAAACAGCCGAGGAGTGCACAGGAGCGACCGGAACCTCGATCGGAAAGATGGTCCGGGAGCGACAACCAAGAATCTGCTGATCGGAGCCCCGCAGACAGTGGAACAAGTGAGCACGGACGTAAACGGCACGTCAGAAGGGCCGTGCTCACCAGCGGGACAAACGGCGGTGGTCGGGGTGGCCGAAACAGTGTGCTCGGCCAGGAACAGGTTCAGCCAGAGCCAAACCCGAGACCACCCAAACAGCGCCGTCCGGCGGCGGCCACGGCAGAGGGCGCGCCGGCGGGGAAGGGATGCGGCTGGCCGGGGACCACCAGCCGAGGTGTCAGCTGGCGGCGGCGAGCAGCGTCAGCGGCGGGCTGTGATGCCCTAGCTACCCGGGTTGCACAGGGAGCTAGGGCGGAGCTCCTCCGGCGATGGCGGCTCAGGGGCGGCGCCAGGAGGTGACGGGGAGCACGCCGGGGTCAAGGGGAAGGAGAGGGAGGCCGGTCCGAGCAACGGCGGCGCTCAAGGTTGCACGGCCGCCAGCAAGTTCCCAGGCCACACGCGGCCGCGGCGGTTTCCGGCGTGAGCGGCGGCGACGGTAACCGTCGGATCCGGGTGCGGTGGTGCCGGAGGTCGGTGGTGGCGCTGGCAGCCCGCAGGAACTGTTGGAAAAATCTTTCGAATCTCTTAGCAAATTTGATCTTTTTAAATAATTTGAAAAGCTGCAGTTGCAGTTTTATAAAAATCCGAACAGGAATTAAAGGATAAAAATAGTAAATAGAAAGGATTAGAAAAAGCCTGTGGATCGAGGCGTGCAGAGCACTGTCCTAGAAGCGAGATTGCCCCTCTACGTGCGAGGCTTCCCGGCAATCACTTCCAGCGATACAACATCCACGTTCCACCCCGTCGGCACGCTTTCAAGGTGGCGCAAGATGAACCCGGCAAGCTTTAAAAGATCTAGCAAAACTCAGAAATAGAACGACGGGGAGAAGAAGAGTAATACAGAGAGGAAGGGGGGAGGAGAGGCGATTCAGACTCAAAGCACACACTTGATCTACAAGGGCCAAAACCTCCCTTTAAAGGGATCTCGGGAAAGATCGTGCTCCAACGACACAATTCCCAGCTCCGCGAGGTAAGGAAGAGATCGTGCTCCAACGGCACGATTTCTTGCTCCGCAAGGTAAGGTTAAATAAAAGAAATAAAAAATAAAAATAAAAGAAAATGAACCGGGAGAAAGGACCACGCGCGCCGCCCGCCCGACCCGGCCCGGCCCGGCTCGTGCCCGGCTCGTGCTCGTGCCGTGCGTGCGTTTAATCGAGAGTATAACTCTCACTTTCTCCTAAGCAAACAGCATGAAAAAGAAGGAGTATATAAATGGCAACAACAAGTCATTGGTTTCCAATGTGGGACTAAACCTCATATGTGAAAACCAAAGTGTGGGCTCCCAAGTGAGGCCCATTACGGATTGGGCTCCTCAAGAGACAAATAAGTTTTAAATCACACTAAAGCCCAAATAAAATCCAACAATCCCCCACATGATTTAAAACTTCAAATAAAGACAGTAAACAAAACTGAAATTCAAAACAACTCAAAAGAATGTTGGATCTCTTATACCACGTATTCGGCGAAGGTACCTTTCGGGTTTGAACCTTCACTTAGTGTTTGTCTATGTACATCTGAGGGCACAATGGTGGACTACGCCTTGAACCAAGGCCGGTGAATCGGATTTCCACAAACCGCACACATGGTACAGCCGTTTGGGTTCGAAGCGGGTGAACGCTATAATGGCCATGCGCTGGTATCGATTCATGTGTGTTTTAGGGAACCGCCCTCTTCCCACAGTCGCGGCCTCACGACTCCACACATATAGTAGGTCCTCAAAGGGTATCTGCAAGGTCGTACCCTGCCTCATGGGTCTTGGAACCATTCAGGGCCAAAGCCCTTCCTATCCACTTGCAGATATGAGCACTGTCGCCATAGGGATGAGGATACAAAAACAGTGCTCCTCAAGCTACCTGTTCGACTTGTTACTACCCATTGAACCTGCAACAGGTTGGGTTGTCGTCGCTGGTAACTTCTATTATGGGCTAAGCCCCATCCCCCTCGACGATTCTAGGATCACGGTCCTAGACAAACCCTTGGTGAGCTGATCAGCCAAGTTTCTTGCAGATCTCACAAATTCCAATGCAATCACATTTTCTTTCAAATTCTGTCGAATGAACTTCTGTCTCATTTTCATAAATCTGTTCATCTTAGTCTCCACATTCTCTTGGGCACATTTGTCAATTGCAGCTCTACAATCACAATGAATAGACACAGGTGCTAAAGGTTGCTCCATCAGTGGCAGATCATAAAGAAATTCTCTCATCCACTTAGCCTCTGTTACAGTAGTATCTAAAGCTATCAGTTCAGATTCCATAGTACTTCTAGAAATCAAAGACTGTTTAGTTGACTTCCAAGAAATAGCTGCTCCTTCTAGGAGAAAAACAAATCCTATAGTAGACTTCACATCAGCTGTATCACTAATCCAGTTGGCATCACTATATCCTTCTAATACTGCAGGAAAACCACTATAATGCAATCCATAGGATACAATCCCTTTTAGATATCTCAACACTCTTTCTAAAGCATTCCAATGCTCTCTATTTGGATTATGGGTATATCTTCTCAATCGATTTGCTGCATAAGCCAAATAAGGTCTAGTGTAATCCACCAAATATCCTAAGGATCCAATAATTTGAGAGTATCTATTCTGACCTACTGGTTCTCCTCTATTCTTCTTAAGATGCACGCTAGAATCATAAGGTGTCACTACAGGTTTAATATCAGAATATCCAAACTTCTTCAATAATTGTTCACTGTAGTGAGATTGGCTCATGATAATTTCTTTCGACTTTCTAATGATCTTCATATTAAGAATCACATCTGCTTGTCCAAGATCTTTCATATCAAAATTCTTATTCAGTAATTTCTTCACATCATTTATCACATTCATGTTGGTACCAAAGATCAAAATATCATCAACATACAAATATAAGATCACAATCTGTCCATCATACTCTTTCGAATATACACATTCATCAGACATGTTCACATGAAAGCCATTTGATACAACCAAAGAATCAAATTTTAAATGCCACTGCTTAGGAGCTTGCTTTAATCCATATAAAGATCTAGTCAATTTGCACACTTTGTTTTCATGCCCAAAAACAACAAATCCTTCAGGTTGCTTCATATAGATCTTTTCATCTAAATCATCATTTAGAAAGGCTGTCTTAACATCCATTTGATGAACAATCAGATCATGAATAGAAGCCAAAGCAATCAACACTCTAATAGAGGTAACCCTAGCAACAGGTGCATATACTAATCTACCCCAGGCTTCTGTGCAAAATCCTGTGCTACTAATCTAGCCTTATACTTATCTACAGATCCATCAGGTTTCAACTTCTTCTTAAAAATCCATCTACAGCCTACAGGCTTACATCCTAGAGGTAAATCAGTCAACTCCCAAGTATGATTCTGTAGAATAGACTGCATCTCAAGATTAATAGACTCTTTCCAAAACGATGCATCTACAGACTTCATAGCTTGGTCAAAGGTAGATGGGGTGTCTTCTACAAGTAGAACACAGAAATCATCTCCAAAAGTCTTCTCAACTCTAGGACGCTTACTTTTTCTAGGCTCAATCTCTCCTATAGGTTCACTGACTCTAGGTCTGCTAGAGCTACCAACGGGTTCAGCAGGAATAGATCTATCTACTCTAGTCTTAAAAGAAAAAAACATCCTCAAAGTACACAGCATCTCTAGCCTCAATGATTGTATTGTTAGAAATCTCATTAATTTCAGAATTCACCACTAAAAATCTGCTAGTATTACTATCCTGTGCATAACCCACAAAAATCGTTTCGACAGTCTTAGGTCCAATCTTCCTTTTCTTATTCTCAGGTATCTTCACTTTAGCTAGGCACCCCCACACTTTAAAATAATTCAAATTAGGCTTCCTACCTTTCCAAAGCTCATAGGGAGATACATCAAAATTCTTGTGGGGAATCCTATTTAAAATCATACATGCAGAAATCAAAGCTTCCCCCCACAAGTTCTCAGGTGCGCCTGAACTAATAATCATTGAGTTTATCATATCCATCAAAGTCCTATTCTTACGTTCAGCAATTCCATTAGATTGAGATGTATAGGAAGCAGTCACTTGATGTACAATTCCAAATTCTTGACAGAAACTAGTCATCTCATTTGAAGTATATTCACCACCTCGATCAGACCTCAAAATTTTGATTTTCTTAACCAACTAATTTTCTACTTCAGCTTTATAAATTTTGAATCTGCTAAGAACCTCATCTTTTGATTTAATCAAATAGACATAGCAAAATTTCGAATGATCATCTATAAAAGTCACAAAGTATGTAGTACACTGAACTTTAGCAAATTGCGGAGTTCTAGTGAGAGAATAGTGGCTTATACTATTCCGGAGTTTGAGTTGAGTTTGGTGAGCTTCGGAGTATTTTCGGGACTTAGAAAGTGCGAAAACGGACTCCGGAAGTCAAAATCTGCAAAAGTGCAGATTTTGCATTGCATACCGGTATCTGGGTTAGGGATACCGGAATCCAGTGAAGACTGGTTGTGCGCAGCTCTCGGGTTCTGCGGAATCCAACAGTTGATACCGGAATACGCTGGCATTCCGGTATGTGCAATGCGCATACCGGTATTGGAGCGTTTTGTACCGGTATCTGGAGTTGGCATACCGGAATCCCTTCGCGTGGCCTGTTTGGCCGAGGCTCGGGTTTTGCAGAATTTGCACAGTATACCGGTATACACATGCGCATACCGGTATACAATGCTGCAGAGTGCATTTTGTGCAGTTTTGCAATTTTGGCTTTTTGAGGGGCCTAATTGGATTTTGTTGCTTGGGTTTAAGTAACCCTTCACCCCCTCATTTTGCTGTTATGGCTGAGGTTGGGGAGATGAAAGGTAAGGGTTTCCCTCTCTCTCTCTCTAGATTTTCTCTTCCCCCAACCCCTAGATCTTGGTTTTGATCTCTTTTTCCTCCATTTTCTCCATGGAGGAGTGCTCCTAGGCTTGGAGGGAGCTCATGGCTTGTGAGATGAACTTGTTGGTGGATGAATCTCCAACCCTAGCCTCTTTTTGCTTGGTTTGGAGCTCTTATGAGGTGAGTAATTATCTTACAACTCCTCTATTTGTGATTTTGCTTAAGATTAGCTTAGAAACCTAGTTTCTTGGAAATTAGGGTTTCATTTGGGGTTTCTTGATTGGGAGCTCTTGAGGTGTGATTGATGGGTGTAGAATGTTGTTGTAGGTTGGATTTGATGATCTCTAACCTCAATTTGGACTTAGAACAAGTTTTACTTGCTCAAGGTAATTTCCACCCATTTACCTCATTGAGTTTTGGGTAGTTTTCGAATTGCTTGTTCGATACCCCTAACCCCTTGGAAAATTATCTTAGGGTATGAGAAGCTCGAGGGACAACTTCGTTTCGAAGTACTGCGAGGTTTTGACGGGTATCCGGTGGGTTTGACCTCACCGAAATGGGTGAACTCCCCCTATGTCTCCTCTAATATTTTAGAGTTGAATTGTTGCATAATCATGCTTATTTTGACATGATAGAAATATTGGGATCATGATATATGTATAACATATATGAGAATTGCATACTCTATATGGTAGAGTTCATATTATGAAAGTTGTAATTGCATGAGACATATATATGTTGTGTATGCAAAAGGCATAATACATATAGAGTGGCATTATGAGAATAACATGCATGCTAGGGTAATTGCACAAATAGTGCATTGATGCATTAGGAAATGCTAATTAAGTTATGCATGTTAGAAAAGAGTGTCATAGGAGACACTATTTGGTTGTTGATCTAGTGGATCCTCTTCGCATACTAAAGTATGCTTGTATAGAGAAAAGAGAGAATATGGCATATGCAGGATAAGTTGTTGCACCTCATTTAGGTGAGCAACTTTGACGGGCATTGTTGGCTTTGGCTCGACCTTTTGGTCGTGGAAATGATTCCACGTTTAAGACATGCGGAAAGAGAATTCTAGTTGTATGTGATAATTATAATTGGTTAAACATGAGTTCAACTGGTCAATGGAATACTTGCATGATAGCTCTATACTCTATGTAGTAGAGGTTGTTGTAGCTTATGCATGGCATGGATAGGGTCTTGTTGGCATTGTAGAATGCATGAATTGTAGCATTGGAATGATGCATGAACTATAGCATTTGTTGAATGCATCGGTTTTGGTATTGGTTATAGCATTAGTATAATGCATTGGACATGGCATTAGGATAGTGCATAGTTTATGAACTTAGTAAACAAAAGATGGACATTTACATGTTAGAGACATGGACATATTGGTAGGGACTTACCAAAGGACAATTGGAGAACAACATGATATGGTTGACCTTTAGCATATTGGCTATTGAATGTAGAAAACATAATATGACATGTTTTGACATAATGTGAAATTAAACATATGATATTATTATGGTTGATTGTTGCTTGTTAGCCACTATGCTCGTTTACACATGCTTGTGAGGGTCGCTCCCTACAAGCCGGCACTCCGGAGTTGGCCTCGCGACAGTTATTTCGCCCGTGTGTTAGAGAGAGCGCCGAAATGGAACCGCCGTGGGTAAGGCTCACCAAAGCGTGAGGTGTTGACTACCACTGTCACGCCCCGGGCCCTCGCGGGAGCCTACCAGGCACGTGCACAGACCCGCCGTGTACCTCAAACAACACAATGTACACAAGGCGTCTATGCTAACAATAATCAAGTAGGATAAAATATACATCCTAAACAAGGTAATCAGAGCGAGAACATAGTTCTACATCTAAAATAAAATCCACATAACTAAAATCTCAAGATATACAAGAATTTATACATCTTAACAACAATAGATCAACCAAACATCTATACACCTTTCATATAAAATACAATGAAAGGACAACATGGTATGCCTACAACGACAACACCGTAGAGGCTCTAGCTAGCTGCTAACCCCTCGCCGCGATCCCAAGCCTTTCCTGCTGCGGAAGGCTCTGAAATAAAACAACAAACCCCAGGGGGATGAGAACTATTATTCAATAGTTCCCAGTGGGTAAGCCGCCGCCGAGAGTGGCGAATTACACCGCTAGGTCAACTGAGGCAAGATAGTTTCAACAGAAACATAAAGCAGAAAGCATAAAACATTTAATGCTAAACAGGTAGTTCTACAACTATCTTGCCTCCATGAACTAAATCATCTACATGAACATGAATATGTTCTAATGTCATATGTTCCACATTTATTTATACAATTTACATGCATGTCAAATTAATGCCATGTTTATAGGTTAAAAAGAATCTTTCTATTCTTATCATCATAATATCATGCTTCTATACTAAACATCATGAGTATAGGTCTAATGCTATTATGGATGCCAATGTATGTAGTGACTAACTAATATGTCCAACTACAATGAATGCATCCCAACCGTGTCAAGCTAAGTAATGTTACAAGGTGCGAGTCACTACTATGTCCAGTTTACTTAGCTTTTACCCAATCCACAAGGGACTTACACAAGGTAACGTCCCGGCTTGTGCCGTGCCTAATGGCCCCGTGGTAGTCAACATTCTCGCTAGAATGAGCCTCCCCCACGGCAATCCACTTCGGCGCCCATATAACCTGCACACAGGCGATCAAGATCGCGAAAGGCCCACTCCGGAGCTGCCGGCTTGCAGGGAGCGACCCTCACAAGCATGTGCGAATGAGCACAATGGCATAACAAGCATAGTCAACAGTATAGGAAATACGTCCATCATGTCTCTAACATGGAATAGTCAACCGAAATCCAAGGATCTAACATTATGTCATAATGTCAACCTAGTTATTCACCTAAGTGAAAAGTCATATGTTCAACCTCACACTATGTCGAAATATGTCACATTATGTTTACTACATTCAATAGCCAACATACTAAATGTCAACACTATCATGTTGTTCTCAATATGTCCGTTGGTAAGTCCCTACCCATATGTCCATGTCTCTAACATGTAGATGTTCATTTCTTTGTTTACTAAGTTCATAAACCATGCATTATACTAATGCCATAAATCATGCATTCTACCAATGCCCAATCCATGCATTCTACGATGCTATATGTCATGCATTCTCTAATGCTATAATCCATGCATTCTACAAATGCCAACCAAACCCTATCCATGCCATGCATAAGCTACAACAACCTCTACTACATAGAGTATAAAGCTACCATGCAAGTATTTAACTAACCACATGGACTCATGTTTAACCAATTATAATTATCAAATGCAAATGGAATTTCATTCCTCATGTTCTTAAACATGGAATCAAACCACGACCAAAAGGTCGAGTCCAAGGCCAACAATGCCCGTCACAGTTGCTCACCTAGTTGAGGTGCAACAAACACTTGTCATATCTTCTCTTTTCTCCATACAAGCATACTTTAGTATGCAAAGAGAATTCACTAATCCACTACTCAAGTAGTGTCTCAAATGATGCTCATTTCAATCATGCATAACTTAATTAGCATTTCCTAATGCATCAATACACTATTAGTGCAAATACCCTAGTATGCATGATATTCTCATAATGCCATACTATATGAAATATGCATTTTTCATAAACAACTTGCATGTCTCATGCAATCACAATTATCATTATGCCATAATTAACATAATTATGCATCTAATTAATCCTATAACAAGATAGGAGACATAGGGGGAGTTCACCCATTTCGGTGAGGTCAGACCCACCGGATACCCGACGAAACCTCGCAGTACTTCGAAACGAAGTTGTCCCCCGAGCTTCTCATACCCTAAGATAATTTTCCAAGGGGTTAGGGGCATCGAACAAGCAATTTCGAAAACCACCAAAAGTCAATGAGGTAAAATAGGTGGAAATTACCTTGAGCAAGTAAAACTTGTTCTAAGTCCCATTGGAGGTTAGAGATCTTCCAATCTAACCTACAACAACATTCTACACCCATCAATTCCACCTCAAAAGCTCACAATCACAAAACCCTAAATAAAACCCTAGTTTTCAAGAAACTAGGTTTTCTAAGCAAAATCCAAGCAAAAACATAAATAGAGGTTGTAGGAGAGTTTACTAACCTCAAATCAAGCTCTCAACCAAGCTCAAGCATGCTAGGTTGAAGCTAAGCCCACAAACAAGTTCCTCTCCTCCATCCCGAGCTCCCCACAAGGCCTAGAAACACTCCTCCACGAAGAAAATGGAGGAAAAAGAGATCAAAACCACTTTTCTAGGGTTTGGGAGCAAGAAAATCTAGAGAGAGAGAGAGAAAACCTACCTTCTCTCCAAGTGCATCCTCAGCCAATAATGGCTGTGAATGAAGGTGAAAGGGTACTTAACCCAATGCACAAAATCCCCATAGGCCCCTCAAAGAGCCAAAATTGCAAAACTGCACAAAAATGCATTCTGCAGCACTGTATACCGGTATGCGCATGTGTATACCGGTATACTGTGCAAAATTTGCAAAATCCGAGCCTCGGCCAGCAAACTGCGCAATCACATACCGGTATGCCAATTCCAGTACCGGTATGCAGTGCATTCCGGTATGCCAATTCCAGTACCCGAATGCAGTGCATTCCGGTATGCCAATTCCAGTACCCGAATGCAGTACAAATTCTGCACTTTATGCAGAATTTGCTCTCCGGAGTCCGTTTTCGCCCTTTTTAAGCCACGAAAACACCTCAAAGCTCACCAAACTCAACTCAAAACTCCAGAATATTATAAGCCACTATTCTCTCACTAGAACTCCGCAATTTGCTAAAGTTCAGTGTACTACATACTCCCCTCCTAAAAAGGAGTTTCGTCCGCGAAACTACGGATCAACAGCAACAAAGAAACAACAAAATCAGAGGAGATAAGAACATCGTCCTAGCAGTGAAGCCTCCAGCTCTCACACCATGCAACGCGTCCAAGATGTTGCTCCAAAGCATCTTGTAGTAGGAATAGTGATAATCCCGAATTCCTACATTCCATAAATCCAATCCACATCAATGCTCCTTGAAGTTTAGATCTTCATGCAGTTCTAAAGAAACGTCATCCACCATCCGGGTGGACTTCAAATACTCGCTCAGAGCGTCGACACACTTCAAACACCTTCAGTAGATCTGAAGTAAAACAGCTCGACATGCCACTAGGCCCATTTGCCTAAGGGTCTCAAATAATCCTAAGAATCTAAACTTAGATTCTTCAGACATAAATCTCTTGGATTTCCTTAATCAAGCATCATCATCAGATCCTCTGATTCAAGTACCAAAATCACATCTCTCAACGGAAATCATCCGTTTTACTCAAAGTCCAAAACAGTAGAGCCAGGCGCTCTAAGCCGTCGCACAATTCGCCAAGGTATACTTGTGCGAAAATTTCCTCAATCCAACTCACAATCTCTCAACAATCATCACGTCTAGCTTAGAAGCGAGACAATCCAATTCCGGAATCCCCGGTAATCGTCCTTTATCCATATAAAGTAGATAGCTTTCATATAGCACATTACATAGATCCTGCTATCACCGGTGCAACTTGTCAATTTCATCATCAAGACACTTTTTGACAATCCATTAGGAATCCATCCGCCGCAACATTCTTGATCTCAATTGCATCATTCACCAGTCGGGATCAAGGCTAACTTCCGTGATCCGATCCAAAGGATAGATATCACATCAATTATCTCATCTCATCGATAATCCTAGTACATCGGCCTCTAACCTGTTTTCACAGCTTCAACTCATTTCCTTGAGTATCGAGATATCTCCAACAATAAGGTCTGGGTGCACTTCACACCACTGACAATACATACAATTGCCACATTTTCAAGCAAATGCCATGGCAATCATTTCCAAATCACAATTTGGCAAATCCTCTTGCATTCTCTCACTTGCTGAAAGGTTAACCCTACCTTTCAATTTTACACCAAAGTGCAACTCAATCCATAGAGAGAAACACAACTACAAAACAAAAAGCCCACCTTCGGGGTAACCAAGGTTGGCGGCGGTCATCGACCACACCAACGGTTCCAAGAAACTTCTCTCACACATATCTTCCTAAAAAGTTTAATCCTTTAATGTGTGAGTCCAGAAAAGGGAGTAGATAACTAAGTAATCTCTCCACCATTATCCATCACATTCAATCAAACTAGGAAGTTTGAACTTCGATCCTATCCGTTTGTTCCAATCCACTATGGATGGTTGATTTCCTCGAGATCTCCAATCATAACCACTTTGGCATCAACTGCCAAAGGACACTAGTCCTCACAACCGAATCAGCACGCCTTCAATCTGAAGTACTTGCAGTCCTCGTTCAAGGAATCTTCATGGTCTTCATCGCCTCTCGACTTCCAACTCGTCGTCGATGCGCATAGGGACCAAGATACCCAAAAGGGCCAAACATCACAACACACAAGAGCATCAACAGCTCGAACGACATCACGACAATTTCGCAATGTTTACACCGAGTACACAAGTTACCCTCGGTCCAAACTCAAACTCGATCCAACAAGAGTAGTACTCAATTTGCAACTACCCTCGAATAAAACCAAAATTTGTGGGGCTTGATCAAACAGATCAACCGATCCCAACTACGGGTATATATCCGGATCGTAACCCTACCGAGTTCGCGATAGTCGACCCAAAGTCGAAATGACCCGTCCACATAAAACAAATGAGATCTACACTCCACCAGAGGGAACACAAGGCAAAAGAGGTCTCCAGACCAAGCCTTCAATTCTCACAACACAACCGGGATTGCACAAGCAACTCCCTCACAAGAGACATCCTCGCTTGTGAGGATTCTCAGCACTCACCAAAGGTGCTGGCCCAAAGGCCACGCACTCACTCAGCCAACAACCAGGCTTGGGCAGGTGAAACAATCATCGCAAATAGCGAACTTTCACGCCCTCTGAAAACACGATTTCGTGTCCAAGATCCCAAAGCACTACAGCTCGGCTCACACACTCATCGGCAATCAAATAGCCGAAGAGCCAGCCCAAGTTCAAATTAGAACTATACGCTTTCAGCCAAATAAAGCCAATCACTTCGTTGGTGAACAAAACATCCAAAACCAACGGAGTACAAGAACAGTACTCTCAAGTCCAAACACTCAGGACTACTCGATATGCAAGCATCCAGGAATAAGTTCCCTGCCAAGCATTCGGCAAACAGCCGATCCAAAGCCACAATCATAACAAACCACAACAAGCTCCAATACTACAAGCTGCGACAACCTCCATTGTCGCTGCATCATCCTCTGCCTGTCAAATAGACATGCATTCATCCGGTGCCAACCGCACGAAGTCGATCTCAATATCGTCGACATTAAACTCCTCAAACACTCCAACTGGAAATGGCCCACCTGGCCACGAAGAGAGCACTAGCCTCAACTCCAAGAGTATCATCGGGCACTCGCGGCTCCACCGCTCACACGTCACAATAGTTGATGACGATTTGACGTCCCATAAATATCCTGCTAAGGGTCCACCTTCTCCAGATCAAATTTCTCTTTGAACACCTTGATTGTCCTCTTACAATAAACTTGCCACTCATAGTAGCTTCCTTTGCCGTCCCAACGGTCCCCACATCTCTCGTCCTTATCAAGGTACGATCCGCATTCTCATAACATTTCCTGAGGTCGACTACCAACTGGATCAACAAATCCTCCAGTTGCTTAATCCTCTCGTCTGCCGGCGCAAAGCCTCAACTTGGAGTAACATCATAATTGATCGCAGCTCCACCGTGCTCGCTGAAATTGCCAGTTGTTCTCTCAACTTCAGAGTCTCACCAATTCTGGAGGATGCAGGGTTCGGCTGCCTCGGCCGCCATCGAGTGCATCGATCATCATTCAAGCTGCAACAAGCAAAACATGCGCAGGTGAAACACCCCACGCCAACGCATCCCCACACAAGACTATAACCCCAATCATGCGAAAGTAATGAAGTGGACTCCCACTATTCCCCGATGTCACGTTGTCGGCCGCCAACGTGACCCTCCAAGGGTATAGAAGTGGTTCACTCCGATCTAACTCCAACAAGTTTGGAGCTTTTAGAAACGACCCAATCATAATACTTTCGCCAATATGTCACAAGAGATCTCGTCTCTCACGTTCCTATTCCTTATCGTCCAACCTGCCTAAGGTTTACTAGGTCCACTAAGACTCAACCCTAGGCTCTGATACCACAATAATCTGTCACGCCCCGGGCCCTCGCGGGAGCCTACCAGGCACGTGCACAGACCCGCCGTGTACCTCAAACAACACAATGTACACAAGGCGTCTATGCTAACAATAATCAAGTAGGATAAAGTATACATCCTAAACAAGGTAATCAGAGCGAGAACATAGTTCTACATCTAAAATAAAATCCACATAACTAAAATCTCAAGATATACAAGAATTTATACATCTTAACAATAATAGATCAACCAAACATCTATACACCTTTCATATAAAATACAATGAAAGGACAACATGGTATGCCTACAACGACAACACCGTAGAGGCTCTAGCTAGCTGCTAACCCCTCGCCGCGATCCCAAGCCTTTCCTGCTGCGGAAGGCTCTGAAATAAAACAACAAACCCCAGGGGGATGAGAACTATTATTCAATAGTTCCCAGTGGGTAAGCCGCCGAGAGTGGCGAATTACACCGCTAGGTCAACTGAGGCAAGATAGTTTCAATAGAAACATAAAGCAGAAAGCATAAAACATTTAATGCTAAACAGGTAGTTCTACAACTATCTTGCCTCCATGAACTAAATCATCTACATGAACATGAATATGTTCTAATGTCATATGTTCCACATTTATTTATACAATTTACATGCATGTCAAATTAATGCCATGTTTATAGGTTAAAAAGAATCTTTCTATTCTTATCATCATAATATCATGCTTCTATACTAAACATCATGAGTATAGGTCTAATGCTATTATGGATGCCAATGTATGTAGTGACTAACTAATATGTCCAACTACAATGAATGCATCCCAACCGTGTCAAGCTAAGTAATGTTACAAGGTGCGAGTCACTACTATGTCCAGTTTACTTAGCTTTTACCCAATCCACAAGGGACTTACACAAGGTAACGTCCCGGCTTGTGCCGTGCCTAATGGCCCCGTGGTAGTCAACATTCTCGCTAGAATGAGCCTCCCCCACGGCAATCCACTTCGGCGCCCATATAACCTGCACACAGGCGATCAAGATCGCGAAAGGCCCACTCCGGAGCTGCCGGCTTGCAGGGAGCGACCCTCACAAGCATGTGCGAATGAGCACAATGGCATAACAAGCATAGTCAACAGTATAGGAAATACGTCCATCATGTCTCTAACATGGAATAGTCAACCGAAATCCAAGGATCTAACATTATGTCATAATGTCAACCTAGTTATTCACCTAAGTGAAAAGTCATATGTTCAACCTCACACTATGTCGAAATATGTCACATTATGTTTACTACATTCAATAGCCAACATACTAAATGTCAACACTATCATGTTGTTCTCAATATGTCCGTTGGTAAGTCCCTACCCATATGTCCATGTCTCTAACATGTAGATGTTCATTTCTTTGTTTACTAAGTTCATAAACCATGCATTATACTAATGCCATAAATCATGCATTCTACCAATGCCCAATCCATGCATTCTACGATGCTATATGTCATGCATTCTCTAATGCTATAATCCATGCATTCTACAAATGCCAACCAAACCCTATCCATGCCATGCATAAGCTACAACAACCTCTACTACATAGAGTATAAAGCTACCATGCAAGTATTTAACTAACCACATGGACTCATGTTTAACCAATTATAATTATCAAATGCAAATGGAATTTCATTCCTCATGTTCTTAAACATGGAATCAAACAACGACCAAAAGGTCGAGTCCAAGGCCAACAATGCCCGTCACAGTTGCTCACCTAGTTGAGGTGCAACAAACACTTGTCATATCTTCTCTTTTCTCCATACAAGCATACTTTAGTATGCAAAGAGAATTCACTAATCCACTACTCAAGTAGTGTCTCAAATGATGCTCATTTCAATCATGCATAACTTAATTAGCATTTCCTAATGCATCAATACACTATTAGTGCAAATACCCTAGTATGCATGATATTCTCATAATGCCATACTATATGAAATATGCATTTTTCATAAACAACTTGCATGTCTCATGCAATCACAATTATCATTATGCCATAATTAACATAATTATGCATCTAATTAATCCTATAACAAGATAGGAGACATAGGGGGAGTTCACCCATTTCGGTGAGGTCAGACCCACCGGATACCCGACGAAACCTCGCAGTACTTCGAAACGAAGTTGTCCCCCGAGCTTCTCATACCCTAAGATAATTTTCCAAGGGGTTAGGGGCATCGAACAAGCAATTTCGAAAACCACCAAAAGTCAATGAGGTAAAATAGGTGGAAATTACCTTGAGCAAGTAAAACTTGTTCTAAGTCCCATTGGAGGTTAGAGATCTTCCAATCTAACCTACAACAACATTCTACACCCATCAATTTCACCTCAAAAGCTCACAATCACAAAACCCTAAATAAAACCCTAGTTTTCAAGAAACTAGGTTTTCTAAGCAAAATCCAAGCAAAAACATAAATAGAGGTTGTAGGAGAGTTTACTAACCTCAAATCAAGCTCTCAACCAAGCTCAAGCATGCTAGGTTGAAGCTAAGCCCACAAACAAGTTCCTCTCCTCCATCCCGAGCTCCCCACAAGGCCTAGAAACACTCCTCCACGAAGAAAATGGAGGAAAAAGAGATCAAAACCACTTTTCTAGGGTTTGGGAGCAAGAAAATCTAGAGAGAGAGAGAGAAAACCTACCTTCTCTCCAAGTGCATCCTCAGCCAATAATGGCTGTGAATGAAGGTGAAAGGGTACTTAACCCAATGCACAAAATCCCCATAGGCCCCTCAAAGAGCCAAAATTGCAAAACTGCTCAAAAAATGCATTCTGCAGCACTGTATACCGGTATGCGCATGTGTATACCGGTATACTGTGCAAAATTTGCAAAATCCGAGCCTCGGCCAGCAAACTGCGCAATCACATACCGGTATGCCAATTCCAGTACCGGTATGCAGTGCATTCCGGTATGCCAATTCCAGTACCCGAATGCAGTGCATTCCGGTATGCCAATTCCAGTACCCGAATGCAGTACAAATTCTGCACTTTATGCAGAATTTGCTCTCCGGAGTCCGTTTTCGCCCTTTTTAAGCCACGAAAACACCTCAAAGCTCACCAAACTCAACTCAAAACTCCAGAATAGTATAAGCCACTATTCTCTCACTAGAACTCCGCAATTTGCTAAAGTTCAGTGTACTACAACCACGGAGCCATTAGGCTCGGCACAAGTGAACATCCCTCTATTGTATTCTTTTATGACTACACAGTTATGGTTTTATGCAAAGGTGAACATTCATATACTAAGTAAACTGGACTTAGAATGTCACAGCTGATGGATGCATATACATGTAGTGTATGGACATAGTACTGGGTGGTGACCTTGTGGCATTGCATGTAGCGAGTTATTGACATGACTTGGCACACTAGTGATTAGTGAACATAACATACTTATAGTTCGGAGACAAGTCATACATGAAATAGTTAAACTTGACATATAGCGAGTTTATGACATCAAGCATATGTAATTGATCATGGCATTAAGTTGACATGCATGTAAACCATGAAATTAATTGTTGAGCATATGACGATAGAACATGTTCATGTTCATGTAGATGATTTAGTCATTGGAGGCAAGATAGTTGTAGAACTACCTGTTTAGCATTAAATGTTATATGCTTTCTGCTTTATGTTTCAGTTATACTATCTTGACTCAGTTGACCTAGCGGTGTAATTCGCCACTCTCGGCGGCTTACCCACTGGGAACTATTGATAATAGTTCTCACCCCCATTGTTGTTGGGTTTTTCAGAGCCTTCCCAGCAGGAGAGGCTTGGGATCGTGGCGAGGGGTTAGCAGCTAGCTAGAGCCTCTACGGTGTGGTGGTTGTAGGCATACCATGAGTTTCCTTTCATTGTATTTTGAATGAAAGATGTATAGTTTTGTTGGTTGATTGATCTACTAGTTGATAAGATGTATAATTCTATTGTATATCTTGAGATTTTAGTTGTAGAACTATGTTCTCGCTCTGATCACCCTGTTTAGGATGTATTCTTTATCCTACTGGATTGTTGTTATTTTAGACGCCTTGTGTACATTGTGTTTGCTTTGAGGTACACGGCGGGTCTGTGCACGTGCCTGGTAGGCTCCCACGAGGGCCCGGGGCGTGACAAAAGTACTTATTTCCACCTCTACTAGGTCTACTTCCATCACAAACATCACTGTGCACAAGTTCTAAAAGATCACAATCTCTATCCACAGATTTAAAAGGTTTTCTAGGTTTCTTAGCTTGCACACATATTTCACATCTATGATCAGGTAAATCAGATTTGGGAATCAAATCAAGATGCATCAATCTTTTGACAGTATTAAAATTCACATGTCCTAATCTTCCATGCCAAATATTAGTAGAAATAATATTCAAAACAACAGCACTATTATTCATCAGAAATGAAGATACAGAAAGTTTAAACAAACCATCACTCAAAATACCCTTTCCTACAAAGTTCACACCTTTTGTTATTACTACCCTATTACATTCAAAAACTAACTTAAAACCCTGTTGAACTAAAAGAGAACCACTAATCAAATTCTTCCTAATATCGGGAACATGGTGGACTCCGTGCAAGGTTAAGGTCTTCCCAGAGGTCAACCTCAAATCCACTCGACCTGTCCCAAGCACGCGAGAAGAGGCTGCATTCCCCATGTTCACCGATCCTCCACATGCGTCCTGATAAGTGGAAAACCACGAACGATCAGAACAAGCATGGACATTAGCTTCAGTATCTATCCACCAATCAAAAGAACTAAGGGCAAGGTTAACCTCAGGTAAACTAGATCCTAACCTGATAGTGGGGTCAGACGGGTTAGAACAAGCAGTCAGCATATTCGTCTGGCGCTCAGGTGGAGCTCCCTTCTTCTTCAATGGCGCGGAAGGCCGAGTCTTGCGAAAGTAGCAATCCTTCACAAAGTGGTTCCTCTTTCCGCACACAAAGCAACCAGAGTTGCCTCCACTTCCCTCAGGTTTAGGCTTCTTAAAGTTTGGGTTAAACTTTCTATGATGGAACGGCTTCTTCTTAAAGTTTCTATAAGGCTGAAAGTTTCTACCCTTATTTTTAGGATGCTCTACTAGGTTGGCTTGGGTAGTAGGCTCATTAGGCTTCTTGTCCCTAGCTCGGTTCGACTCTTCTATCCTAATGGATCTTAGGACAAAATTCAGGGATAGCTCTCTCTGATTGTGGTTAAGATCGTTTGCATGGTTCGTCCATGTCACGCCCCGGGTTACCTCTTCCCAGGCGCATGACAAGATCCGCCGCATACACAGTATCTCTACCATGTATATGAAGCGAAACAACATCAACAATCACACAGAGCTAAAGGTATCAACAGAGCTGCTATATAATATATCAAAAGATCACTGTACATACATCATCCATAACTCTCACATATAACTCTCATATACAACACCGATATCACAATCTCACTGTATGTACAGACTCATAACCAGCTACCAAAATGGGGTATACCTCTAGCCAAGTATCTGGGGAATAGCTCTACCCGACGGTCTCCTTTCCACGCTCAGTATGCACAACTGGGGAAGAAGACTCTGCAAAAAGATGTCACCAATGGGTGTGAGAACTACTATCAAACAAGTAGTCCTCAGTGGGTACCGCCACCAGCCTCAGCGGTCTGCCCACTAAGTCCTCAATCTCAAGAGATATATATGGAGCAACAAAGAAAGTAGGAGATATACTACCACTACTATGCACAAAGCTCAACTGTCAGTATGATTACCAATGAACTGAATATACCAAATGAGGACTATCATACACAATCCAATACCTGTGAACCAGCTAGTACAGGAAACCCCGTCTGTACCTAGCTCAATCCATAATACCATACAATACCTCGTAATTCGATACCTGCGGCCTGATCACGCTCAACACAAAAGGGAGCTGCTCAACACAAAAGGGAGCCCAACTAGGACAGGAACACCATCTGTCACTAGTTCATCGTACAATCCTCTGTACGGAATATGCCAACTCTAGAGTGGTACTCGTGGGAGCGACCCAACCGAGTAAAGTACAACCATAGTATACGCCAAGCACCCGCAGGTATATGATCGACACGACTGGGTCAACAAAGAATCTCATGCCCTCGGCATCTCAAAGGATAATCAACAGGTATGACCCAATCCATAATCTCACAAAGAATCACGTGCCCTCGGCACCACAAAGGATAATCAACAAGTATGACCCAATCCATGCTCTCACAAGGAATCACGTGCCCTTGGCACAATCAATGCTCCAGTGCTCACAATCCATCTCAACTCTATCACAAGAGGAGGCTCTCAACTCTACCACAAAGAGGAGGTACAATAACATAGCACGAGCCACAACATGATCACCTACACTACATGTACAACAACTGGTACAAGGAATCAACAAAATAGGTGTAGGTCCAATCATGCAACAGGGATACAAAGAAATGCATGCTCATATTTATATCATTAGCACATCTAAGATCATAACATGCCCATGCGGTCTATAGATCAGTCTCACCCTAACATGGCATCTCTAACATAATCTTAGCATGGCATACTATCATAATCCCAATATCATAATCCAATATCCACATATCATAATCCAATTATCATATCATGCTAACATAATCCAAACAACATCATATCATATTATGCTAACATGAGATAAAACACGTAGGAGGAAGTCCACTGAATCTGGCAAACATCAACCCACCTCACAAGCTAATCCAACCACGGTGGGGAAAGAACAGTATCCTCAGATCCAACCCACCAGGATAACGAACTCCGACAGCACTCCGATCTGTCTAAACCTCCAAGGAACTGCTAACTCCAAAAGAATAACAGCTTGGCACCAGATCAGATCAGCAGAGTAGAGGAGAGCAAGCAGGGTTACAAACTAATGCCAACACATGGCCCTAAACCCCACTTTCTCTCTCTAGAAAACAAGGATCTCGAAGTGGAAATGAGCCTAAAAACCATCAGGACTCACCTATTTATAGGCTCCCAAAATCCCACATTCGGGCGCCCACTTCACAACATCCAGGCGTCCGGAAACCCTGCAGTCCAGGTGTCGTCGTACGGTCAAGCGGTCAGTCGGCGGTCAGCAGGCGGTGGGGCGGCGTGTCTCCGGCGATCGACACGTGTCCTGCGTCGCGACACGTGGCTCTCCACGTTTCAACTCAAACCGGATCCTCAATCCGGGCGTCCGAATCCTGCGCCCAGATCCAATACTCGTCAGCCACAACCGGATCGTCCACAAAGTCAACAGGATCCACATCATTCGGGCATCCACTTCGCCACTTCCGGGTGCCCGAATCCCGCCAAGTCCAGAAACCCTAAATCTCAAAAATTTCCGAGTACTACAGTCCAAGAGGGTGGCAACTTATCTATAAGGGCAGCAACTAAGAAACTCTCATCAAGATCTACACCACTAGATCTAAGTTGCTCAACTATGTGCTCAAAATCATGAAGCTGGTCAGACATAGACTTATTATCTACCAGTTTAAACTTAATCAAATCTGAAGCCTGGTATCTCTTCTGGGTAGGATCAACCTGACCTTACTTAATTTTCTAAAGATGTCCAAAGCTCCCTAGCAGTTTTCATACTATAGTAGATGTCATAAAGTTTATCTGAAAGGGTGCTAAGAATCCGGTTCAAACAGTGATAATTAATCATATCAGGGTTAATAGGAGGTACAGATCTAGGTGCAGAAGTAGAAGCAGTATCAGCATCAGCAGAGGGAGGAGTGGATCCAGCTTGGGCTTGACTCCGAGTAAACGGTCTAGTGATCGCAGTCTGAATTGCACCTTCAGGTGCAGATCCATTACTATTCTCGGTAGAATCCGAAATAGCAGAAACCAGCCCAAGCGTGGTGAGCCAGAACCTCATTTGGTTCTGCCACCTTCTAAAATTACGACCATCAAACGTGAAAGGTTTCGCCGAATTGTCCATAATGGAAAATCTGTTTACAAACAATTATGCTACAATGTCACAAACTATTCTAAAGTTCAGGTTTATAGCAATGTTAACGACAGAATTATATATAAGTTTTGAAAGCTAAATAAATGCTAGCAGCAAGATATTATAACCTAAATTATAAGTGCAGAGATAATAACAGCAAATATATATGATCACAGATATATGTTAATCTGTAGCAAAGCAATATGTATATACTGTACTAAAAGAAACAGAAAGATTAAACGAAATCTCGCTTCTAGATTGTTGGAAAAATCTTTCGAATCTCTTAGCAAATTTGATCTTTTTAAATAATTTGAAAAGTTGCAGTTGTAGTTTTATAAAAATCCGAACAGGAATTAAAGGATAAAAACAGTAAATAGAAAGGATTAGAAAAAGCCTGTGGATCGAGGCGTGCAGAGCACTGTCCTAGAAACGAGATTGCCCCTCTACGTGCGAGGCTTCCCGGCAATCACTTCCAGCGATACAACGTCCACGTTCCACCCTGTCGGCACGCTTTCAAGGTGGCGCAAGATGAACCCGGCAAGCTTTGAAAGATCCAGCAAAACTCAGAAATAGAACGACGGGGAGAAGAAGAGTAATACAGAGAGGAAGGGGAGAGGAGAGGCGATTCAGACTCAAAGCACACACTTGATCTGCAAGGGCCAAAACCTCCCTTTAAAGGGATCTCGGGAAAGATCGTGCTCCAACGGCACAATTCCCAGCTCCGCGAGGTAAGGAAGAGATCGTGCTCCAATGTCACGATTTCTTGCTCCGCAAGGTAAGGTTAAATAAAAGAAATAAAAAATAAAAATAAAAGAAAATGAACCGGGAGAAAGGACCACGCGCGCCGCCCGCCCGACCCGGCCCGGCTCGTGCTCGTGCTCGTGCCGTGCCGTGCGTGCGTGCGTTTAATCGAGAGTATAACTCTCACTTTCTCCTAAGCAAACAACATGAGAAAGAAGGAGTATATAAATGGCAACAACAAGTCATTGGTTTCCAATGTGGGACTAAACCTCATATGTGAAAACCAAAGTGTGGGCTCCCAAGTGAGGCCCATTACAGATTGGGCTCCTCAAGAGACAAATAAGTTTTAAATCACACTAAAGCCCAAATAAAATCCAACAGGAACTCCTGTACCACCTCCTGGCAGATCTGACCCGAGGTGAGATGATACAAGGGAGGGAGAGGGAAAATGGAGATGAGGGAGAGGGTGTTGCGGCAGCTCCGGCCAGCGGCGGCTGGCCGGCGGCGATAGCGGCGGCGCGCAGGAGGCTGGGCAGGAGGTGAGGGGTCGGTTAGGGTTCGTGTGGAGGGGTGGAGGTGGCTAGGGTTAGGGTTTGCATGAGCAAACGCTAACCATGTATATATACCACTTGCCGTTTTGCGCGTATGTCCACCAAAACCCAATATTTCATGCTGGGTCCTTCACAGTATGTGCAATTTACGCGTAGGTACCTCCCAGCCAAGTTCTGTGCAATTTGGTACATAAAATATTGGCTCTTTTTCCCAAAATACCAAAGGGACATTTAGACCCTTCCTCGGTAAACGGACGATATCTTGCGATCCGTCCGTCAGATTTTTGATCAGATTGCGACAGCGTGTTAAGCACTGCTGGGATATCAAACTCACCATTTTGTTTCATTCGATTTGATTGCCGATTCACAGATCAATAACCCTCTACACGGTTCGCATGTACATTTGCAATTTGGTCCCTCAACCATTAAGTAGGCTTTTTTCAGAAACCGCGCGTCAAATCAAAAATCTGTTAGCGCCATCGAGTCCAAAATAGTCGAACGGTTGAAAACGAGCTATAGGGCTACTATGAACTGTTACGGATTTCATATTGGCATATTTCGTGAAGTGAGTCGGAGTCTTGAAGGTTCAAAGAAGAAAAGATGAAGATTGAAGACACGAAGACTCACCGATTGAATTCACGATGCTTGGTAAGTTTAAATAATCTTGATGATGATTTATAAATATTTACAAGTGTTTGGAAGACATTAGAATAGATAAATATTATTTTAAAATGTAAAAAATAAGTTTTCCAACTTATTGTTACGGATTTTATATTTGCATATTTCGTGAAGTGAGTCGGAGTCTTGAAGGTTCAAAGAAGAAAAGATGAAGATTGAATCCACGAAGCCTTCAACACGTCGAATCCACGACGCCCACTCGAATCCACGAGCGCACTCCGTCCGGAGCAAGAACAATAAAGTTGATGATGGTTTATTGCTTAGAATATCATGAAAGATCTGTGGGAATAATCTCTAAGCAATTCTCAAATTGATTCTAAAAGAATATTAGAAATTAGGGCACCATGAATCAATTTGAGAGAAGCTTGATGTAGAAGATGAGGAAAACGGTTACCTACGAGCTACTAGGGTTTCTCAAAGGTATTCTATATTTTAACCACGTTTTAGAGACACCCCCACATCTTATTTATAGGTTAGAAGCAATCCGAAATAGATTAGGATTAAAAAAAAAATAGTTTTTAGAAAGGTTAGGAAGCAAACCGATTTCGACTAGGATTGAAAAACTGATTTTAGAAAGGTTTGGAACCAAAATAGGATTGCTAAGATATTTTAAGGAATCTCCTATCTTATTTACAGGTTTGGGGGACATTAGAATTAGAGTAGGATTGAGAAAATAACTTTTCAAAACTTCGCGACTGTCACGCCCCGCCGGGCCTTAAACACCAACTAGGTGGAAAGGATAACCGCACGGGCGCATGCACCAGACCCGCCGAACGGATAGAGTCCTTTCTATCCGCCCAAGGCGTCACAACACAAGCTTATCCACAATGTTCCAACTAGGAACGGAGTACAAGAGTTGCACAAGGAAAGCATTAACATAAAGAAGTTCTACTTCTATTACATCACATGGCACAATATACATGTCCAAAATTTTCTTTTCTTTAACTTTAATTCCATACACTATGTTCCAAAACGATGGAATATACAATTTTCATACATAAAATGAAAATCCCCCTATGCCATCATAATCCAAACTAGGGGTACACTCTAAGTATCACCAAAATAGAAGGGCCGCTATCTAGAGAGCTAAACCCTTGCCTCGCTCCGCCGCCTCACACGCGGAAGGACCTGAAAAACGTGGGGTGAGAACTATAAACATAGTTCCCAGTGGGTAAGGCCACCCAAGAGAGAAGCTCGACCCACCAGGTCCAAAGAAACACCACATGCATAAGTTAGATCACAAATAACTATGCAACAATTATTTACATGCTTGTAAATAAACATAAAGGATGCAACCAATGAAATATAATTTATCATTCTCTCCTAGGTTCATCCTATGTCTCACATTGACTAAGTTCATTTACTTGTCATTTACTTATGGTTTCGGAATCGCCGTCTCACCATAATTATTCCAACATCCAAAGAGTGAACTCGTCACCTCCTAGTTCGAGTAGCGAACTAGTCGCATACTCGGGATAGCAAAATCGTCGCCTACCCCGTCTCAACACCGCCATTACATGGCATGGATAGCGAACTCGTCGCATATCCGGGATCGTCGCACATCCCCTCTCGACACCGCCAACTCAAGGTGTGGTAGCGAAATCGTCGCCTACCCGGGATAGCAAACTCGTCGCACATCCCGTGTCGATACCGCCAACTCGTGGCATGGTAGCGAAATCGTCGCCTACCCGGGATAGCAAAATCGTCGCACATCCCTCTCAACACCGCCAACTCGTGGCATGGTAGCGAAATCGTCGCCTACCTGGGATAGCAAAATCGTCGCACATCCCGTTGTTCACATTTTTCACTTGCTAACCTAAGTCTCATGACCTTAGGTTCAAGTCATTAAGTCTCGCATATGTTCAATAACACTAGGCTTACTTTCTCATTATCAACCTAGGTTCCATGACTCTAGGTTCCTATCTCATGTCGAACCTATGTTCAATGACACTAGGTTTCAATCTCACATGTTCCAACCTATGTTCAATAACACTAGGTTTAATCCTCATGTCCAACCTATGTTCAATAACACTAGGTTTAACCATACATGCAACCATGCAACAAGTATTAAAATTTGAATTATACTTGAAATATACATCATGCAATAGGATCTCATTGTTCAACCTATCATGATTTTTACCTTTGCCAACATGCAAATTCTAGGGTTCACAACACATACCATTTTATCTTTAAATGGATATTTACCCTAGACATGGAAGTGACCTAATCACTTCGGTAAACACAAACCCACCTCAAGAGCTTTCAAATCCTTGTATTCTTCAAGCTCCTAAGTGTCCAAGCCTTGAGTTCTTGTTTCAACCCAAGCTTCTACAAGAAAACGGTTCGTTACTCGTTACGAACCTCTAAATCAACTCAATACATGAAATCAAGTGTTCCAACATGATTTCCTATGCCTCAATTGTAATTCCCGAAGGTCCAAATATTTTTAGAACCTCCCATGGCAAAAGCCCCAAATCTACCTAGGGTTTGCATGCATGCAAGCCAAACCCTAGATTTCATGGCCAATCTCCCACCATTTGTGGTTTAGATTGCTTAGGGTTTCCAAAAACCTCATTTCAAAGGATTAAATCCTAGGTTCAAACCCTAAATCACAAGAACTCACCTCAAAGCCCTAGCTCCCAAGCTTCTTCTTGCACCAAGAAGCTATTTTGCACTTTGGAAATCCTTTTCCAAGCTCCAATCCACCACTTCTCCAAGCTTTGGAGAGATCTCTAGAAAGAGAGAGTGAGGGAGAGGGAGAGGGAATGAGAGGAAAAATGGAGGAGTAATGAGGAGAGGGACTCCAGCCCTCTATACATAGCCCATCCCCCACGAAATTACCAAAATACCCCTCACTGGGCATTCTGCCTCAGCCGGGTCCGGACCTTGCGAGTAGGGTCCGGACCCCGCACTGATAACTGGCCAGTGCGCAGGCCGGGTCCGGACCTTGGTGTCCGGGTCCGGAACCCGTACGCACCCCAACTCGGAGACCAGCTCGGGTCCGGACCGTGACATCCGGGTCCGGACCGTGGCTGCCCGCGGACTTCATTGTCCGGACCCCAGCTTACAGGGTCCGGACCCCGTGAGCATTTTTGCTCCACTTGGTCCCTTTTTTCATAATTTTTCGATTTCCGGGTTTCCACTCGTACCCATAATGTTCCGAAACCTTCGGAATCCAATTCCACACCAGCCATTACCGGCTCTCTCCGAACTTCATCAAATTTAGTAAAGTTCGAAACAACGCACCGAATTTCAAAGTGCTACATTCCTCCCCCCTTAAAGAGAGTTTCGGCCGCGAAACTAAATCATACCTCAGCTGGACTCAGCGAAGAGGTAAGGAAACCGCTCCTTTATCGAGCTTTCCAATTCCCACGTGGCCTCGCGTTCACCGTGATTCGTCCATTGTACCTTTACATAAGGAATTTCACGGTTCCTCAAACTTTTCACCTCGCGATCCATGATACACAAGGGAAGTTCCTCATAAGTCATATCCTCATGGAGCTCTATAGGCACATACTCGAGGACGTGCGCCGGATCATACACGTACTTGCGGAGCGTCGATACATGGAACACATTGTGTATCTCCGCAAGTTTTGGTGGCAAAGCTAGCCGGTACGCCACGGATCCCACACGCTCCAAAACCTCATAAGGTCCAATGTAACGGGGACTCAACTTACCCCGAACACCGAATCGCTTCACCCCTCTCATGGGTGATACTTTCAAGAAGACGCGGTCTCCTACCGCGAATTCCAAATCTCGTCGGCGTCGATCCGCATAACTCTTTTGTCTGGATTGCGCCGTCGACAAGCGCTCGCGTGCCAAACGGACCTTTTCCTCCGCTTCACGCAACACTTCCGGTCCTAAGACCCTTTTCTCGCCGACTTCACTCCAATGAATAGGAGAGTGGCATTTTCTTCCATACAAGGCCTCAAAAGGTGCCATTCCGATGCTAGACTGATAGCTATTATTGTAAGCAAATTCAGCCATCGGCAAATGAGTAGGCCATGCACCCTTGAAGTCCAACACACACGCTCGTAGCATATCCTCCAAAATGTGAATTGTTCTTTCCGATTGACCATCGGTTTGAGGATGAAATGCTGAACTGAAATCGAGCCGTGTACCCAAAGCTTCTTGCAAGCTTTTCCAAAAATGCGATGTAAAACGGGGATCTCGATCTGAAACTATCGAGGTCGGGACCCCGTGCAACCGCATAATCTCGTCCAGGTAGACTTGTGCTAACTTGTCTCCCGACCAAGTGGTGTGGATTGGCAAAAAGTGTGCCGACTTTGACAAACGATCCACCACCACCCAAATCGCGTCGTGGCCACCTTGTGATCGAGGTAGGCCCACAACGAAGTCCATTGCTATGTTCTCCCACTTCCAAACTGGAATAGGTAACCCTTGCAATTGATCGAATAAGTCATCAATTCGGGGTAACGGGTACTTGTTCTTGACGGTCACTTTATTCAACTCGCGGTAATCTACACATAACCGCAGCGAACCGTCCTTTTTCCGCACAAATATAACAGGGGCTCCCCAAGGTGACACACTTGGCTTTACGAAACTCTTGTCCATTAAATCTTGCAATTGTGCTTTCAATTCCTTCAGTTCCGCGGGTGCCATCCTGTACGGGGCCTTAGAAATCGGCGCCGTACCCGGGAGCAAATCGATTACGAATTCTATTTCCCGGTCCGGTGGCATTCCGGGCAACTCCGTCGGAAATACATCCGGGAACTCTTGGACTATAGGAACGTACTCAAGTCCCAACACTTCCTTCCAGTCATCCACTACCGTCGCCAAGTAGGCAATGCATCCCCTAGCAATAAGCTTCCTTTCTTGCGACGTGGACACCATCGACGCAAAGAGCGAACTCTTACACCCACGGTACACAAATTCCTTGTGCCCGGGTTCTCTAAACTTCACTATCCGGCTCTCACAATCAATAGTAGCGTGATAACTCGAGAGCCAATCCATTCCTAGGATCAAATCATACTCATTCATTCGATTTAATACCAGCAAATCAGCTGGCATGATCCAGTTTTCAACCCTCACTGGACAACCTGCCACGACATCCTCCTGTCGCTGCATGGCTTCGGCCTGTCGCCGAACCACGCCCATCAACTCGGTCAACTGATCACGAAGACCCGAGTTCTCGCCCTCCCCGAGTTGTTCGGGAGCCGCGCTCGATTCTTCGAGCCCAGCCCTCGTAGGAGGCCGTCCACGTACCATTATCTCCTGAAAACACAACGACTTTGGTCATTTCATGACATTCAAAATCATTCGCAACACTATATTTCACGAAAATAAACGTGAATCCAATCTAGGCGAAAGTCACACAAGGGTCCTTATTCCCCTCTGCGAAAGTCACACAAGGGTCCTTATTCCCCTCACTTGGTTTCATGTTGTCGGCCGCCAACACGAACACACTTGGTGAAGAATAAGACACAACTCGAATCTACCTCTATTTCCAACTAGAGGTATAAGGACATAACCCAATCACTTATCTTTCGCCACAATCAAAGATCTCGTCACTCACGAGCCTACACTCCTAGGGTCTTTTCCATCCTAGGGTTTCTTAGGTCCACCTAGACCGTTTCTATGCTCTGATACCACCTCAGTCTGTCACGCCCCTCCGGGCCTTAAACACCAACTAGGTGGAAAGGATAACCGCACGGGCGCATGCACCAGACCCGCCGAACGGATAGAGTCCTTTCTATCCGCCCAAGGCGTCACAACACAAGCTTATCCACAATGTTCCAACTAAGAACGGAGTACAAGAGTTGCACAAGGAAAGCATTAACATAAAGAAGTTCTACTTCTATTACATCACATGGCACAATATACATGTCCAAAATTTTCTTTTCTTTCACTTTAATTCTATACACTATGTTCCAAAACGATGGAATATACAATTTTCATACATAAAATGAAAATCCCCCTATGCCATCATAATCCAAACTAGGGGTACACTCTAAGTATCACCAAAATGGAAGGGCCGCTATCTAGAGAGCTAAACCCTTGCCTCGCTCCGCCGCCTCACACGCGGAAGGACCTGAAAAACGTGGGGTGAGAACTATAAACATAGTTCCCAGTGGGAAAGGCCACCCAAGAGAGAAGCTCGACCCACCAGGTCCAAAGAAACACCACATGCATAAGTTAGATCACAAATAACTATGCAACAATTATTTACATGCTTGTAAAGAAACATAAAGGATGCAACCAATGAAATATAATTTATCATTCTCTCCTAGGTTCATCCTATGTCTCACATTGACTAAGTTCATTTACTTGTCATTTACTTATGGTTTCGGAATCGCCGTCTCACCATAATTATTCCAACATCCAAGGAGTGAACTCGTCACCTCCTAGTTCGAGTAGCGAACTAGTCGCATACTCGGGATAGCAAAATCGTCGCCTACCCCGTCTCAACACCGCCATTACATGGCATGGATAGCGAACTCGTCGCATATCCGGGATAGCAACCTCGTCGCACATCCCCTCTCGACACCGCCAACTCAAGGCGTGGTAGCGAAATCGTCGCCTACCCGGGATAGCAAACTCGTCGCACATCCCGTGTCGATACCGCCAACTCGTGGCATGGTAGCGAAATCGTCGCCTACCCGGGATAGCAAAATCGTCGCACATCCCGCTCAACACCGCCAACTCGTGGCATGGTAGCGAAATCGTCGCCTACCTGGGATAGCAAAATCGTCGCACATCCCGTTGTTCACATTTTTCACTTGCTAACCTAAGTCTCATGACCTTAGGTTCAAGTCATTAAGTCTCGCCTATGTTCAATAACACTAGGCTTACTTTCTCATTATCAACCTAGGTTCCATGACTCTAGGTTCCAATCTCATGTCGAACCTATGTTCAATGACACTAGGTTTCAATCTCACATGTTCCAACCTATGTTCAATAACACTAGGTTTAATCCTCATGTCCAACCTATGTTCAATAACACTAGGTTTAACCATACATGCAACCATGCAACAAGTATTAAAATTTGAATTATACTTGAAATATACATCATGCAATAGGATCTCATTGTTCAACCTATCATGATTTTTACCTTTGCCAACATGCAAATTCTAGGGTTCACAACACATACCATTTTATCTTTAAATGAATATTTACCCTAGACATGGAAGTGACCTAATCACTTCGGTAAACACAAACCCACCTCAAGAGCTTTCAAATCCTTGTATTCTTCAAGCTCCTAAGCGTCCAAGCCTTGAGTTCTTGTTTCAACCCAAGCTTCTACAAGAAAACGGTTCGTTACTCGTTACGAACCTCTAAATCAACTCAATACATGAAATCAAGTGTTCCAACATGATTTCCTATGCCTCAATTGTAATTCCCGAAGGTCCAAATATTTTTAGAACCTCCCATGGCAAAAGCCCCAAATCTACCTAGGGTTTGCATGCATGCAAGCCAAACCCTAGATTTCATGGCCAATCTCCCACCATTTGTGGTTTAGATTGCTTAGGGTTTCCAAAAACCTCATTTCAAAGGATTAAATCCTAGGTTCAAACCCTAAATCACAAGAACTCACCTCAAAGCCCTAGCTCCCAAGCTTCTTCTTGCACCAAGAAGCTATTTTGCACTTTGGAAATCCTTTTCCAAGCTCCAATCCACCACTTCTCCAAGCTTTGGAGAGATCTCTAGAGAGAGAGAGTGAGGGAGAGGGAGAGGGAATGAGAGGAAAAATGGAGGAGTAATGAGGAGAGGGACTCCAGCCCTCTATACATAGCCCATCCCCCACGAAATTACCAAAATACCCTTCACTGGGCATTCTGCCTCAGCCGGGTCCGGACCTTGCGAGTAGGGTCCGGACCCCGCACTGATAACTGGCCAGTGCGCAGGCCGGGTCCGGACCTTGGTGTCCGGGTCCGGAACCCGTACGCACCCCAACTCGGAGACCAGCTCGGGTCCGGACCGTGACATCCGGGTCCGGACCGTGGCTGCCCGAGGACTTCATTGTCCGGACCCCAGCTTCCAGGGTCCGGACCCCGTGAGCATTTTTGCTCCACTTGGTCCCTTTTTTCATAATTTTTCGATTTCCGGGTTTCCACTCGTACCCATAATGTTTCGAAACCTTCGGAATCCAATTCCGCACCAGCCATTACCGGCTCTCTCCGAACTTCATCAAATTTAGAAAAGTTCGAAACAACGCACCGAATTTCAAAGTGCTACAGCGACGGGTCGGGGTCCGGACCGTGGATTGCAGGGTCCAGACCCGGAAATAATTCCGCGTTTCATTGTCCGGACCGCAGCAATCAGGGTCCGGACCCGCTCTGCGAAACACTCTGGGAGGCGTACGGGATCCGGACCTAAGCCCTCAGGGTCCGGACCCTCCCTGCGTAACAACCAGGGAGGCGTACGGGATCCAGACCTCAGTCCAGGGTCCGGATCCTGGAAGTTGGAAAACTCATTTTTTATAATTTAAAATATTTTTTATCCATTCTAATGTCTTCCAAACACTTGTAAATATTTATAAATCATCATCAAGATTATTTAAACTTACCAAGCATCGTGAATTCAATCGGTGAGTCTTCGTGTCTTCAATCTTCATCTTTTCTTCTTTGAACCTTCAAGACTCCGACTCACTTCACGAAATATGCCAATATAAAATCCGTAACAATCTCCCCCTTTGGCAATTTCGTGACAAAACTCAAAATTACATAAAACTCTCACGATGCTCATCTCTCCAAAAATAATGAAACTCATTGCCATCACCAAAACAATGAACTTCTCGCGTGAAAGATCCAAATGAAATTTAAAATTACAATTTAGTAACTCCTAAAACAAACTCTATGACTTAGACAAACATGGAGTCTTGAAGTCTTGAAAGACCTGCAAAAATTTGCATTCTCCGCGAACAAAGTTATTAGAAAAAATATCAAAATCGCTCCCTCTTTGTTCATGCAATCTCTCCCCCTTTGTTTATGCGTCTAAGTCATCATTACCTCTCTCCCCCTTTTTGTCAAAAAAATTGCCAAAAGAAAACACCCAAAAATAGAGAGAGTTGAAAGAAATTAAATAAAACACAAGTTCAAAATATTTTTTAATTTTGAAACCACTTGTGATAAAATTTCAAGCAATGTTAGTGCATGAGAAATATAAATTCACATTGACTTCTTTCAATCCCTATTAATTTCATAAGAATTAAGAATTTTACTACACACTCACCATAATGTAGATAAAATATTACACGATTCCTTAACTCATATAAACTTCAAAATCAAGTCATCAAAAATAATCTAAAACTCAAAAGCTATCAAGATGTAATCGGATTATGAAGATGACTTAAGGGATTCATCAAAGAGACAGAAAATTTGTTGCATAAACGTTCAAATTTGAGATAAAATCAATAGCACAGGGGGGTGGCTCTTTGAGCATCTTGGACTTGGATATGAGCGGACAATTGTTGAGAAGATAAAAAATTCTTTTCCCAAAGTCTCAACAAGTGTAAAAGAGAAAGTATGCCATAGATGCGGAAAGAAATGACATATCAAGAAGACATGTCATAAAAAGAAAACTCAAGTGGCATCTTCTAAGCATCTATCGGCATCTTCCATTACTCGACATCCCCCATGGTTTCAAAAGTACTATAAAAAAGGTCGAGTACACAAGGTTAACCAAAAGTCAAAGCCACAACAACCAACAACTCCAAAGCGGAATGCGATGGTGAGACCCACGGTTGATCAAAAGTCAAAACAAACCGTGCCCAACGTCAACAAATCAAGACAACCAACAATCCGACAAGTTTGGATTCGGAAAGGTGATATCTTTCCTTCTCTAAAGTCTTAATTTGTTTTGACTTTACGTAGTGCATTGATTGGTTCTTATTGCATATCTCTTGTTCATTGCATTCTACGTTTTGGTGCTTTCATTGTTACGATTTTTAGATTCTTTGAATGATTAGAAAATTAAATAGTGCATTGAATATCAATAGGTTCACTTTCATTCACTCTTAATTAATCTCATATTAATTATCGGTTTTACTTTATTTTCATTATATTTGAAGATAATTTATTATGAGAATTCTTCATACTTATATTCATCAAATTTAGGCAATCATGTGTAATCTCTAGGAGCTTAACCTATCTCGGTTGTGTGTGTTGAATTTGATGAATAGTCATTCTCTTATGGACTAAAATTTGTCACATGTTCTTTCAACTAAGAGATTGCATAAGCGAGGGGAGTTATTATTATATAAAATAAAATGCTCATATGCTTTGAAAGATGTGGAAAGAGTTACATCCTTAAAGGAGTGTGAAAACTACCACCACATGGAGGAAAGAGCTACCACCCCGGTCGTCCGGTTAGTGTGTGCAGCTACCACATGAGAATTGAATTGCATATCCGAAAAAATATATATATATATAACTGCAAAAGCATGCAAAAGGAAAAATGTCACAAATTTTATTTTTCGGAGTTATAAGGTGGTCCACATACATGAAAGATGCTCAAAGAGCCACCCCTGTGCTATTGATTTTATCTCAAATTTGAACGTTTATGCAACAAATTTTCTGTCTCTTTGATGAATCCCTTAAGTCATCTTCATAATCCGTTTACATCTTGATAGCTTTTGAGCCTTTAGATTATTTTTGATGACTTGATTTTGAAGTTTATATGAATTAAGAAATCGTGTAATATTTTATCTACATTATGATGATTGTGTAGTAAAGTTCTTAATTCTTATGAAATTAATAGGGATTGAAAGAAGTCAATGTGAATTTATACTCCTTTTGCACTAACAATGTTTGACGTTTTTATCACAAGTGGTTTCAAAATTGAAAAATATTTTGAACTTGTGTTTTATTTAATTTCTTTCAACTCTCTCTATTTTTGGGTGTTTTCTTTTGGCAATTTTTTTGACAAAAAGGGGGAGAGAGGTAATGATGACTTAGACGCATAAACAAAGGGGGAGAGATTGCATGAACAAAGGGGGAGCGATTTTGATATTTTTTCTAATAACTTTGTTCGTGGAGAATGCAAATTTTTGCAGGTCTTTCAAGACTTCAAGACTCCATGTTTGTCTAAGTCATAGAGTTTGTTTTAGGAGTTACTAAATTGTAATTTTAAATTTCATTTGGATCTTTCACGCGAGAAGTTCATTGTTTTGGTGATGGCAATGAGTTTCATTATTTTTGGAGAGATGAGCATCGTGAGAGTTTTATGTAATTTTCAGTTTTGTCACGAAATTGCCAAAGGGGGAGATTGTTACGGATTTTATATTGGCATATTTCGTGAAGTGAGTCGAAGTCTTGAAGGTTCAAAGAAGAAAAGATGAAGATTGAAGACACGAAGACTCACCGATTGAATTCACGATGCTTGGTAAGTTTAAATAATCTTGATGATGATTTATAAATATTTACAAGTGTTTGGAAGACATTAGAATGGATAAAAATTATTTTAAATTATAAAAAATGAGTTTTCCAACTTCCAGGATCCGGACCCTGGACTGAGGTCCGGATCCCGTACGCCTCCCTGGTTGTTACGCAGGGAGGGTCCGGACCCTGAGGGCTGAGGTTTGGATCCCGTGCGCCTCCCAGAGTGTTTCGCAGAGCGGGTCCGGACCCTGATTGCTGCGGTCCGGACAATGAAACGCGGAATTGTTTCCGGGTCCGGACCCTGCAATCCACGGTCCGGACCCCGACCCGTCGCTAAGTTTTGGAAAGTTATTTTCTCAATCCTACTCTAATTCTAATGTCCCCCAAACCTGTAAATAAGATAGGAGATTCCTTAAAATATCTTAGCAATCCTATTTTGGTTCCAAACCTTTCTAAAATCAGTTTTTCAATCCTAGTCGAAATCGGTTTGCTTCCAAACCTTTCTAAAAACTATTTTTTTTTTAATCCTAATCTATTTCGGATTGCTTCTAACCTATAAATAAGATGTGGGGGTGTCTCTAAAATGTGGTTAAAATATAGAATACCTTTGAGAAACCCTAATAGCTTGTAGGTAACCGTTTTTCTCATCTTCTACATCAAGCTTCTCTCAAATTGATTCATGGTGCCCTAATTTCTAATATTCTTTTAGAATCAATTTGAGAATTGCTTAGAGATTATTCCCACAGATCTTTCATGATATTCTAAGCAATAAACCTTCATCAACTTTATTGTTCTTGCTCCGGACGGAGTGCGCTCGTGGATTCAAGTGGGCGTCGTGGATTCGACGTGTTGAAGGCTTCGTGGATTCGAAGTTGGGCGTCTTGTGGATTCAAGACGTGGCGTTCGTAGATTCGAACGTGGGGCGTGGACAACCCGGTGGAGTGCGCGAGATCCGTAGAAGATAAAAGAGAGGTTAAGTCCGTGGAGTCGGTAATCACCTTGTAATCTTTTATTCTTAGTGGATTGTTATCGCGTGTTGGTCCCGTGGGTTTTTCTCCAAGGTGGAGTTTCCCACGTAAATCTCGGTGTGCTGATTTTATTTTCCGCATTACTTTATCGCATTGAGATTTGTGATTTTTATTTATACACCTATTCACCCCCCTCTAGGTGATTGATATACTCTAGATAGATCCTAGGGCACCCCCTATTCTTACATGAACGGATTCCAATACACTCCGGAAGCCATCTCTCCTATTTGTCTTTACCGAAAAACCAGAATTACTATTCACTTAAGTGAATATTAAAAAATCACGTAACTCTTTTATTCCAACTCGTTTTCACCTGAAACTTGACGAGTGATTATGTAATTAAAATACACACAAAACATCGTCAACGGAGAGTTAAAATAGATATGAGAAAAATCTCAGTTCTTACATCATTCCCTCCTTATAAGAAGTTTCGTCCCCGAAACTTGATTACATTTACCCCTCAAATAAATGTGGATAACGTTCACGCATAGTCGATTCAAGCTCCCAAGTCGCTTCGCGCTCCTCATGATTAGCCCATTGGACTTTAAAATACGGAATGCTCCGGTTCCGCAGTTGCTTCTCCTTACATGCCAATATCCGTGTCGGAGCCTCATCGTAGATCAGATCCTCCCGAAGTTGAATAGTCGTCGGACTGATGACGTGGGATGGATCAGAAACATACTTCCGAAGCATGGACATGTGGAAGACATCATGTACTTCGGCGAGACTCGGAGGTAGAGCCAATCTGTACGCCACCGGACCAACGCGCTCCCAGTTCTCAAACGGTCCCACATATCTCGGGCTAAGCTTGCCCCTCAAACCGAACCGCTTGATCCCTCTGGATGGTGAAACCTTGAGCAGAACATCCTCGCCGACCTGAAACTCCAGGTCACGACGCCGGTGGTCCGCGTAGCTCTTCTGCCGACTCTGTGCAGTCAACAACCGCTCTCTGGCAATGCGGATCTTCGTCTCAGCATCCACCACCAAGTCCGGCCCGATCACGCGGCGTTCTCCGACGTCGTCCCAGGAGATGGGGGACCGACATCGACGCCCATATAATGCCTCATACGGTGCCATCCCGATGCTCGCCTGATGACTGTTATTATAGGAGAACTCCACCAGCTACAGGTACTTGTACCACCCATCGCCATAATCCAGGACGCATGCACGTAGCATGTCCTCAAGAGTCTGAATAACTCGCTCAGACTGACCGTCGCTCTGCGGATGGAATGTTGTACTGAAATTCAGCTTCGTACCGAGGGCTTGCTGAACACTCCTCCAGAACTGAGATATGAAGCGGGTGTCCCGATCAGACACGATCGACAGTGGCACGCCATGAAGTCGAACAATCTCGTCGATGTAGAGCTGTGCCAAACGATCGCGAGACCACGTGGTACGCACAGGCAGAAAATGAGCCGACTTTGTTAATCGATCCACGACAACCCAGATCGCGTCGTGACCGCGCTGAGAGTGTGGCAGTCCCGTGATGAAGTTCATAGTGATCTGCTCCCACTTCCATACAGGAATCGAAAGTGGTTGCAGCTTTCCTGCAGGTCGCTGATGCTCGGCCTTCACCTGCTAACAGACCAAGCACTGAGCCACGTGCTGAGCTACATCGAATTTCATTCCGGGCCACCAGAAATTCTGCTTCAGATCGCGGTACATCTTGGTTTCGCCCGGATGAACAGTGTATGGGGACCGATGAGCCTCAGACATAATATCCTACCTCAGCTCGGTGTCGGCAGGTACACACCACCGGCCCCGAAAATAAAGAGATCCGTCAGAATGAATAGTGAAATCCCCATCCTTGCCCTGCTCGAAGTCCGCCCGTACTTTCTGTAAGTGCGGGTCACTCTGCTGTCCGAGCATGATCCGTTCAGATAATGAGGGCTGCATCACTAGGGTCATCAATTGGGCAGTGGCCCCAGTGGGTACAACCTCTAGCTCGAGACGATGGAACTCCTCCACAAGCTGATCTTGTTTCGGAATCAAGAAAGCCAACTCAGCTGAAGTCTGCTTCCGGCCTAAGGCGTCTGCCACCACATTCGCATTTTCCGGATGATACTGGATCAATAGATCATAATATTTCAAGAGCTCGAGCCACCGTCTCTGCCTTAGGTTCAGCTCCTTCTGGGTGAAGAGATACTTCAGGCTCTGGTGGTCGGTGAAAACCTCGCAGTGTGCCCCATAAAGATAGTGCCTCCATAGCTTGAGGGCAAATACCACTGCCGCGAGCTCCAGATCGTGCATCGGATAGTTCTTCTCATAATCCTTCAGCTGGCGAGAAGCATAGGCAATGACCCGGTCCTGCTGCATGAGTACGCACCCCAAAGGGATACACTAGGCTGAATGAACCCTTTATCGAGAAGGTCCTCGAGTTGAGCTCTCAGCTCCTTAAGTTCGGGGAAGGCCATCCGCTAGGGAGCCTTCGAGATCGGCGTAGAGCAGGGAGCTAACTCGATGAAGAACTCGATTTCCCGGTCAGGAGGCATCCCGGGTAGCTCTGCCGGGAAGATATCAGAAAACTCCCGAACTACCGGGATCTCCTCCAACGCAGGTGCCCGACGACTGCTAACATCCACGTGTGTCCGCCACTTGGTAAAACTGGGTTGCCAATCGCAACTTGCCAACAAAACCATCAGTGATGCTCAAAATCTGTCTCCACGAGACCCAGTCGCTGTCATCCCCATGGGACCATAGCGATCAATGTTCCATACAGCATCCGTGTAGTACCCCTGGGGCCTAACTGACAGAATGACTGCAGTATTCTAGACTGTTCGACACTTCTGGAGAAGGTCGAGACAAGTCGGAGTCGTTTCGGCGCCAAATAGACGCGAAAACGGACTCGGAGCACCGAAGCAAGCCAAAATTGAAGTTTCGGGCGTTTGGAGCTTTAGGGCGCCCGGAAGTCGTGTTTTGGGTGCCCAGATGTTGAGTGCTCGTTTTCTGAAACTGCAAGTCATTTCGGATTCAGGATCGGGCGCCCGGAAAGTGGATCCGGAAATCTACCTCGTGAGTATCGATCCGTTTGACACATGTTGGATGGTAGGTGAGTTCCGCCGGACCAGGTTAGGGCGCATCGGACCACGGGCGGAGAGTCCGAAGTTCTAGACTTGTGCAGGCTGAAGAACCGGGCGCCCACTTCTTGGGTTTCGGGCGCCCGAAAGTGTGTTATCCTGCTGAGAAACAGGTTAGCAGCTTGTTGTTCTTGAGGTCCATTTTACCCTAACCTTTGGTTTATAAAATGTGGACGACCTTCCCTGAGGCTTTTTCTCCCCTCTTCATGGTGAACCTCGGATTTTGCTTGGAAGCCCTCCAATTCCTCCCAAATTCCACCTTTCTCTATTGAAGACCTTGGATTCCTGCAGAAACTGCAACGTCGACCTGTGGTGTTCTTGCTCGTGTGCAGTGTGGGAGTGTCCAAATCCCACGAAACGTGGTTTGTTGGATAGAGGACTCGTAGAGGAAGACGTGGAGTTCTTTCAATCGCCATTTGGACAGGTATGTATGCTGCAGTTTCTGTTTTACTGGACCCCTTGTGTTCTTGAGCTGAAACTTGGGTTTTCCTTTGATCTTTTGGATCCAAATCTCTTGGGAGCTGGAATTTCGAAGTGAAGATTGGTCCCTCCTCATTCCTTGCTGGTTTGGAGGTTCCTTCCACCTGATTTGAGGATTTAAAGATGAGTTATAGCTCAGATTTTGAGTAATTAGCTTAAGTGCTGAATTTTTGGACCTTTGATGGATTTTTTGGATTTTTGAATCCAGATTTTTGTGAGGAGCCTTGGAGAGGATTTGGGTTGTTCCATCACTGTATTTGAGAGGTTTGTGACTTTTTCATGGGCTAGATTCGTTGGAATTCCAGAATTCATGCTAGATGTGTATTTGCTTAGTTGCTGGAATTTCTGGATGCATGTGCAGGAGGGTCATCCACTACCGTGGCATTCCGGTCCGGTGGCATTCCGGGCAACTCCGTCGGAAATACATCCGGGAACTCTTGGACTATAGGAATGTCCTCGAGCCCCAACACTTCCCTACCGTCGCCAAGTAGGCAATGCAACCACTAGCAATAAGCTTCCTTGCTTGCGACGTGGACACCATTGACGCAAAGAGCGAACTCTTGCAACCACGGTACACAAACTCTTTGTGCCCGGGTTCTCTAAACCTCACTATCCGGCTCTCACAATCAATAGTGGCGTGATACCTCGAGAGCCAATCCATTCCTAGGATTAAGTCATACTCGTTCATTCAACTTAACACCGGCAAGTCAGCTGGCATGATCCAGTTTTCAACCCTCACTGGACAGTCTACACACGCGTGATGTACGCAAAAGGTGTGTTCAGGTACTTGCACAGTTCTTGCATGTATGGCATCTACAATTTCTATTCCATGTGCAATAGCAAATGATCGAGCAATGAATGAATGCGATGCACCAGTATCAAACAAAGCTCTACATCGAATGCCTTTAATTAACACAATACCTGCCACGACATCATCCTGGGCAGAAGGCTCCTCCACCTGTGAGGCGAATACCCGTCCACTGGGCGCTGGTCGCTGGCCCTCGGCTGGTCTCGGCGGCTGAGTACGGCCTGCCGACATCGCCGCGGGTGGGATGCCCGCAAGCTGTCTCGGCGATGCAAATGCCGATGCCGATGACGGTGCTCGGCCATCATCCATCGGGCAATTGTATCGCATATGTCCCGGCTGTCCGCACTTGTAGCACCTGCCCTCACAGTAATCACACTGCTGAGGGCCGTGGGGGCCGCTACAAATCGGACACTGGGTTGAGGGTCGGTTCCGCCGGGACCCTCGCGATTGGTTTTGCGACTGCGAGTGCTTCGAGGGCCGCTTAGAGCTAGACTGCCCACCCGAGCCACCCGCCGGTCGCTTCTTTCCCTTTTCTTTTTCTTTTTCCTTCTCTCTTTCCCACGACTCGCGCTCCTAGCGCGCACATGCATTCCCGTGCTCCACCCAAAGAGCACGGTCCAAGACCTCCGCGAAGATCTTTAGCTTAAGGGCGTGAACCGCCCGAAAGATCTCTGGTCGAAGTCCGCGCATGAAACAATCGACCTTGTCCAACTCTCCGCGGACAACGTGCGGTACGCAATTGATAATGTACGAGAACTCCCTCTCGTACTCGCGCACGGTGCGGTTCCCCTGCTTCAACTTCCGGAACCTTTCTTGAAGTTTTCTTTTCTCGCTATCGGGGAAGTAGGCGGCAAATACCATACCCCGAAACTCCTCCCACGTCGGTGGCGGAAGGCTAGGGAGTCGATCACGCCGGACTCCCTTCCACCACACCTTCGCCGATCGCTCTAAACAATGAGCGGCGAGGTGTACTTTGTCCCTCTCCAAGGTATATAGATCCTCGAAGAGTGTCTCCATGCCATCGATCCATGTCTCTACATCCCATGGATCCACGTTCTCCCCGTTGAAGATAGGCGGGTTGTACTTCTTGAACCTCATGAGAGCCGCAAGTGCGCGCTCTCGCTCCGCATCCTCCATCTCGGAGTCGGGCATAGGAGTACCCGACCCACCGGCTACAATCGGTGATGCCGGTGGCACCACAGCCGGTGCCGGTGTCACCTCCTCGGCCGGTGCCGAAGCAGAGGCCGGAGGTACTCCCGTTCTCTCCTCCCTAATTGCAGCCGCTTGCTGCGCCATCTCGTCTTGGAGCTTTTTAATTTGCACCTCCTGTCGCTGCATGGCTTCGGCCTGTCGCCGAACCACGCCCATCAACTCGGTCAACTCATTACGAAGACCCGAGTTCTCGCCCTCCCCGAGTTGTTTGGGAGCCGCGCTCGATCCTCCGAGCCCAGCCCTCGTAGGAGGCCGTCCACGTACCATTATCTCCTAAAAACACAACGACTTTGGTCATTTCATGACATTCCAAGTCATTCACAACATAACATCTCACGAAAAATAACGTGAACCCAATCTAGGCGAAAGTCACACTAGGGTCCTTATTCCCCTCACTTGGTTTCATGTTGTCGGCCGCCAACACAAACACACTTGGTGAAGAATAAGACACACCTCGAATCTACCTCTATTTCCAACTAGAGGCATAAGGACATAACCCAATCACTTATCTTTCGCCACATCAAAGATCTCGTCACTCACGAGCCTACACTCCTAGGGTCTTTTCCATCCTAGGGTTTTCTTAGGTCCATCTAGACCGTTTCTATGCTCTGATACCACCTCAGTCTGTCACGCCCCGTCGGGCCTTTAACAACAACTAGGTGGAAAGGATAACCGCACGGGCGCATGCCCCAGACCCGCCGAACGGATAGAGTCCCTTCTACCCGCCCAAGGCGTCACAACACAAGCTTATCCACGAGGTTCCAACTAGGAACGGAGTACAAGAGTTGCACAAGGAAAGCATCAACATAAAGAAGTTCTATTTCTATTACATCACATTGCACATTTATACATGCCCAAATTTTTCTTTTCATTCCATACACCATGTTTCAAAACTATGAAATACATAAGTTTCATACATGTAATGGAAATCCCCTATACTATCAAAGTCCAAGACTAGGGTACAACTCTATATATCACCAAAATGGAAGGGCCGCTATCTAGAGAGCCAAACCCTTGCCTCGCTCCGCCGCCTCACTCGCGGAAGGACCTGGAAAACGTGGGGTGAGAACTATAAACATAGTTCCCAGTGGGTAAGGCCACCCAAAAGAGAAGCTCGACCCACCAGGTCCAAAGAAACACCATATGCATAAGTTAGATCACAAATAACTATGCAACAATTATTTACATGCTTGTAAATAAACATAAAGGATGCAACCAAATGAAATATAATTTATCATTCTCTCCTAGGTTCATCCTATATTCCACATTGACTAAGTTCAATTACTAGTCATTTACTTATGGTTTCGGAATCGCCGTCTCACCATAAGGGTTCCAACATTCAAGGAGTGAACTCGTCACCTCCTAGTTCGAGTAGCGAACTTGTCGCATACTCGGGATAGCAAAATCGTCGCATACCCCATCTCAACACCGCCATCACATGGCATGGGTAGCGAACTCGTCGCATACCCGGGATAGCAACCTCGTCGCACATCCCATCTCGACACCGCCAACTCATGGCGTGGTAGCGAAATCGTCGCATACCCGGGATAGCAAAATCGTCGCACATCCCGTGTCAACACCACCAACTCATGGCAGGGTAGTGAAATCGTCGCCTACTCGGGATAGCAAAAATCGTCGAACATCCCGTTTCAACACCGCCAACTCGTGGCATGGTAGCGAAATCGTCGCCTACCCGGGATAGCAAAATCGTCGCACATCCCGTTTCAACACCGCCAACTCGTGGCATGGTAGCGAAATCGTCGCCTACCCGGGATAGCAAATTCACTTGCCAACCTAAGTCTCGCGACCTTAGGTTCAAGTCACTAAGTCTCACCCATGTTCAATAACACTAGGTTTACTTTCTCATTTTCAACCTAGGTCCCATGACTCTAGGTTCCAATCTCATGTCCAACCTATGTTCAATGACACTAGGTTCCATTCTCACATGTTCCAACCTATGTTCAATAACACTAGGTTCTATTCTCACATGTTCCAACCTATGTTCAATAACACTAGGTTCTATTCTCACATATTTCAACCTATGTTCAATAACACTAGGTTCCAATCATACATGCAACCATGCAACAAGTATAGATAATTGAATTATACTTGAATTCTATATCATGCAATAGGAGCTCATTGCTCTACCTATCATGATTTTACCTTTTGCCAACATGCAAATTCTAGGGTTCACCACACATACCATTTTATCTTTAAATGATAATTACCCTAGACATGGAAGTGACCTAATCACTTCGGTAAACACAAACCCACCTCAAGAGCTTCCGAATTCTTGTATTCTTCAAGCCCTTAAGTGTCCAAGCCTTGAGTTCTTGCTTCAACCCAAGCTTCTACAAGAAAATGGTTTGTTACTCATTACGAACCCTTAAATCAACTCAATACTTGAAATCAAGAGTTCTAACATGATTTCCTATGCCTCAATTGCAATTCCTGAAGGTCCAAATATTTTTAGAACCTCCCATGACAAAAGCCCCAAATCTACCTAGGGTTTGCATGCATGCAAGCCAAACCATAGATTTCATGGCCAATCTTCCACCATTTGTGGTTGAGATTGCCTAGGGTTTCCAAAAACCTCACCTTGAAGGATTAAATCCAAGGTTTAAATCCTAAATCACAAGAACTCACCTCAAAGCCCTAGCTCCCAAGCTTCTTCTTGCACCAAGAAGCTTCTTTGCACCTTGGAAGTCCTTTTCCAAGCTTCAATTCACCACTTCTCCAAGCTTTGGAGAAATCTCTAGAGAGAGAAAGTGAGGGAGAGGGAGAGGGAATGAGAGGAAAGTGAAGAAGGAATGAGGGGAGAGACCTCACCCCCCCTACATAACACATTCACTGCAAAATTACCAAAATACCCCTCACTGGGCATTCTGCCTCAGCCGGGTCCGGACCTTGCAAGTGGGGTACGGACCCCACACTGATAACTGACCAGCGCGCAGGCCGGGTCCGGACCTTGGTGTCCGGGTCCGGAACCCGTACGCACCCCAACTCGGAAACCAGCTCAGGTCCGGACCGTAACATCCTGGTCAGGACCGTGGCTGCCCGCGGACTTCATTGTCCGGACCCCAGCTTCCAGGGTCCGGACCCCGTGAGCAGTTTTGCTCTACTTGGTCCCTTTTTCATAATTTTTCAATTTTCGGGTTTCCACTCGTACCCATAATGTTTCGAAACCTTCGGAACCCAATTCCACACCAGCCATTATCGGCTTCCATCGAACTTTATCAAATTTAGTAAAGTTCGATACAATGCACCGAAATTCAGAGTGCTACATCTGTTTTGTCTGAAATTTGGAGGGTTTGTTCTTGAACCCCTTCTGGTGAGTTGGACAAAGTTTCATTGCATTTGGACTTAAGATTTGGATTTTATCGCATGTTGAATCCATATTGGTCGTGCTGCCAGGCTGTAGTTCTAGGCTGATGTTCTGGGCGCCCAGAACTTGAGCAGGTGGGTCCGAATCTCGAGGTTGCAGTTTTGAGCCCGATTTCAGCCGGTGTTGTTTGGAGGCCTTCCACTCGACTCCTAGCCTTTGTTGGATAGCTTTCGAGGTGGGTTAATGTTACCGAAATTGCCGGATTTCCTCCTAAGTTGTAGAGAGTGCAGCATGCTGTTTTATTATCTGTTTAATCATGTTAGTAGCTCGAATTCATGAATTTGCATGTATTATTATGAAATCTGAATTTGGAGTATAAATTGATAATTTATAGACATGACTTTACATGCTGAACTGGGAATTGACTTAGGAGAAAACTCGTGAACCTACAACCGTCACTTTTCGAACTATTATCAGATTTAGCTCTAGGAGCCGTTTCTGTTCTTGTATCACCGCTGTTAGTGCGAGGTGGATACTTAGTTTGTTGTAGGATGAGTTTACGCTTGTGCTGGGATGCCGAGCATGTATTTACAGCAGGGTTAGGCTGTTTGGTATTACCGGGTGCCGTCGGGGTTGACGGTGGACCCAGACTCTTATTTTAGCTTCTATTTGTGCTGAGGGCACGTGAGCTTGGAGTCTTTGACCCATTTTGACCCCTTTCCATTTGATTATAGCCTGCCGGAGCCTGTTTGTGCTCGACAGAGATACGCGTACTAACTCGGTTGGGTAGCTCCCCTGAGTGTCGCTCCGGAGTGAGGCCTCTCTTGCGTTGATGTCGCTGCAGATTAGTTGGATCTGATTTTGGACCGGCTACCCTTTTTGGTAGTGTGCGGTGTGGCTAGGCAGTTGGCTGGACGAGCCTGTTTGGGCGGTTCCGTTAGATTGGGTCAGGGGTGACTTTTCACTTTGGTGATGCTTACTTGAGAGTTGGCTTGGATAGTGGTAGGGTAGTGGCATTACAGCTGTAGAGTTTATTCCAGCTTACTTTGTTGTTCTTTACCTACCAGCTATACTGTTAGTCTCGTAGACTTAGTGGGTGGACCGTTGAGGTCGGTATTGGTACCCACTGAGGACTACTTCTTTTGATAGTAGTTCTCACACCCATTGTTGCCACCTTTTTCTTGCAGAGCCTTCGTCTGTTGAGGCTGCTGCTCTTGTTCCTGCGGATCGAGGTAAGGGAGTCGCGAGCTAGATCCCTACCTGTCCCTATTGTTCCTAGAGGAGGACCCTACTAGAGATAGTCTCTTTTGAGTTGAGCCATGTACATATACTATGGATTTGTCCCTATTTTGGTTTTGGAGGGACTGTTGTATTTTGGATTCTATATGTACAGGTGGCTATGGTTTTATTAGTATGTTTTATTTCAGCTCTATATCTCTTGTAGTTGCTTGTATGTTTGTTTACAGGTTAGCTATCGCTTCGTATACATAGAAAAATCTATGTATACGGCGGATCTGTTGGCGAGCCCGAGGAAACGAGTAATCTGGGGCGTGACAATCCGGTGCCTATCTCAATGAGACCCAGATGCATCAATCATCAAGTGACCAGAAGAGCAATCCGCTCCCATTATATCCGTGTTTAACCACGTCATGTACCATTGGTGAGGTTAATTCATCACTTTACATAACCTTGCCTAGGGCTAACCCAGAATACACTGCGTGGTCGGAGATGACCACGATTCTAACCTTCGCACGAGATCATCCATAAAGGTTATCTACACGGGAAACACATTAACCCAATCCAAATACTCCCAAAAGAGGGGCAGGGCATTTCGTCCTAACTTTTGACAATACGTTGTCTGCAACCAACATATTTATCATAAGGAAGGCGAAGTACCGTAGATCCATCTCCAACGCCACGTTGGAGAAGTGATACCAGCACGAAATCATTCGATCTCACAGTGTCGCACCAGAGTGCACCACACTACTAATAAATATCGACTACGGAGGTCGATATTCGAGGTTGGACCAGCCATAGAGCCAACTCCCTAGGAGCTCTATGGCTCCAACAACAGGAACAGGAACTATCTGTGACATAGAGTCGCCAACTGCACAAGCTAAATGCGATCAACAACTCGATTTTCGAGCCTTATCCAACACCACAACTTACCCTTAAGGTTTCCCAATTATCCTATAGAGTCTCATCCTATATGCCATAGCATACTTAGCCACATGTTATTCCAAACCACACTAATTTAGGTGTTGGAACAGCCGCACAACGTGTACACCACAAAGACCTGACATCGCAGTTGTGTCATAACTAATCCTCGTTTACGCCAATAGGCGCAGAAGTCGCAAGAAGATCGAAACGACTGCTCTAATAATTCCACCAACAAGACATTTCAATACTACTCACGAGGAAAGACCTTCTAAGCTCGCTTCGTAGCACGAACATCCTTCAGTTTCATGAGTCAGGCGAATTCCCGCTCATATGCTCACACGGAATCTAATATCTTGCCTGAAGCTCTATAAGGAGCCGTATAACCTCGATACACTCCAACCAATCTAAAGATCGGGGTCAAACCAATAACTTATCAGAAGAGAGGGAGAAACCTAGTAAGTTGTCAACTTACTGCGACTATCCAAAACCTCTGTTCGCTCTTCTCTCCATGGCTTATGCTACCATTAGAGAAAACAGAAATAGGGTAGGCACCACAGTCCTACCCACCAAAGCTAAAGAAGCTGTATCATACCGCAACCGCACGAGCGGTCGGCGAACAACCTTGGGCAGCACACCAGCAGCCCACGCAATTTTCGTGGTCAAACCTGCACAAATCATCATCTCCACAGAGATGCCTGTAATCGTACAAGAGCTCTAATTAGGGAGGGGTAAGCACTAAAGCCATACTCATAGAGCCTGAGGAAATAATATCCGCACTGCAGTCGCCCAAGCGATTGCATTTCAATCCTCGAGCTGTACTCACATAGCTCCATTAATAGTCGCGGCTGTAACCGCACACTGTATCGTCTCCATAGAGATGCCCACGGTGGACCTCGTGCTCTACATGGGAAGTGGGGCCAGGTAATCGCGGCTCAGCCGTCAGCTAAGGCCCAGCAGATGCCACTGGCTGGGTCCTCAACCGAGTGGTTTTACCAGGTGCACATCACCCTACCACTCGATACCTGTCTGGCCGCCACCACTCCCAGTAGAGGCACAAGTCTGCACCGCAACTGCAAAACAAACACGGGGTAACGAAACAACAATAAACCTCGAGTTAATAAAACTCGACCAACTTACCGGGACTCAATCCCATAACCCCGTGCTCTCACGTGCTAATAAACCTTAGGTCTTCCTAGGGTCATCCTAACCAGTGGTTCAGTTAGATAGCTTGTGAATGTAGTTGTGATTGTTCATTCTCTGATACCATCTTAATCTGTCACGCCCCGGGCTAGTTTAAACGCGGGAAAAGAAGTCAATTTTTTTTTTGTTGAAAACCTAGCCCGCACGACGCACAGACCCGCCACAAATACAGGCTCCTCTGTCCACTCAGACAGAGTCTCCCCTGTATTTGCACGGCGTACCAACAACATCAACAGGATCCCAATCACACTTTCATTCACCAATCCACATATACAATTATTAGAATGCAATTGTATTCAGCTATCCCTATATGCTTCTAAGCACTCCTTAAGCGAAGGATGATGCGATGCACAGTACAACAAGCATCCTATTAAAAGTGCTTCCCACTCGAAAGCTTTGTTTTCAAACTCTAACAAGCATTAAGGAAATCCAAGAAAACCTTTTAAAGCTGTTCCAACACGGAACTTCATTTTGAAATCCAGCTACCACGAAGAGTAGAACCCACACGAAGAAATCCGAATCAAATGCTAATAATAGAAACTAAAACCCAATCTCATGCATAGGGAACTCATCATCTCATACAACTTATAAGCATTCAAACATTATTAAATATCATCTAACTGAACCATATCTGTATCTCACTAACTACTAATGCAGATAAAGGAGACATAAACGGGGTGGTGACCGCTAATGCAGTCTAGCTAGATCGTCCTCGCATCGTACCACGAACTGACTCCTCGCCCGCGCCACCTGGGAAAAATAGGGAGTGAGAAACCACAACGAGGTTTCTCAGTAGGTACAACCGAGCCACAGGGGCATGTCGTAATCACTGAGAAACAAAGGAGGTTCAGTACGAGTATAACAATGGAACTACAGTAGCTGCAAGAGATATAATCAGGAGCAAATAATAGAAAGCTACTGTACAAATGCTAAGCTGTAAATGCCTCAAAGGTAAACCACCAATGTAAATACCCAATATGGATTGCCTGCCAGTTGGTCCGTAGACCCCAGGCTTGCTTGTCACAACTTGCAACCAATCTAACTCATGCGCCCGCAGGACGACTCATCCGGATAGTACACCCCTGATCGGTTAGATTGATCAAATCCTAATTTGATTCGATTTGAACTTTATCCTAATTTGATCATATCAAATTAATAATGCAATATTTTCACAAAAGCCCTCAAACAATTTACTAACTGTTAGTAAGTCCTCTCTTGTAACATTTATATTTTAATACCACTAATTTGTAATAATTACAAATTAGTCCAATTATCAACATATTGACAATTAGGTCCTCCGGCGATTCAAAAATCGCAATCTAGCTATCCGATCAGTCACAACCTCTTATGTGTGTGACCCCATAGGTTCTATTCTATCTGGTACTGAGATATATTCTGATCATTATCAATAATATCACTAAAACTTCTTTCAGTGGGTTGGAACAATTCCAACTCAACTCAATGAGAATTATCGATCATCTAGATAAATCTCATGAGTCTCACAATCTACCAGTGACGTCTAGCAGCACGTATTGGCATTCCAGTAGAACGAAATACTGAACCTCTTGGTGCAGTTACCGTGTGATACAGTCCTTCTATCATGAGTTCCGACTAGACGGAGGTCATGGAACAACTCGTCAAACCCCATCGTCTGTCATATGTCAAATTTATTCGATTCGAGTTTCTTTAATATCGAAAACCCTTTCCGCTATTTACTCTGCCCTAGCCAAGGTGTCCTAAATTCGGTCTCATAAATCACATAGGACTGACACCCCTATCTACCAAGGGAGATAGATTCTTTATAGGTGCACACCCTAATCCTATAACGAACCTACTGCAGCCAACATGCACCGCAAGAACCCGAATGGCTAGGGACCAAGTGTATATACAGTCAAACTACAGTAACCTCATTGTGAATAGCCGAGGCACAGCAGGTCAAAGGACCAGTCACACTACTGCAACATTGAGTAAGTGTCACGCCCCGGATTAATCGTTTCCCCGGGCTCGCCAACAGATCCGCTGTATACATAGAATTTTCTATGTATACGAAGCGATAGCTAACCTGTAAACAAAGCATAAAAGCAACTACAAGAGATATAGAGCTGAAGTAAGATCATACTAATAGAACAAAAGCCACCTGTACATATAGAATCCAAAATACAATAGTTCCTCCAAAGCCAAAAATAGGTACAAGTCCACCTCTCACAGGAACAACCATTTCACACTATATGTACATGGCACAACTCAAAATAAAACTATCTCCAGTAGGGTCCTCCTCTAGGAACAACTGGGAATGGTAGGGATCTAACTCGCGACTCCCTTACCTCGATCCGCAGGAACAGAAGTAGCAGCCGCAACAGTCAAAGGCTCTGCAAGAAAAGGCGGCAACAATGGGTGTGAGAACTACTATCAAAAGAAGTAGTCCTCAGTGGGTACCGCTACCGACCCCAACGGTCCACCTACTAAGTCTACGAGACAAACAGTACAGCTGGTAGGCAAAGAAATAATAAAGTAAGCTGGAATAAACTCTACAGCAGAAATGCCACTACCCTACCACTATCCAAGTCATACTCTCAAAGTATAAGTATCACTAATGTGAATAGTCACTCCTGACCCGATCTAACGGAACCGCCCAAAAAGGCTCGTCCAGCCAAAAGCCTAGCCACACCGCACACTACAAAAAGATAGCCGGTCCAAGAATCATAACCACTAATCTGCAGCGACATCAACGCATGAGAGGCCTCACTCCGGAGCGGCACTCGGGGGAGCTACCCAACCGAGTTAAAAAGCGTATCTCTGTCGAGCACAATCAGGCTCCGGCAGGCTATAATCAAATAAAAAGGGTCGAATGGGTCACAGACTCCAAGCTCACGTGCCCTCAGCACAAATAGATACTAAAATAAGAATCTGGATCCACCGTCAACCCCGACGGCACTTGGTAATATAAAACAGCCTAACCTTACTGTATATACAAGCTCGGCATCTCAGCACGAGCATAAACTCGTCGTACAATAATCTAAGTATCCACCTCACACTAACAGCGGTGATACAAGAACAGAAACGGCTCCTAGAGCTAAATTTGATAACAGTTTCGAAAAGTGACGGTTGTAGGTTCGCAAGTTTTTTCCTAAGTCAGATCCCAGTTCAGCATGTAAAATCATGTCTATAAATTATTAATTTATACTCCAAAGTTAGATTTCATATAAACACATGCAAAGTTCATGAATTCGAGCAACTAACATGAAAATCTGATAATAAAACAACATGCTGCACTCTCTACAACTTAGGAGGAATTTCGAAGCTTTTGGCAACATCAACCCACCTCAAAAGCTATCCAACAAAGGCTAGGAGTCGAGTGGAAGGCCTTCAATCAAAGCCAGCTGAAACCGGGCTCAAACTAGCCAAATCAGGATTCAGATCCTCCCTGCTGATGTTCTGGGCGCCCAGAACATCACCCCAGAACTGCAGCCTGGCAGCACGACCAACAGTGTTCAACATGAGATAAAATCCAAACCCTAAGTCCAAATGCAGTGAAAATTCACCCAACTCACCAGCAGGGGCTCGAGAATAACCCCACCAAATCTCAGCCAAAAGCGAGTTCGAATCGATCTCCAAAAGGCCTTTGCACTGATTCGGGCCCAACTTCTGGACCCTCCAAAACTGCATCCAGAAGTTCCAGCAACTAAGTAAATAACACTTTTAGCTTAAATCCTGGAATTCCCACAAGTCTAGCCCAAAAAATAGGGTCACATACCTCCCAAATACAGTGAGGGATCACTCTAAATCCATCAATGAAGCTTCCAACAAAATCTGGATTCCAAAATCCAAGAAATCTATCAACAACACATAATTTCAGCACTTAAGCAAGAACCTCTAAATCAGAGCTAAAACTCACCTTTGAATTCTCAAATCCTGGTGGAAATAACTTTCAAACCAGCAAGGGATGAGGGAAAACCAATCCTCACTACAAAAATCCAGCTCCATAGAGATTTGGATCCATAAGACCAAAGGAAAATCCAAATTTCAGTTCAAGAACATAAGGGGTCCAGTAAAACAGCAACTGCAGCATACATACCTGTCAAAAATGAGATTGAAAGGATTCCACACCTTCCTCTACGAGTCCAAAATCCAACAAACCAAGTTTCGTAGGATTTGGACACTCCTACACTGCACACGAGCTGAAACGCCACAGGTCGACGCTGCTGTTCTGCAGGAATCCAAAGCCTCTAATGGGAAAAGATGAACTTGGAAGATTTGAGGGGCTAATCTGCAATTATCCAGGGCTCACCATGAGAGGGGGGTAAAAGAGCTTCAGGGGGTTCGCCCCCATCTTTTATAAACATAGGAATAGGGTACAATGAGCCCCAAGAACAAAATGCAGCTAACCTGTCCCAAGCTGAAAATCCATCATTCGGGCGCCCGGAACCCAAGAAGTGGGCGCCCAGATCTTCCAGCCTGCACAGAATAGCCCTCGGATTCTCCGCCTCGCTGTCTGGTGTGCCCTAACATGGTCCGGCGGAACTCACCTACCACCTCACACGTGTCAAAAGAATCAATATTCCCAAAGTGAACATTCGGACTCACTTTCCGGGCGCCCTAATCCTGGATCCGAAATGACTCAGTGTTTCAAAGAATAAGCACTCAACATCTGGGCGCCCAAAACCTAAATTCCGAGCGCCCTAAAGTTTCAAACGTCCAAAACTTCAGTTTTGGCTTATTTCGGTGCTCCGAGTCCGTTTTCGCGTCTATTTTGTGCCAAAACGACTCCGACTCGTCCCGACCCTCTCCAGAAGTGTCGAACAGTCTAGGATACTGCAGTCATTTCGTCAGTTAGCCCCAGGGGTACTACATCCTTCCCCCTACGAAAACTTTCGTCCTCGAAACTTAAATTCATACCTCAAATAGAAAACTCGAAAAGGTAGGGATAGGATTCCCGCATCACCGTCTCCGGCTCCCAAGTCGCCTCACGCTACTCGTGATTACTCCACTGCACTTTCACGTACGGTATGACCCGGTTGCGCAATTCTTTCATCTCGCGAGCAAGAATTTGCACCGCTCGCTCCTCATACCGCAAGTCCTCAACCAACTCAAGTGGGGTGAAGTCGATCACGTGGGAGGGGTCGAACACATATCTCCTCAGGGCCGAGACATGAAACACATCGTGGACTACGGAAAGTCGCGGTGGTAGGGCAATCCTGTACGCTACCGGCCCCACTCGCTCTAACACCTCGAACGGGCCAATGAACCGTGGACTAAGCTTTCCACGAACTCCAAAACGGCGAATCCCTCTGGACGGCGAGACTTTCAGGAATACGTGATCTCCAACCTGGAACTCCAAGTCTCGTCTCCTAGTGTCCGCATAGCTCCTCTGCCGACTCTGGGCGGTCTCAAGACGTCGTCGAACCATCTTGACCTTTTCTTCCGCTTCCAACAGGATGTCAGGACCCAATGTCTTCCTCTCACCCACATCACTCCAATGCAAGGGCGAACGACACTTGCGTCCATACAATGCCTCAAACGGAGCCATCTGGATGCTCGCTTGATAGCTATTGTTGTACGCAAACTCAACCAGTCCTAAGTGTCGATGCCACCCTCCATCAAAGTCTAGGACACATGCTCTCAACATGTCCTCCAGAGTCTGAATGGTCCGCTCAAACTGACCATCGATCTGTGGATGAAAGGCCGTACTAAACCGAAGCTGAGTACCCAGTGCTGTCTGTAGACTCCTCCAAAACTGCGAGACGAACCGTGTGTCTCGATCTGACACAATCGAGGTAGGCACTCCATGCAACCTCACTATCTCGTCCAAATATAACTGAGCAAGTCTGTCCCTGGACCAAGTAGTCTGCACTGGCAAAAAGTGGGCAGACTTGGTCAGTCTGTCCACTATCACCTAAATGGCGTCGAAACCAGCCTGCGTCCTCGGTAATCCCACGACAAAGTCCATGGCGATCTGGTCCCACTTCCACTCAGGTATTGGGAGACTCTGAAGCTTGCCAGCAGGTACTCGGTGCTCCGCCTTTACCTGTTGACAAGTCAAACACTGAGTCACAAATCTCCCAATATGCCGCTTCATTCCATTCCACCAATAGTGTGCCTTTAAATCCTTATACATCTTGGTTCCACCGGGGTGAACCGTATAAGGCGAGTAATGAGCCTCTCTCAAAATCTCCTCTCGGATCTCAGAATCCGTAGGCACACACAGTCGGTCCCTGTATCGCAGTACTCCCGAACTGTCAACACAAAAGTCCACTGCTTGCCCACTGGCAATCTGATCTCGAATCCTCATCAAATAGGGGTCCACACTCTATTTCTCCCGGATCCCATCCAGCAAAGTGGGCTGCAAAATCAAAGACATAAGTTTTGCAGTAGCTCCAGGGGACACCACCTCAAGCTCAAGCCGCCTCAACTCCTCAAGTAATGGCGCCTGCTGAGTGATCATCATACTAAGGCTCTGCACTGATCTCCTGCTCAACGCATCTGCCACTACATTCGCCTTACCAAGGTGATACTGGATGGTAATATCATAATCCTTCAACAACTCTAACCACCGGTGTTGTCTCAGGTTCAATTCCTTTTGAGTGAACAGATACTTGAGACTTTTATGATCCGTAAAAATCTCACAATGCTCACCATACAAGTAGTGCCGCCACAACTTCAGTGCAAACACCACAGCTACCAGCTCCAAATCATGCGTAGGATAATTCTTCTCGTAATCCTTAAATTGCCGGGAGGCATAGGCAATTACCATACCATGCTGCATCAACACACATCCCAAGCCACTGTGTGATGCATCACTATAAATCACGAATCCTTCCCCCATAACTGGAAGGGTAAGGATGGGAGCAGACATCAGTCTCTTCTTCAGCTCCTCAAAGCTATGCTGGCACTCGGCACTCCAAACAAATCTAATCCCCTTCCTCATCAGACGAGTGAGGGGTGTGGAGAGCTTCGCAAGGCCTTCCACAAACCGACGGTAATATCCAGCCAACCCGAGAAAACTCCTCACCTCGGTAACCGTCGTCGGTCTGGGCCAATCCCGAACAACATCAATCTTCTGCGGGTCCACCGCCACTCCAGTGGCTGAAATCACATGGCCCAAGAAAGCTACCTCTCGAAGCTAGAACTCGCACTTCTTCAACTTGGCATACAACTTCTTCTCCCTCAGAAGTTGCAGTACTATCCTCAAGTGCTCCTCATGCTCAACATCACTCCGAGAGTAGATCAGGATATCATCAATAAACACCACCACAAACCGGTCCAGGAACGGCTTAAACACTCGATTCATCAAATCCATAAATGCGGCAGGGGCATTAGTTAAACCAAACGGCATCACCGTAAACTCATAATGCCCATACCGGTCCTAAAAGCCGTCTTAGGAATATCCTCGGCCTTCACCTTCAATTGGTGGTAACCGGACTGTAAATCAATCTTCGAGAAGACACAAGATCCTTGCAGCTGATCAAACAGATCTTCAATGCGCGGCAAAGGATACCTGTTCTTGATGGTCACTTTATTCAACTCTCGATAATCCACACAAAGTCTAAGTGAACCATCCTTCTTCTTCACGAATAACACCAGCGCTCCCCAAGGCGATACACTGGTTCTCTCAAACCCTGTATCCATCAAATCCTGAAGCTGCGCCTTAAGCTCTCTCAGCTCAGCTGGTGCCATTCGGTAGGGTGCCTTTGAGATTGGCGCAGTTCCTAGAACTACGTCAATCACAAACTCGACCTCCCTGTCCGGTGGCATAGCAGTCAACTTAGGGAGAAACACGTCCGGAAACTCGCGGACTACAGAAATGTCCTCGAGTTCCGGTGCCACCGTAGGTACCTCTACAACAGTCGCCAGGAATGCAGTACATCCTCGACTCATCATCTGTCTCGCTCGTGCCGACGAAATCCATGTCGCGAATAAAGTGCTCCTGCAGCCACTATACACATACTCCTTGTAAGATAGGGGGTGCCCTAGGATCTATCTAGAGTATATCAATCACCTAGAGGGGGGTGAATAGGTGTATAAACAAAAATCACAAATCTCAATGCGATAAAGTAATGCGGAAAATAAAATCAGCACACCGAGATTTACGTGGGAAACTCCACCTTGGAGAAAAACCCACGGGACCAACACGCGAAAAAACAATCCACTAAGAGTAAAGAATTACAAGGTGATTACCGACTCCACGGACTTAACCTCTCCCTTCTCTTCAGCGGATCACGCGCACCAACGGGTTGTCCACGCCCCACGTCCGAATCCACGGACGCCATGCCTCGAATCCACGAGACGCCCAACTTCGAATCCACGAAGCCTTCAACACGTCGAATCCACGACGCTCACCCGAATCCACGAGCGCACTCCGTCCGGAGCAAAACAAATAAGGTTGATGATGATTCCTTGCTTAGAAGAACATGAAATATCTGTGGGAATAATCTCTAAGCAATTCTCAAATTGATTCTAAAATAATATTAGAAATTAGGGCACCATGAATCAATTCGAGAGAAGCTTGATGTAGAAGATGAGGAAAACGGTTACCTACAAGCTTCTAGGGTTTCTAAAAGATAATCTATGCTTAACCACGTTTTAGAGACACCCCCACATCATATTTATAGGTTAGAAGCAATCCGAAATAGATTAGAATTAAAAAATAGTTTTTAGAAAGGTTTGAAAGCAAACTGATTTCGACTAGGATTGCAAAACTGATTTTAAGAAGGTTTGGAACCAAATTAGGATTGCTAAGATATTTCAAGGAACCTACCATCTTATTTACAGGTTTGGGAGATATTAGAATTAGAGTAGGATTGAGAAAATGACTTTCCAAAACTTCGCGACGGGTCGGTGTCCGGACCTTGGATCGCAGGGTCCGGACCCGGAAACAATTCCACGTTTCATTGTCCGGACCGCAGCAATCAGGGTCCGGACCCGCTCTGCGAAACACTCTGGGGTCCGGACCTCAGCCCTCAGGGTCCGGACCTCCGCCCTCAGGGTCCGGACCTCATCCTTAGGATCCGGACCTTCCCTGCGTGACAGCCAGGGAGGCGTACGGGATCCGGACCTCAGCTCAGGGTCCGGATCCTGGAAGTTGGAAAACTCTTTTTTTATAATTTAAAACAATTTTTATCCATTCTAATGTCTTCCAAACACTTGTAAATATTTATAAATCATCATCAAGATTATTTAAACTTACCAAGCATCGTGAATTCAATCGGTGAGTCTTCGTGTCTTCAATCTTTATCTTTTCTTCTTTGAACCTTCAAGACTCCGACTTACTTCACGAAATATGCCAATATAAAATCCGTAACAATCTCCCCCTTTGGCAATTTCGTGACAAAACTCAAAATTACATAAAACACTCACGATGCTCATCTCTCCATAAAAAATGAAACTCATTGCCATCACCAAAACAATGAACTTCTCGCGTGAAAGATCCAAATGAAATTTAAAATTACAATTTAGTATCCTAAAACAAACTCTATGACTTAGACAAACATGGAGTCTTGAAGTCTTGAAAGACCTGCAAAAATTTGCATTCTCCACGAACAAAGTTATTAGAAAAAATATCAAAATCACTCCCCCTTTGTTCATGCAATCTCTCCCCCTTTGTTTATGCGTCTAAGTCATCATTACCTCTCTCCCCCTTTTTGTCAAAAAATTGCCAAAAGAAAACACCAAAAAAAATAGAGAGAGTTGAAAGAAATTAAATAAAACACAAGTTCAAAACATTTTTCAATTTTGAAACCACTTGTGATAAAAACGTCAAATATTGTTAGTGCAAAATGAGTATAAATTCACATTGACTTCTTTCAATCCCTATTAATTTCATAAGAATTAAGAACTTTACTACACAATCATCATAATGTAGATAAAATATTACACGATTTCTTAATTCATATAAACTTCAAAATCAAGTCATCAAAAATAATCTAAAGGCTCAAAAGCTATCAAGATGTAAACGGATTATGAAGATGACTTAAGGGATTCATCAAAGAGACAGAAAATTTGTTGCATAAACGTTCAAATTTGAGATAAAATCAATAGCACAGGGGGTGGCTCTTTGAGCATCTTTCATGTATGTGGACCACCTTATAACTCCGAAAAATAAAATTTGTGACATTTTTTCTTTTGCATGCTTTTGCACTTATATATATATTTTTTTTTTCGGATATGCAATTCAATTCTCATGTGGTAGCTGCACACACTAACCGGACGACCGGGGTGGTAGCTCTTTCCTCCATGTGGTGGTAGTTTTCACACTCCTTTAAGGATGTAACTCTTTCCACATCTTTCAAAGCATATGAGCATTTTATTTTATATAATAATAACTCCCCTCGCTTATGCAATCTCTTAGTTGAAAGAACATGTGACAAATTTTAGTCCATAAGAGAATGACTATTCATCAAATTCAACACACACAACCGAGATAGGTTAAGCTCCTAGAGATTACACATGATTGCCTAAATTTGATGAATATAAGTATGAAGAATTCTCATAATAAATTATCTTCAAATATAATAAAAATAAAGTAAAACCGATAATTAATATGAGATTATTAAGAGTGAATGAAAGTGAATCTATTGATATTCAATGCACTATTTAATGTTCTAATCATTCAAAGAATCTAAAAATCGTAACAATGAAAGCACCAAAACGTAGAATGCAATGAACAAGAGATATGCAATAAGAACCAATCAATGCACTACGTAAAGTCAAAACAAATTAAGACTTTAGAGAAGGAAAGGTATCACCTTTCCGAATCCAAACTTGTCGGATTGTTGGTTGTCTTGTTTTGTTGCATTTGGGCACCGATTGTTTTGACTTTTGATCAACCTTTGGTCTCACCATCGCATTCCGCTTTGGAGTAGTTGAGTGTTGTGGCTTTGACTTTCGGTTGACCTTGGGTACTCGACCTTTTTGATGTTGCTTTTGAAACCGTGGGGGTTGTCGAGTGATGAAAGATGCCGATAGATGCTTAGAAGATGCCACTTGAGTTTTCTTTTTATGGCATGTCTTCTTGATATGTCCTTTCTTTCCGCATCTATGGCATACTTTCTCTTTTACACTTGTTGAGACTTTGGGAAAAGAATTTTTTATCTTCTCAACAAATGTCCGCTCATATCCAAGTCCAAGTTTGCTTGTTTGACCCAATCCGAGCATATCATCAAGTTTCTTTGATCCGGAGGAGAATTTTTGTATGTCGGACTTGAGTTGATGGACTTGTTTGGTCAAAACTTGATTAGAAACATGAATTTCCTTGTATTGTAGTTCTAGAAAGCCAACCTTTTCTTGATGCGATTTGATCGTTATCTCCGATTGGTCTAGCTTCTCTTGGAGGATCTTATTGTTAGTCAACATATGTTCCCTTTCCTCCGCAAGAGCTTTATTTGAAGTACTCAATGTCTTTTTGTCATCCTCAAGCTCCAAAAGTCGGTTCCTCAACTTCTTGTTGTGCTTAGCCATCTTCTTCGATTCTATTAGTAGTTGATTGTACGCCTCGGCTAAGTCATCATCATCCGACTCCCCCTCACTTGTGCCATTGTCGCTCGATGTATCATGCACAGAGGAAGAATCAAAGGGGTTAGAAATAATAGATGATAAACAAAAAGTAGAAGGAGAAGGAGAAACATGTGAAGAAAAGGCAATTGCATCATTGGTTTCTTCTTCACTAGAACTTGAATCATTGGAACTAGAATCATCCCAAGTTCTAGCTTGTAAGGCCTTCTTATTGTAGGATTTCTTAGAGGGACAATCCGTGGCGACATGGCCGTAGCCTCTACACTTGTAGCATTGGATTTCCCCTTCAAGTTCATCCTTATCTTTAGGGAACTTTGCAAGTTTCTTCTCTTTAGAGAATTTAGAATTTGAAGATCCTTTTGAAGAAGATTTGGATGTAGATCGATTTGTCTTGTTCTTCCGAAAATTCCGACGAAATTTCTTCGTGAGACGCTCCAATTGATGTTCAAAATCGGCGAGCGAAATTTCTTCGTCGAAATTCGAGTCGTCGTCTTCCTCCTTCGTAGATTTGAGTGCAATACCTGTACTCTTAGAAGAAGACTTGGAAGAAGATTCATTAGTAGGAAAAGTCATTTCATATGTTTGTAAAGCGCCTACTAATTCTTCTACTTTCATCTCGTCCGGATGCTTAACGGTTTCGATCGCCGCAACCTTTGCTCTAAAGCGTTCCGGAAGAGTTCGAAGAATCTTTCTTACAACCTTAGATTCTGGGATCTTCTCTCCCAAGTTAGCACATGTATTAATGATATCTTGGAGTCTAGTAAAATAATCAGTAAAAGATTCATGCTCCTCCATTCGAATAGAATCAAATTGACTTGTAAGCATCTGGAGCTTTTGAACTTTTACTAGACTTGTACCCTCATGTGTAACTTGTAGGGTATCCCAAATCTCTTTTGCCGTTTCACACGCCGAGACGCGTGAAAACTCTGTTTGAGTTTGGGCATTAAATAAAGCATTTATTCCCTTACCGTTGTAAGAAGAAGCCTCGTTCTCGTCCCTCGACCACTTATTTCGTGGCTTCGGAACAGTTGCATCTCCGTTTAATTCGGTTGGATGTTTCCATCCGAATTCAACGGCTTGCCATACACGCTCATCAATTGCGATGAGGAAGGCTCTCATCCGGACTTTCCAATAGGCGTAATTGGTTCCATCAAATAACGGTGGCCTATTTATATTACCTCCTTCACCCATTATGAAAGATAAAACGTAGATCCTGCTCTGATACCAATTGTAAGATAGGGGGTGCCCTAGGATCTATCTAGAGTATATCAATCACCTAGAGGGGGGTGAATAGGTGTATAAACAAAAATCACAAATCTCAATGCGATAAAGTAATGCGGAAAATAAAATCAGCACACCGAGATTTACGTGGGAAACTCCACCTTGGAGAAAAACCCACGGGACCAACACGCGAAAAAACAATCCACTAAGAGTAAAGAATTACAAGGTGATTACCGACTCCACAGACTTAACCTCTCCCTTCTCTTCAGCGGATCACGCGCACCAACGGGTTGTCCACGCCCCACGTCCGAATCCACGGACGCCACGCCTCGAATCCACGAGACGCCCAACTTCGAATCCACGAAGCCTTCAACACGTCGAATCCACGACGCTCACCCGAATCCACGAGCGCACTCCGTCCGGAGCAAAACAAATAAGGTTGATGATGATTCCTTGCTTAGAAGAACATGAAATATCTGTGGGAATAATCTCTAAGCAATTCTCAAATTGATTCTAAAATAATATTAGAAATTAGGGCACCATGAATCAATTTGAGAGAAGCTTGATGTAGAAGATGAGGAAAACGGTTACCTACAAGCTTCTAGGGTTTCTAAAAGATAATTTATGCTTAACCACGTTTTAGAGACACCCCCACATCATATTTATAGGTTAGAAGCAATCCGAAATAGATTAGAATTAAAAAATAGTTTTTAGAAAGGTTTGAAAGCAAACTGATTTCGACTAGGATTGCAAAACTGATTTTAAGAAGGTTTGGAACCAAATTAGGATTGCTAAGATATTTCAAGGAACCTACCATCTTATTTACAGGTTTGGGAGATATTAGAATTAGAGTAGGATTGAGAAAATGACTTTCCAAAACTTCGCGACGGGTCGGGGTCCGGACCTTGGATCGCAGGGTCCGGACCCGGAAACAATTCCGCGTTTCATTGTCCGGACCGCAGCAATCAGGGTCCGGACCCGCTCTGCGAAACACTCTGGGGTCCGGACCTCAGCCCTCAGGGTCCGGACCTCCGCCCTCAAGGTCCAGACCTCATCCTTAGGATTCGGACCTTCCCTGCGTGACAGCCAGGGAGGCGTACGGGATCCGGACCTCAGCTCAGGGTCCGGATCCTAGAAGTTGGAAAACTCATTTTTTATAATTTAAAACAATTTTTATCCATTCTAATGTCTTCCAAACACTTGTAAATATTTATAAATCATCATCAAGATTATTTAAACTTACCAAGCATCGTGAATTCAATCGATGAGTCTTCGTGTCTTCAATCTTCATCTTTTCTTCTTTGAACCTTCAAGACTCCGACTCACTTCACGAAATATGCCAATATAAAATCCGTAACACTCCTCCTGGCCTGGCTCGCAAAACGTCACAGTCCTCTCGCCGCAGTTGATCGTCGCGAAATAGCGCGCCAGCCAATCCATGCCGAGCACCAAATCAAAATCCTGCAATCGCGCCAAGACCAATAGGTCTGCGGGCATCACCCAAGATCCAAGCTGCACTGGGCAAGCCCAACAACACTCCTCCACAAGCAACACATGCTGGGGATCTGCACCTCTCGTGCATATGGTAAAGGCCCTATCACTAGCCCATGCAGTGATACAAATGCAAGACTAATAAATGAATATGATGCACCGGTATCAAATAATGCACGTGCTCTAATGCCAGAAATTAAAATGATACCTGCCACCACATGATCTGCTGCTGTGGAGTCCTCAACCTGAACCGCAAAGACCCTGCCGCTCTGCGCCTGCTGTCGCCACTCACCCGGGCGTGGTACAGAAGCCCGATCTGTCTGGCTATGAGTCGGTGGAGCTCCATAGGCATGCTGATAAACTGGAGGTGCCGATGCTATCGATGGTGCTGGCGACGCTGCTCGGGGACAAGCTACCCGCAGATGTCCTGGCTGACCACACCCAAAACACCGGCCCTCTCGCTGCTCGCGCTGCCTAGGCCCATGTGGTCCTCCGCAGATGACACATCTCGGTGCTCCCCTCTACTGCCGTCCCTACTGACGGGATCCACTAGACCTCTGTCGCCCTGAAAACCCACGACCCTGAGAACGTGATCGTGGGGAGGCCTCGGCGGACGTCTGCCGCTGGTCTGTCCTCCGTCGTCTGGAGCTGGGCATTTCCTATCCAGACCTTGACTCAGTGTGGCCGCCCGCTCTCTCGCCGTCAAGGCTCCTCGCTTGACCCATAGTGCCTGCTCGATCGACGCATCCAAGGTCTGCAACCTCTGCGCCTGAACTAGAACAAAGATCTCCTGTCTCAATCCCCGCTCGAACAAGTAAACCTTGTGAGCCTCATCTCTCGCTGCAAATGGGACACGGTTCAGGAGTCTGGTAAACTCTCGAGTATACTCCTGCACTGTGCGGTCTCCCTGAAGTAGATTCTTAAGATCCTCCTCGAGTTTTTGCTTCACGCTGTTTGGGAAATAGGACCCGTACAGCATCCCGCAAAACTCGTCCCAACTCAACCGCAGCGCATCCAGCGACCTGCTCTGTCTCGTCCTCCTCCACCAAATACGTGTGTCACCCGTCAAGCAGTGAACCGCCAAGTGAACCTGCTCCCACTCTGGTATGAAGAGATCCTCAAATAACTTCTCCATCTCACCCACCCAGGCCTCCACCACCCATGGCTCGGTGTGGCTACCATCAAAGCGGGGCGGATCCAACCGGCAAAAATGAGCCAGTCTCTCAGTCATCCGCTCCTGCTCGGCCTCTGACATCTGTCAACCTGACCGTGAAGTATCGCCAATCCGCACGGCCGAAACTGCCGCTGATGGGGGTGCGGCTGTAGCTGGAACATCCACTGGAATAAAAGGAGGTGGCTCCTGCGACTCCGTTGCTCTGGGTGCTGCACTCGACGGATGGGTAAAAGTATCACACATCCTCCGCAATAGTGAACCCTGCTGCCTAGATGACTCGGCTAGGGTAGCCAACTGCTCTCTCAAATTAGGGGGTGCACTAGGTCTCACCTTCTCTGGCACCTCAGAAGGCGCGGGGGTAGCCCGCGTCGGGGGTCGACCTCGGTGTCGGGGAGGCGTCATGACCACCTGCACAACACACAAACAACTCTGGACCCAATCAAGCGAAAGTCTAGAAGGTCGCCACTTTTCCTCCGCTGCTTGACATCGTCTGCAGCCAACGCAAGTTCGCGGCAGGAAAGGACACACGCCTTCGATCACTCCCTCCACTTAAGGATGAGTTCAACAGTCAAATTAGATGACTTTCACAGCAAGTCACGTCTCTCACGTCTTGCATTCCTAGGGTCTGCCAAAGCCTAGGATTTACTAAGTCCCAACGACCTATTCCTACGCTCTGATACCAACTTAATCTGTCACGCCCCGGATTACTCGTTTCCCCGGGCTCGCCAACAGATCCGCCGTATACATAGAATTTTCTATGCATACGAAGCGATAGCTAACCTGTAAAAGCAACTACAAGAGATATAGAGCTGAAGTAAGATCATACTAATAGAACAAAAGCCACCTGTACATATAGGATCCAAAATACAACAGTTCCTCCAAAGCCAAAAATAGGTACAAGTCCACCTCTCACAGGAACAACCAGTTCACACTATATGTACATTGCACAACTCAAAATAAAACTATCTCTAGTAGGGTCCTCCTCTAGAAACAACTGGGAATGGTAGGGATCTAGCTCGCGACTCCCTTACCTCGATCCGCAGGAACAGAAGCAGCAGCCGCAACAGTCGAACGCTCTGCAAGAAAATATGGCAACAATGGGTGTGAGAACTACTATCAAAAGAAGTAGTCCTCAGTGGGTACCGCTACCGACCCCAACGGTCCACCCACTAAGTCTACGAGACTAACAGTACAGCTGGTAGGTAAAGAAACAATAAAGTAAGCTGGAATAAACTCTACAGCTGAAATGCCACTACCCTACCACTATCCAAGTCATACTCTCAAAAGATAAGTATCACTAATGTGAATAGTCACTCCTGACCCAATCTAACGGAACCGCCCAAAAAGGCTCGTCCAGCCAAAAGCCTAGCCACACCGCACACTACCAAAAGGTAGCCGGTCCAAGAATCATAACCACTAATCTGCAGCGACATCAACGCATGAGAGGCCTCACTCCAGAGCGGCACTCGGGGGAGCTACCCAACCGAGTTAAAAAGCGTATCTTTTTCGAGCACAATCAGGCTCCGGCAGGCTATAATCAAATAAAAATGGTCGAATGGGTCACAGACTCCAAGCTCACGTGCCCTCAGTACAAACAGATACGAAAACAGGAATCTGGGTCAACCGTCAACCCCGACGGCACCCGGTAATACAAAACAGCCTAACCCTGTTGTATATACAAGCTCGGCATCTCAGCACGAGCGTAAACTCGTCCTACAATAATCTAAGTATCCTCCTCGCACTAATAGCGGTGAGACAAGAATAGAAACGGCTCCTAGAGCTAAATCTGATAACAGTTTCGAAAAGTGACGGTTGTAGGTTCGCGAGTTTTCTCCTAAGTCAAATCTCAGTTCAGCATGTAAAATCATGTCTATAAATTATTAATTTATACTCCAAATTCAGATTTCATATAAACACATGCAAAGTTCATGAATTCGAGCGACTAACATGAAAATCTGATAATAAAATAACATGCTGCACTCTCTACAACTTAGGAGGAATTCCGAAGCTTTCGGCAACATCAACCCACCTCAAAAGCTATCCAACAAAGGCTAGGAGTCGAGTGGAAGGCCTTCAATCAAAGCCAGCTGAAACCGGGCTCAAACCAGCCAAATCAGGATTCGGATCCTCCCTGCTCAAGTTCTGGGCGCCCAGAACATCATCCCAGAACTGCAGCCTGGCAGCACGACCAACAGTGGTTCAACATGAGATAAAATCCAAACCCTAAGTCCAAATGCAGTGAAAATTCACCCAACTCACCAGCAGGGGCTCGAGAATAACCCCACCAAATCTCAGCCAAAAGCGAGTTCGAATCGATCTCCAAAAGGCCTTTGCACTGATTCGGGCCCAACTTCTGGACCCTCCAAAACTGCATCCAGAAGTTCCAGCAACTAAGTAAATAACACTTTTAGCTTAAATCCTGGAATTCCCACAAGTCTAGCCCAAAAAATAGGGTCACATACCTCCCAAATACAGTGAGGGATCACTCTAAATCCATCAATGAAGCTTCCAACAAAATCTGGATTCCAAAATCCAAGAAATCTATCAACAACACATAATTTCAGCACTTAAGCAAGAACCTCTAAATCAGAGCTAAAACTCACCTTTGAATTCTCAAATCCTGGTGGAAAGAACTTTCAAACCAGCAAGGGATGAGGGAAAACCAATCCTCACTACAAAAATCCAGCTCCATAGAGATTTGGATCCATAAGACCAAAGGAAAATCCAAATTTCAGTTCAAGAACATAAGGGGTCCAGTAAAACAGCAACTGCAACATACATACCTGTCAAAAATGAGATTGAAAGGATTCCACACCTTCCTCTACGAGTCCAAAATCCAACAAACCAAGTTTCGTAGGATTTGGACACTCCTACACTGCACACGAGCTGAAACGCCACAGGTCGACGCTGCTGTTCTGCAGGAATCCAAAGCCTCTAATGGGAAAAGATGAACTTGGAAGATTTGAGGGGCTAATCTGCAATTATCCAGGGCTCACCATGAGAGGGGGGTAAAAGAGCTTCAGGGGGTTCGCCCCGATCTTTTATAAACATAGGGATAGGGTACAATGAGCCCCAAGAACAAAATGCAGCTAACCTGTCCCAAGCTGAAAATCCAACATTCGGGTGCCCGGAACCCAAGAAGTGGACGCCCAGATCTTCCAGCCTACACAGAATAGCCCTCGGATTCTCCGCCTCGCGGTCTGGTGTGCCCTAACGTGGTCCGACGGAACTCACCTACCACCTCACACGTGTCAAAAGAATCGATATTCCCAAAGTGAACATTCGGACTCACTTTCCGGGCGCCCTAATCCTGGATCCGAAATGACTCGGCGTTTCAAAGAATAAGCACTCAACATCTGGGAGCCCAAAACCTAACTTCCGGGCGCCCTAAAGTTCCAAACGTCCAAAACTTCAGTTTTAGCTTATTTCGGTGCTCCGTGTCCATTTTCGCGTCTATTTTGCGCCAAAAATGACTCCGACTCGTCCCGACCCTCTCCAGAAGTGTCGAACAGTTTAGGATACTGCAGTCATTTCGTCAGTTAGGCCCCAGGGGTACTACAGTAAGTCACTGACGAGTGAGTAGACATCCAAGTGACTTCTCGCGTTGGTCACGTTCGGTACCCTTGTTCTCTAACAACCACCTGCACATTCGCTCCAGTGTCTCCACACTGTTGACTCGAGACTCATCTACCCAAAAAGGGAAGCGACCTGTGCACCAATTTCATCGGATCAATCACCGTCCCCGTGATGATCCATCGATCGGGAGCATTTAGGAATTAACCACCAATGACACGTGTCTCAAATTCTCAACTCTTGAGAATACATGTCATCATCTTATTAATTCCTTGGACGATTCATGGACACATACACAACATGAAGGGAAATAAGAACCCACATTTATTCATAATATTTAAAGTCAAATACAAATTTATGTCCTAAAAAAATACATGTGTCGGCTCCTGGTTGGCTTCTAGGGCATACATCTAACAATAAGTTTCTAACACAGAATGCATACTCGGGTACTAGTGTACACAGTTTTTTGCTATATCTATTCCATGAGTGGTAGCAAACGACCGACTAATGAATGAACGAGATGCTCCTGTATCAAATAATGCTCTGCCTCTTATGCCATTTAATAAAACGATACCTGCCACGACGTCCTCAAGGGCAGAGGGCTCCTCCACCTGGGTCGCGAATACACGGCCGCTTGATGCTTGCCGTGAACACTCAAGCTGCCGTGCCTGCGGCGTATGTCCTGCAGACATCGCCGCGGGTAGGATTCCCGCAAGCTATCTCGATGAGAAGAAAGTCGAGGCAACCGATGAAGCCCGACCATCACCTTGTGGGCAATCAAACCGCATATGTCCCGGCTCCCCACACTTGAAGCACTTGCCCTTCCGCTGATCGCATTGATTTGGCTTGTGAAGGCCGCCACAAATCACACATCTCACTTAAGACCGAGTGGGTTGGACCCTTGAGCTCGGGATTGTGAGTGCAGATGCTTCGGTGGTCACTTTGAGCTCGATTGACCACCCGAAACACCTGATGGTCGCTTCTTCCCTTTGTCCTTCTCCTTCTCATAGGACTCGTTCTTCTCTCGCACGAAGGCATTGCCTTGCTCCACCCACAAGTCCCGATCCAGGACTTCAGCAAAGGTTTGCAATTTGAGCGAATGCACAACTTTGAAAACCCCCGGCCGAATTCCACGCTCAAAACAATCGGCCTTGTCCCCGTTGTCCCGAACCACAAACAGGACACAATTAATAATGTGAGAGAATTCCCACTCGTACTCTCTCACCGTGCGATTCCCTTGCCTCAGTTTTCGAAACCTATCTTGTAGCTTCTTCTTCTCACTATCGGGGAAGTAGGTGGAAAACACCAACTCCCGAAATTCCTCCCAAGTCACATGAGGGAGACTAGAGGGTAGGCCCCGCTTGACCCCCTTCCACCACACCTTTGCCGACTTTTTTATGTAGTGTGTTGCTAGGTGTACCTTGTCCCTCTCCAGGGTGTAAAGGTCCTCGAAGAGGGTCTCCATGGAGTCGATCCATGTCTCCACAACCCACAGATCGATTGTCTCTCCATCGAAGGTTGGCGGACTAATTTCTTAAATATCATGAGGGGCGCGAGTGCTCGCTCCCTCTCTGCCTCCATCACCGCATGATCAAGGATCGAGGTGCCCAAATTCATCGCGGCCATGATGGCATAGGACGAGTCGCTACTGGCACAGCCGCTGCGGCCACCCCCTCCGATACATTCGGAACGGGGATCGGGGGCGCATGCTGCTGCTGGCCAGCACGGGCCGCAGCCGCCTGTTGCGCCACGGTCTCTTGGAGCCTCTTGATCTGCTCCTCCTCTGCCATACTTACCCCATAAGTGCGGTCAACTGCTCACGGAGATCCATGTCCCTGCTTGCCACGGATTGCTCCGAGGCCACGCTCGGCTCCTCCGGCCTAGCCCTTGTCAGAGGCCTATTACGTGTCATCACTTCCTGAAACACAACGACCTTGATCAATATCATGACTCTCAAGGTCGAACACAAGATAATATTTGAAAAACGAACTCAATTTAGGCAAAAATCACACAAGGGCGCTATTCCCCTTACTTGGTTTCATGTTGTCGGTCGCCAATATGAACACCCTTGGCTGAGAATAAAACACGTCTTGAATCAACCTCTAACATTCTATTAGAGGTACACACAACTTGACCAAATTGATTCAACTTCCGCCATGAGTCATAGATCCACATCACTCACGAGGCTAGGTCCTTATGGTTTTCCATCTTTGGGCCTCCTAGGTCCACCTAGGCCGTTTCTACGCTCTGATACAACCTTAGTCTGTCACGCCCCGAGCCCATGGCGAAAGCACTCCTCAGGCACGTGCACCAGACCTACTGAACGGACTGAGTTTTTCCTATCCGTCCAAGGCATCACACGCATTTATGCACAACGTATTCCAAACAGGAATTGAATGCATGGATTGCATAAGAAAAGCATCACAAGACATAGAGTAAATTCTACTTCTGTTACATCATTGTCTTATTCAACACAAGATTTACAATATGATTTTTCAAATACAATCCAAAATGAGCTTTACATTTTTCTTTTTTCCCTTTCAATACATAGTTCCAAAATGGGGCACAGCTAGAAAAATAACAAAGCAAAATGAAAGGACGCTGCGATCTATTAAGCTACGCCTTTTCCTCCATCCACCACATCGCTCGCGGATAGACCTGAAAAACATAGGGGTGAGAACTATAAATATAGTTCCTAGAGGGTATGGTCACGTAAGGAAAAAGCTCAACCCACCAAGTCCAAAGAAGGCAACATAAGTATGGGTTAGTTCAACATATATGAACATATAAAAATTAACATGCATATGCCTCTAATCATGATAATGAAACTTACTCATATAACGTAAACTATATTTACTCACTAGGTTCATCATTCTAGTTATGTCACCTGACTCATCTTTGAGTCAATCACATGCTGAATCGCCGCCCTCATCTTGGCACTAGGTTGCAGAATCGCCGCACCACTTTGCCAGATATCCACAAGTCGCGAAATCGCCGCGTTCATTGGGTGCCGGGCAATGGAATCGCCATCCCCCTTTCCTGCCCCAATTTCATAGGTAGCGAAATCGCCGCTTTCATGGTCTCATCAAGGGTCCATATGTTCCACCCTCTGTGTTAACCTTTCTAGGTTTAAAGTCATCCCTGTCCAAGTGGACATCCTATCACTATGTTCTCCACCTATGTTCAATGACACTAGGTTCTCTATGTTCACATGTTGAGTTCTTTACCAACCCTAGAGAATGTCAGCCTACATTTTGTCCATATCATAGGAATGCAATGAAGCCATGCATGCATTTACATAGTAAATGAGAATAACATTTTAATATACATTTATCGGATGCATGCATTTTTACTCATATCACATACATAGGTAGTAAGATTTCTCATTTCAAGTAGCATATGCCTCTAACATGCATATCTAACATGTAAACTACCATGCAACAATAAATAACTTGTTTTAGCTATTACTCTCTACACATAAGAGGTGACCAAGTTACTTTGGTTCAACACTTCCCACCTTATCACTTATAGTACGCTTCTAATTGCTTGTAGTTACTTGCAATTAGGCTTTTCTTGGGCTACAAGCTTAAGCTTCAAGCTCCTTTGCCCTAACACAAGAAAAATGGTTTGTTACCATTTTCGAACCCTAAAATAATTTTATTTCTTGAAATCAAGTTGTCCCACAAGATTTCCTAACTCCTATTAGGGTTTTAAAAGTTCAAATAATTTTTAGACCCTTCAATAATAAAAGCTCTCTTTTAACCTAGGGTTTCCAAAACATTGGCAAAACCCTCAAATTTCATAGCAAATCTCCACCATTTGTGGTCTAGATTTCTCTAAGGTTTGCTAAAATTCCAAATTCAAGATCAAAATCTAAAACTTTAACTCAAAACACTAAGAACTCACCTCTAACCCAAGCCCCCCAAGCTTCTTCTTGCTCCAAAAACTTGCTTGTCACTTCCAAAGCCTTTTCAAAGACATCCCTCACTTCTCCAAGTGTTAGAGGAGTTTCTAGAAAAAGGAAGAGGAGAAGAGAGTGAGGGAGATGTGTTCTTGTGTTTTCACAAATAGGGGAGAAAGGGGTTGAAGTATCATATTTATTTGGTTCAGCTGGAATTACCAAAATGCCCCCGAACTACACTTTCTACGAGCGGGAGGGTCTGGATCCTGAAGTAAGGTCCGGACCCCGTAGCTCGCGCAGGCAATGTCTGGACCCTCTTGTCAAGGTCCGGAATTTGATAATGTAGTCCATACGAAAAAGATCAAGGTCCGGATCCTCCAATCAAGGTCACGGACCCCGAGAGTTCAACCGCTCAGAAATGAAATTTTTAAAAATTTCCATTTTCGCTCCTTGGAGCTCTAATCCTCTTCTAATCGTTCTGAAACCCTCAGAACCCATTTCTAAGCATGTCCAAATCACTTCTCAACTGTACTTTGTGCCATTTGGCCAAAGTTCAGCATAGTATACCAAAATTTGGTACACTACAGTTGAGTGTCTGGACCGGGCATTGATGATCCAGAGCAATATCGACTAGGCGCAGGCCGAGCAGGAGCTGACTGGGAAGAGTGGGGACAAGAAGGGCCTCATGCAAAATCTGCGGGTTGCTCCTCGTCAAGTAAGAGGCCACCAAAGCATCCTCGTATCTAGCAATCAGTCAGGAGCGCATCTTTAGGCAGCCATTGGCAGGGTAACTGATGCTGCATCATTTGAGGTTAAGGGCACCCGGTGAACATGTGCCCTCAATGGCAGGACCATTGCTTCCGTTGCGGCCAGCCTAGACATATGCGACACAACTGCCCCAGAGGCAATGGACCGGCTCAGAGTGCTACTTCCTTCCAGCCGCTCCATGCCAGAACCATGGGACTCCTACAGCAATAGCATCGTTTGGGCACCCCTCCACCTCAGCCAAAATAAGGAGGCATGCCAGGCATCCGGCGGCGTGTCTACAACATGTCCTAACCAGAGGGGGAACACACACACCAGGATGTTGTTGCAGGTATTACCTCCCTCTTTGGTACTCAAGCTAGGATTTTAATTTGATATTGGAGCTTTCCACTCATTTATATCTCGTTCTTTTGCACGCAATCACGGCTTCGCGACGAGGCTACTGTCACTAGTGCTCCGGATACAAACGCCTGAAGATTATCTTGATGCGGAGAGATACATTCAGTTGTGCCCTATGGTGTTGGGCAACCGCGTGATTCTGGTGAACTTGGTGTTATTACCGATAAAAGATTTTGATGTGGTGCGTAGGATGGACTGGCTCACTAGGCACCATGCTATATCGATTGCGAGTAGAGGACAGTGACCTTCGGTGTGCTCGGAAAGGAGGAGTTCGTCTATCAAGCATGTAGGAGCTCCTTTTTCGCCGTGACCATCTCTTCGGCTAAGGCAAACCAGCTTATGATTAGCGGACACGTGGCCTACCTAGCTTTGGTGGACGTCATCCGGCTCCAGTTCTGATAGGAGATTCTGGTAGCTCGTGTATTTCCTGATGTATTTTTCGACGAGCTACCCAGGATAATACGGATCGAGAAATCGACTTCTTTATAGGCTTGGTTCTTGGTACGACTCCCATCTCGAAGGCCCCATACCGAATGACCTTCGCTAAGCTGAAGGAGCTGAAGGCTCAGCTCGAGAATCTCCTGGACAAGGGTTTCATCAGACCTAGTGTGTCTTCCTGTGGTGCACCTGTCTTTTTCATCAAAAAGAGGACAGTAGTCTGCGACTGTGCATAGACTATCAGGAACTCAATAAGGCCACGGTGAAAAAAAAGTATCCCATTCCGCGGATCGACGACCTTTTTGATCAGCTATGGGGATCGTTGGTATACTCCAAAATTGCTCTGCAGTCGGTTATCACCAACTCAAGATCAAAGCAGAAGATGTAGTGAATACTGTATTCAGGACTTGTTATGGCCACTATGAGTTAACTATGATGCCTTTTGGGCTACTAATGACCCAGTAGCATTCATAAAATGATGAACAGAGTTTTCAGGCCATAGTTGGATCAGTTTGTCGTGGTCCTCATTAACTACATACTGATCTACTCGCAGAGCGATGAGAAACATGAGAATCATCTTTGGCAGATTCTCCGGATCCTTCGGGAGAATAAGTTCTATGCCAAACTCAAGAACTGCGAGCTCTGGCTTCGCGAGGTGTCCTTCTTAGGGAACATTGTGACTTAGTTGATGACCTTCGTGGTACAGCCTGCCTTGGTGGACAGGATTTTGCTTGGGCAACAGTCGGACCTGTACTTATAGAAAGTGCGGGTGGATATCGAGCAAGGTAAAATGGGAGACTTCGCGATCCACTCTGACGGTTCTCTTCGCTTTCGAGGACAGCGGTGTGTGCTGATGATTCAGAATTGAGGAAGGATATCCTATCCGAGGCACACCGGTCTCCATACACTGTGCATCCCGACAGGACCAAGATGTATCGAAACCTCAAGCAGAATTTCTACTGGCCAGGAATGAAAATGGATGTGGCACCGTAGTTGTCTTAGTGCTTGTTGTTCTAGTAGGTAAAGGCTTAACACCAGCGGCTAACAGGGAAGCTACAACCTCTCCCTGTGCCCGTGTGGAAGTGGGAGCAGATTGCCATGGATTTCGTCATAGGATCGCCTCGGTCACAGTGAGGCCACAGTGCGATTTGGGTCATTATGGACCGAATGACAAAGTCGGCCCACTTTCTGCCTGTTCACACGATTTGGTCTAGGGATCGACTAGCACAGCTCTACATCGAAAAGATAGTCTGGCTTCATGGAGCGCCGGCGTTGATTTTGTTGGATCGGGACATGCTGTAATACTTGGCATTTTGAGACGTTACTGGGCTTTGGCATTTCGGGCGCCCGAATCTTGGGAAGTGGACGCCCGAATGTTTTGGAGCCATTGGCTGTTTTGGATGGATCCGGAGGTTGTTGACTTGTTTTGGATCTGGGCGCAGGTTTCGGACGCCCGGATCGTGGATCCGAATTGAGTTGTGACGTGGATTAACACGTGTCGTGTTGCAGGACACGTGTCGACCGCCGGAGGAGTGCCGCCCCACCGCTTGCCGACCACCGCCGAGCTGCCTGGCCGCCAGCTGATACCTGGCTTAGGTGATTTCCGGACGCCCGGAAGAGGGAATTCGGGCGCCCGAATGTGGAACTTTGAGGCCTATAAATAGGTGAGTCCTCTGATCACTTTGAGGCCTATAAATAGGTTGTGGATTGATGTATGTATGTACAGTGAACTTATTATTTATATAGCAGCTCTGTTACTTTTGATACCTTTAGCTGTTAGTGGATGTTGTTTTCGCTTCGTATGCTCAGTTTTATTACTGTGTATACGGTGGGTCTGTTGATGTGCCTGGGAAATGGTAACCCGGGGCGTGACAGATTAAGTTGGTATCAGAGCTTAGGAATAGGTCAAGAGGGCCTAGGAAAACCTAAGATGACAAACCTTAGAATGACGTGAGAGACGTGATTAAACGCGAAAGTCAAAGATTGAGTTTTTGAATCCTTCCTTGTGTAGGAAGAGTGATTGAAGGATTAAAGCCTTTTCTTATCAGATGAATTATGTTGGCTGCAGACGACATAATAATTTGAAAAGAAAAGAAGTGTCCTTCTAGACTTTCGCTAGATTGGGTCCGGTGATTGTTTGTTGTCTAAATGGGTATTCTGTTGCAGGTGATTACAATGCCTCCTCGACGTCGTGATCGACCATCGACGCGAGCGCATCCGACACCTTCGGAGATGCCAAAGCAGTCGGGACCTAGTGTACGGCCCGATTTGCAAGAGCAGCTAGCCGATATAGCTGTAGTGGGTAGGCAGCAGAGTGTTTTATTGCAGAAGATGTGCGATGCTTTCGCACAGCAGCGAAGTACTACGCCTCGAACTGCGGAGCCTCAGGCCGCGACCATTCCAGCTGCATCCCAACCTAGGGACGAGAGTGCGCAGTCAAGTCGGGTACTTTCTGTGGAAGAGCAAGAGCGGATGGCTGAGAGACTGGCTCGTTTCTGTAGATTTGATCCACCACGATTTAATGGTAGTAGTATAGAACCGTGGGTGGTAGAAGCTTGGATATGTGAGATGAAAAAATTATTTGAGGATCTTTTTGTGCCAGCACGGGAGCAGGTGCATATGGCAGTCCATTGTCTGGCAGGTGATGCTCATGTTTGGTGGAGGAGGACTCGTGATCATAGGTCCTTGAATCCTCTGCAGATGACTTGGAGCGAGTTTCGTGGGATTTTGTATGGAGCTTATTTTTCTAGTAGCGTGAAGGTAAAGATATAAGAGGATCTGAAAAATCTGAAGCAGGGAAATCGCTCGGTGTAGGAGTATGCTAGGGAGTTTACAAGATTACTTAATTATGTGCCTACTGCTGCAAGAGATAAAGTATAGAAGGTTTATCTCTATGAGAAGGGTTTGAGACCGGAGATATTTCCATTTGTCCACTCTTAGAGACTTCAGACTTTGGATGCGACTATTGAGCAGTCTCTGTGGGTAGAGCGAGGGACATTTGTGACTAAGGGGCAGCTTGTAGACCCAGCTCTGGGTCAGGAGAGGAAGCGCCCAGCTTCTGATGATAGAGGGCAGTCGAGTAGCAGACGGCCGCCAAAACCTCCACCACGATCGCACTTTCAGGGTCGTGGAGCATTTAGCCGACAGCAGTCCGGAGGATTTCGCCAGCAACGACAACAGCAGAAGGGATCCTCCCAGGTGTGTGATTTGTGGAGGACCTCATTGGCCTAGTCTTTGTGATCGGCGTGAGGGTCGATGTTTTGTGTGTGGACAGTCGGGACATGTGAGGAGGACTTGTCCCAGATTAGTAGCAGCCCCATCAATGGTGTCTGTTCCTTTCTCCCCACCGCAAGTATCTGGAGCTTCCTCGGTGTTTAGTCAGACGGACCGATTCTCTATGCCACGACAGCCAGATCAACGCCAGCAGCAGGCGAGCGGTCGAGTCTATGCCGCGCAGATTGAGGACGCCTCGATAGCTGATCGTGTGGTGGCAGGTATCATTTTGATTTGTGGCATTAGATCACGCACTTTATTTGATACCGGTGCATCGCATTCCTTTGTTAGTAGAGCATTTGCATTGCATCATGGTTTAGAGATTGGGTCGTTACCCCAGACACAGGAGGTGCGGGTACCCGACCATAGCTTGCAGGTGACGGAGGGTTGTTGGGAATGTCCTGTGCAGATAGGGCCTTGGATTATGCCTGCTGATTTATTGGTATTAAAGCAGTTGCAGGATTTTGATGTGATCCTTGGCATGGATTGGTTGTCTCGATATTTTGTGACGATTGATTGTGGAACCAAGACGGTGATCTTTCGTGAGCCTGGACAGGAGGAGTTTACTTTTAAAGGATGTAGAAGTTCACTGTTCGCAATGACGATATCTTCATCTAAGGCCAGACAGATGTTGAGTAGAGGATGTATGGCCTATTTAGCGACAGTGACTGAGGTGCCTACTATTGTACCGGGACTCGAGGATATCCCTATTGTCCGCGAGTTTCCGGATGTTTTTCCTTCTGAGCTTTCTTCTATGCCTCCTGATAGGGAGATTGAATTCGTGATTGACGTGATGCCCGGAACCGCGCCAATCTAGAAGACACCCTATAGAATGGCACCAGCTGAATTGCGAGAGTTGAAGGCGCAACTGCAGGATATTATGGATAAAGGATTTATTCAGCCAAGTGCGTCGCCTTGGGGAGCACCTGTGTTGTTTGTTAAGAAGAATGATGGTTCACTTAGGTTATGTGTGGATTATCGGGAATTGAACAAAGTGACCATCAAGAATAGATATCCCCTCCCACGTATCGATGATTTATTTGATCAGTTACAAGGTGCGTGTGTCTTTTCAAAGATTGATCTTCAGTCCGGTTACCACCAGTTGAAGGTGAAGGCCGAGGATATCTCTAAGACAGCTTTTAGAACTCGGTACGGGCATTATGAGTTTACAATCATGCCTTTTGGTTTGACGAATGCCCCTGCTGCATTTATGGATATGATGAACCGAGTCTTTAAGTCTTTCTTGGATAAGTTTGTTGTAGTCTTTATTGATGATATCTTAATTTACTCTCGTGATGATGCGGAGCATGAAGAGCATCTGAGACTAGTGCTGCAACTCTTGCGAGAAAAGAAGTTGTATGCAAAGCTGAAGAAATGTGAGTTTTGGTTGAGAGAAGTAGCCTTTTTAGGCCATGTGATTTCTGCTTCAGGAGTAACTGTTGATCCTAAGAAGATTGAGGCGATTCGAGACTGGCCTAGGCCGACGACGATTTATCAAGTGCGGAGTTTTCTTGGTTTAGCCAGGTATTATCGACGATTTGTGGAGAGTTTTGCGAAACTCTCTACGCCTCTTACTCGATTAACCGGAAAAGGGATTAAATTTATTTGGAGTAATGATTGCCAAGAATGCTTTGATGAGCTAAAGCAGAAGTTGATGACAGCCTCCATTCTTGCGTTACCAGTAATGGGCGAAGGATTTGTAATCTATAGTGATGCTTCGCATAGTGGCTTGGGTTGCGTGCTGATGCAACATGGTAAAGTTATTGCATATGCTTCAAGACAATTAAAGGAGTACGAGAAAAACTACCCTACTCACGACTTGGAGTTAGCAGCGGTAGTTTTTGCTCTGAAGTTATGGCGCCACTATCTCTATGGAGAGCATTGTGAAGTCTATACGGATCACAAGAGCCTTAAGTATCTGTTTACACAGAAGGAGCTAAATTTACGGCAACGGAGATGGTTGGAGTTACTGAAGGACTATGACATCTCTATTCAGTATCATCCTGGCAAGGCAAATGTAGTTGCCGATGCGTTGAGTAGGAAGGCTGTGGCAACTTTGAGTATGATTATCACTCAACAGTTTGTCCTAGTGGAAGAGATGCGGAGATTGTCACTTGAAGTGGTTACTCATGGAACGACTGCAAGACTTATGACTATGGTCTTACAGTCCACTCTGTTGGATAGAATTCGAGAAAAACAGAGTATAGATCCCTACTTGATGAAAATTAGAGATCAACTGAAGAGTGACGATCTTGAAGGTTTTAGTTGTGATGATTCAGAAGTTCTCCGTTATAGAGGTCGTTTATATGTACCAGCATATTCGGAGATATTGAAAGAAGCACATTATTCTCCATATTCTGTCCATCCTAGTGGGACTAAGATGTATCAAGATCTAAAGACTCATTTCTGGTGGAATGGCATGAAGAGAGACATTGGAAGAGCCGTAGCTCAATGTTTAACATGTCAACAAGTGAAGGCTGAACATCGAGTGCCAGCTGGTAAGCTACAAAGCCTCACGATACCTGAGTGGAAGTGGGACCACATCACGATGGATTTTATCGTAGGATTGCCGAGGACTTTGGGCGGCTATGATACGATATGGGTAATTGTGGATAGGTTGACGAAGTCTGCTCATTTTCTACCTATGCAGATTACTTGGCCCCGTCAGCGACTTGCATAGCTTTATATGGATGAAATATTGAGATTGCATGGAGTACCAATCTCAATAGTATCTGACAGAGACCCAAGGTTTGTCTCACACTTTTGGAGAAGTTTACAGACAGCTTTGGGGACTCAGCTTCGTTTTAGTACTGAATTTCATCCGCAGACGGATGGTCAGTCCGAGCGTACTATACAGATGCTTGAGGATATGTTGAGAGCTTGTATATTGGATTTTGGTGGAGGATGGGATCGACATCTGAGATTGATAGAATTTGCGTACAACAATAGCTATCAGGCGAGCATTAAAATGGCTCCGTTTGAAGCATTGTATGGACGTAAATGTCGATCACCTTTGTATTGGGATGATGTAGGTGAAAGGAAAACTTTGGGTCCGGACTTATTACTTGAAGCTGAGGAGAAAGTTAAAGTAATACGACGGCATATAGAGACAGCCCAGAGCAGGCAAAAGAGTTATTCAGATACTCGGAGGCGTGATTTAGAATTTCAAGTTGGAGACCATGTTTTCTTGAAAGTTTCACCATCGAAGGGCATTCGAAGATTTGGAATTCGCGGAAAGCTTAGTCCGCGATTTATTGGTCCTTTTGATATTCTGGAAAGAGTTGGACCCGTGGCTTATCGGATAGCCCTTCCACCTCGGTTAGCAGGTGTGCATGATATTTTTCATGTATCAGTTTTGAAGAAATACATGTATGATCCTTCCCATGTGATTGATTTTACTCCACTGGAGCTGACGGAGGATTTACATTACGAGGAGCGACCGATACAAATTCTTACTCGTGAGACGAGGGAATTGCGTAAACGGGTCATACCTTATGTCAAAGTGCAATGGAATTATCATGATGAACGAGAAGCAACATGGGAATTGGAGACAGTGATGCAAAAGTCTTATCCCCACTTGTTTGCATCTTGAGGTGAGTTCCTTACCTTACCTTAGTTTCGAGGACGAAACTATTTAAATGAGGGAAGAATGTAATACTTGGCATTTTGAGACGTTACTGGGCTTTGGCATTTCGGGCGCTCGAATCTTGGGAAGTGGACGCCCGAATGTTTTGGAGCCATTGGCTGTTTTGGATGGATCCGGAGGTTGTTGACTTGTTTTGGATCTGGGCGCAGGTTTCGGACGCCCGGATCGTGGATCCGAATTGAGTTGTGACGTGGATTAACACGTGTCGTGTTGCAGGACACGTGTCGACCGCCGGAGGAGTGCCGCCCCACCGCTTGCCGACCACCGCCGAGCTGCCTGGCCGCCAGCTGATACCTGGCTTAGGTGATTTCCGGACGCCCGGAAGAGGGAATTCGGGCGCCCGAATGTGGAACTTTGAGGCCTATAAATAGGTGAGTCCTCTGATCATTTTGAGGCCATTTCCACTTCGTGTACCACCCTTTCTAGAGAGAGAAAGCTAGAGTAAGGGCCATGTGTTGGCATTAGTGATGATCTAGCTTGTTCTCCTCTACTGTGTCGTTTTGATCTGGTTCTGATTATTCGTTCTGTTGGAGGTGACAGTCTATTCGGTGGTATATTCTAATTGGGGTACTGTTTGAGCCTGGTGTGTGCTCTGGAGGATTGGATCTGAGATTGTACTTGTATTTCCACCGTGGTTGGATTAACATTTGAGGTGGGTTAATGTTTACCAGATTCAGTGGATTTCCTCCTAGGTGCTTATTCTCATGTTTGCATGACATGATATTGTTGGGATTATGTTAGTTATGACATGCTTTAGTTGAGACTGATGCATATGTATGATATGATCATAGATGAGGTAGTGATACCTGATAGCAAGCATGATTTCATTATATTCTTGATGCATGATTCAGCCTACACATATCCTGTTGATATTCATTGTATCAGTTGTTGTACATACTAGTGTAGGTGATCTATTGTGGCTCGTGCTATGTTGTTTGTACCTCCTCTTTGTGTTAGAGTTGAGTTGATTGTGAGCACTAGAGCATTGATCTGGGTCATACTTGTTATTTATACATTGAGGTGCCGAGGGCACGTGATTTCTTGTGTGAGATCTGATTGACCTAGCTTGTTGATCATATACCTGTGGGTGCTTGGCGATGTTATGTGTTGTGATATTATACTCGGTTGGGTCGCTCCCACGAGTACCACTCCGGAGTTGGTTTATGTGTAGTACAGAGGGACATGCCTGTACTAGTTGGCTCCCTACGGGTAGAGCGTGATGTCCAGGCCGCAAGTATGATGTTGTGGATTCGTGATAGTCCTCGTTTGATGTGTTATGATCAGATTATTGATACTCATATTGACAGCTTGAGCATTGTGCATAGTAGTGGTAGTTTATCTCCTACTTTCTTTATTGCTCTCTATTTATCTTGAGATCGAGGACTTAGTGGGCAGACCGCTGACGCTGGTGGCGGTACCCACTGAGAACTACTTGTTTGATAGTAGTTCTCACACCCGTTGTTGACACCTTTTTTGCAGAGTCTTCTTCTCCGGTTGTGCATTCTGATCGCGGAAAGGAGACCGTCGGGTAGATCTGATCCCCGGACAGTTGGCTAGAGGTATACCCCATTTTGGTAGATGATTCCATGAGTCTGTACATACAGTGGTTGTTGGAGTTTGACAGTGATGTATATTTTTGGTTGTGGATTGATGTATGTATGTACAATCAACTTATTATTTATATAGCAGCTCTGTTACTTTTGATACCTTTAGCTGTTAGTGGATGTTGTTTTCGCTTCGTATGCTCAGTTTTATTACTGTGTATACGGCGGGTCTGTTGATGTGCCTGGGAAATGGTAACCCGGGGCGTGTCACAAGCGCTTCGCGTCCCAGTTCTAAAGAAGCTTACAGTAAGAAATAGGTACGAAGCAAAATTTCAGCACTGCCTTTCATCCACAGAGCGATGGCCAGTCTGAGCATATTATTCATACCCTCAAGGACATCCTCCGTGCTTGTATCCTGAATTACGATGAAGGGTGGTTCAAGTACCTATCCTTGGTGGAGTACGCCTACAACAATAGTTACCAGGTGAGTATAGAGAGAGTATAGAGATGGGCGCATCGTATAAGGCATTCTATGGGCGTCGATGTCAGTCCCCGATCTGTTGGGACGATGTCGGTTAATGCCAGATGATCGGGCCAGACTAAGTGGAGGATGCGGAAGCTAAGATTCACATCACGAGACAACGATTATTGACCGCATAGAGCAGGCAGAAGAGCTATGCGGACTAGCGATGGTGTGGCCTAGAGTTTCAGGTCGGTGAGCATGTGCTGCTCAAAGTGTCGTCGACTAGGGGGATCAAGCGGTTCGGGTTGCGGAACAAGCTCAGTCCGCAGTTTGTTGGACCATTTGAGATCCTGCAGCGCGTTGGTACGGTGGCTTATAGGTTGGCTCTTCCTCTGAGTCTCGCTCGGGTGCACAATGTTCCACGTGTCCATACTTCGAAAGTATATTTTGGATCTGTCCCATGTGATCAGCCCTACGATTATTCAGTTGCGGGAGGATCTGAGCTATAATGAGGCTCCGAAGCGGATATTGGTGTGTGATGTGAAGCAATTACGGAAGCGGAACATTCCATATGTGAAGGTTCGGTGGAGAATCACAAGGAGCGCGAGATTACTTGGAGCTTGAGTCTAATATGCGGGAGAGGTATCAACAGTTGTTCGCGAGGGCAATGTAATTAAGTTTCGGGGATGACACTTTTTGTAAGGGGGAGTGATGTAATAACTATAAGATTTGAACTCTGTATAATTGAGTTATTTAAATTCCAATTAGAAATATTGAATTTGAATTTATATTCAAATTTTGGAAGGAAAGAGAGAAAGAAGGTTATTCCGCGAATTGGGATTGTTTCTGATATAACAAAAACACTACTTTATCGGTCTGGTAATGTGAGAAGGCGTGATGCAGTCCGTTTTTTGAATTTGGTGTGACGAAATACGAAAAAGCGCAAAAATCGAAAAGGGGTCAAATATTGGGAAATCGTTTTTTGATAAAAATTCCAATATTTTATGCGCCGAATCGCGAGAGATTGCAATGGGAGGTTCTACTGTGCGGTTTCACGTACTAGTAAGGGCATAATTCTAAATAATGGAGTTGGAAGGATTAACTTGCAATTTTATCAGAAATCAATATAATTAAGTTTAGGGTTTCTATAACCCCAACTCCATCCTCCTCCCTACTCTAGTCCCCACAGGAGATCTCTCCTACCTACGCCACATCACCCCTGACCGCCGGCGACCATCCCCTGGCCGCCGGAGTCCGGCCAAAGAACCCCCCCTCCCTCCCAACTTATCTCAATCTCTCTCTTTCCATCTCAGCCAGGTAACCTGAATTTTCTCTCCCCTTCGGCCATGTCGCCCTGGATCAATGCCGCCGAAATCCCAACGGTCTGGCTACCCTCTTTCGACAGCCCTGGCAGTACGAGACCACCGCGAGCCCGGCTGCAACTTGGAAAACCCAAGTTTTGTAGGGTCTGGCCAAACCCTTGAGTCAGAACGCTATTGTCGCTTCTCGTACGGCGCCGCCCCGATGATCCACGGCCTTCCTCCTAGTGTCTGGATCAACCCTCTGCCTGAGGGCTTCTTTGGTTGGTCGCATCCCCTAAGGCGCCGCCACAATCGCCTTCCGCCACCGGCAACTACTTCCTTCGATCTCCCCTCGTCGGCCACATCCCTCTTGGGTTGGCACGCACGCCCCCTGGCTGCTGAAGCTCGAAATGAAGTGGTTGCTGCCCTAGATAGCTTGAGCTAGGGTTTCTCTTGACCTACTTCATTTTTCTAGCCATCCTCGGAGCCGGCGACCTTCCAGGAGGTGTGCACGGTCCTCCTAAGGCCTTGTGGACATCCGCGCTCACCTTCGTCGTAGTCCGAGAGGCCTCAGATTGTGGGTTCTTCTGCGTCGCTCCCGGGGGCTTTAGAAATTGGACTTCAAGTAGCCCTGGCACGCTCTTCGACCATAGTTCGCGCTCTAGACAGTGAGTGCGAGCTTCTAGACATCGAGAACTGTCAGCCTATACCACTGGTTGGATTTTGAAATGCATAATTTTTTATAACAAGTCCAAAACCCTAAATTTTCTATATAAAATGCAATTAGAATGTAAATGTGACGCCCCAACTTCCCAGGGGGTCACCCATCCTAGGACTACTCCCGTCCTAGCACGCTTAACTCTCTCAACCTCTTGGGCCTAGCTACCACCCAAAATGCTTAAGCCGGGTTTAAGAGTTTTTAGCCCTATTATATCTTATATATAGGACTATCTGGGGTCTCACAATCTCCCCCCCTTTAAGCCCTGACGCCTCGTCAGGCTCAGACTCACAAGTACCAGGCGATGTGAGACTCGTCTCGCTAGCCTACATTGACCTTGTGGTGAGCTGCGCTCCACCCACAACAGTCAACAGCATGAGAGCCTCGCTCTCCCCCCTGTACAATCCTGGCTAAGCCGAGACTCATCTCACACTTTCGGGTGGTAGTTGGCTCTGATACCAATTGTGATGCCCCAACTTCCCAGGGGGTCACCCATCCTAGGACTACTCCCGTCCTAGCACGCTTAACTCTCTCAACCTCTTGGGCCTAGCCACCACCCAAAATGCTTAAGCCGGGTTAAGAGCTTTTAGCCCTATTATATCTTATATATAGGACTATCTGGGGTCTCACAGTAAATTAGGGGTTTTGCGAAATCAGCCATGTGAGCTACCTCGGGCAACATGAACCCACCATGTGTGACCTGTAGACTGATCGTCCTGGGTTCGATGACCTTCGCAAAATGTCATTAGGGTTTCGAAGCGTTATTCAGCGAAATCACCGTCGATCGAGGTTTCAGTTCGGGTTTCGTGTTTAATCATCGTGAATGCCCCGTAATTGTGGCCGAGCCTTGTTAGCTAGTTGCCCTCACTGTCTCATGTGTCCTAAGATAGCGGGTGGGGGGTGGAGTGTTCCAGCGCCAAAACCGGCATTTTCGGGGACCCGACACAACTTAGTTTATGTTAAACGCATTTATTTGCATTGTGTTCATGTGTTTGCTATCGGGGCCTAAATCAGTGTGTTTCGGGACAACGAGAGGTTTACAGTGTGGGTTTGTAATTTCTGGGGTACTTTGTGAGTTCAAAAGTGTTTCGGTTAGTTTCTAAAAAATTCCAACGAGTTTCAGGAATCGGTAAAAAGAACAAATTTTTCGATGATTTTCGGATGTGAGATTAGTGACTTTGGGTCACTTAGGGTTAGACCTATATAGTGGAGTCGTCCATGACTCTGTGGATCTTATGTAGGTCCGGTCGACGGTTAGAAGCACCTTTGGAGTTAGGTGCCTAGTCTGATTCAGGTGGGTGCTCGATGCGAAGTCGGTATTGTGGTGCTAGCTTGATGACATTCTCTCTCGTCTTTCCTTCCCTTGACTACATACATTGCATATTGAGCACTTGATCATCACTAAACTTCACTTTCTATTGCTCTACTTTTACTTGTGTATATGTTCATCATGATTAGTAGTAGAGTGGTACTCTGTTGATGTCATTGCATGACTTATTACTTGGTAGACTTGATTGGTCGGTGTTAACTGATATCCGTGAGATATGGGTGACCAATTTTGGTCAGGTGATTACTTGTGGATTTGCTCTCGACTATCTGCCTATTGTTGGCTAGTGAACATATTGCATCGATTACCATAACTTATATCCATTTTGCGTACACCAGCGGGTTGGCCACCGTAATGATGTTTTTTTTGGAAGTGTGGTCCATATTTTCGACTCGTGAGCCCTATGCGCAGGTGCATTTAGTATAGGGTTATATGCAAAGGTGGGTGAGCACGATGTGGTATTGCCTGAGGTCTTTAGAACGACATGGTGATTGATTAGATACTTTTGGACTATTCGTCCAATTGATGCATGTTGTATTTTACTTTATATTGCAGTAGCTGTAAGTTATGGAGATCCCCTAAGATCTATTTAGATACTATCAATACCTAGAGGGGGGTGAATAGGTGTATAGGCCAAAAATAGAAATCTCAATGCGATAAAGATAAATACGGAAAATAAAATAGCACACCGAGATTTACGTGGAAAAACTCCAACTTGGAGTAAAAACCCCACGGGACCAACACGCGATGACAATCCACTATGAATTAAAAGAATACAAGGTGATTATTGACTCCACGGACTCACACCTCTCTTTTACCTTCTATGGATCTCGCGCACACCACCGGGTTGTCCACGACCCAGGTCCGAGTCCACGAACGCCACTCGGATCCACGAGCACCGGCACGTTGAATCCACGATGCCTTAATCACGTCAAATCCACGACGCTACTCCGTCCGGAGCAAGAACAATAGGGTCAGTGATGATTTATTGCTTAGAAGAATATTAAAGATCTGCGGAAATAATATCTAAGCAATTCTCAAATTGATTCTAAAAGAAATTAAGAATTAGGGCACCGAAAATCAATTTGAGAGAAGCTTGTTGTAAAAGATGAGAAAGACGGCTACCTACAAGCTTCTACGATTTCTAAAAGATAATCTATGCTTAACCACGTTTTAGAGACATTCTCACATCTTATTTATAGGTTCGGAAGCAATTAGAATCAGATTAGAATTGAAATATTGATTTTAAAAAATCTGCGTAGGGTTCAGGGTCCGGACCTTAAATGCAGGGTCCGGACTTTGAAGTTTGGAAAACCTTCAAGGTTCGAACCTTCCCTGCGAGGTCTGGATCCTAACAGTTTCAAGGTCTTGACCCTCTTTTCACGGTCCTGACCTTGACAGGATCTTAACATTGAAAAATTTCAGCTTTTAATATTTATATTTTTTCTCAATTCTAATGACTTTCAATGGCTTAAATATATTCATAAATCATCACTAACATTATAAAAACTTACCGAGCATCGTGAATTCATGTTTTGAGTTTTCGAGTCTTCAACTTAAACTTTTCTTTCTCAATCCTTCAAGATTCCGACTTACTTCACGAAATATGCCAATATAAAATCCGTAATAATCTCTCCCTTTGGCAATTTCGTGACAAAACAAAAAAAATATATAAACACTCACAATGCTTAACTCTCCAAAAAAAAAATTTAAAATTCATTGCCATCACCAAAACAATGAGCTCAACTCTCGAAAAAAAATTAAAATTTATTGCCATCACCAAAATAATAAACTTCTCGCGTGAAAGATCCAAACAAAGTACAAAATTACAACTTTGTGACTCGTAGAACAAACTCTATGACTTAGACACACTTGGAGTATTGAAGTCTTCAAAGCCCTGTAAAAAATTTCTCCACTAACAAAGTTAGTAGTAAAAATATCAAAATCTCTCCCCTTTTGTTCATGTGCCTAAGTTCACATTCTCTCCCTCTTTTCTTTTATAAAACTTTCAATAGCATCACCTCTCTCCCCTTTTTTGCCAAAAATTGCCAAAGAAAAAACACCAAAACTAAAGAGTAGAGAGAGAAATAGAAGTGGCGGAATGTTGTACACAAGGAACACAAGTTTAAAAAAGTTCTCAATTTTGAAACCACTTGTGATAAAATTTCAAGCAATGTTAGTGCATGAGAAATATAAGTTCACATTGACTTCTTTCAATCCTAATTAATTTTATAAAAATTAAGAATTTTACTACAAAATCATCATAATGTAGATAAAATATTATAAGACTTCTTAATCCATATACACTTCAAAAATAAGTCATCAAAAATAATCTAAAAGCTCAAAAACTATCAAAGATGTAACGGATTATAAAGATGACTTATGGAGATTCACCAAATGACATAAATTTGTCGCATAAGCTTTCAAATTTGAGACCAAGCAAGTAATGAACCAGGGATGGCTCTTTGAGCATCTTTTCGCTATACCACCCTAAAACACCGAATTTTTGTCAAAGATCTACACATTTTCTTAAACCTTTTCGGTTATACATTAAAATTCCATGTGGTAACTTCACACACTTGCCGGACGACCGGAGTGGTAGATCTTTCCTATATGTGGTGGTAGTTTTCACACTCCCTTTAGGATGTAACTCTTTTCACATCTTTTAAGCACTTGTAGTGTCTCTCTTTTTTTTTCTTTATATATATATATATAACTCCCCCTTAATTATGCAATCTCTTATTTGAAAGAAAATTTGACAAATTTTAGTTTATTAGCAAATGCCTATTCATCAAATTCAACGCACACAACCGAGATAGGTTAAGTGCCTAAAGATCATACATGATTACCTAAATTAGATGAATATAAGTGTTAAGAACAACTATGATAAATTATCTTCATAAATAATAAAAATGAAGTAAAACTAATAATTGATATGAAAGTAACTAGGAGTGAATGAAAGTGAATTAAGATGTTCATAGCACTCTTTAATGTTGTAATCAGCCAATGAGCTTGAAATCAATACGCAAGAAAAATCTAAAAATCGTAATAATGAAAGCACCAAAAAGATGTAATGCAATGATCAAGAGAGATGTGCAATAATAACCGATCAAAGCATTACATAAAGTCAAAAATAAATTAAGATTTAAGACAAGAAAAGATATCACCTTTCCGAACCCAAACTTGTCGGATGATTGTTTGTCTTATTTTGTTGATGTTCGGAACCATTTGTTTTGACTTTTGATCAATCTTTGGTCTCCACTTTGCATACGACTTTGTAGGGATTTTTTGTTGTGGCTTCAACTTTAGATTGATCTTTGACACTCGACTTAGTTGATGTTTCTCTTGAATCCGTGAAGGTTGTCGAGTGTTGGAAGATGCCGATAGATGTTTAGAAAATACCGATTGAGTCTTCTTATCTTTTCTAGGACATGTCTTCTTGATGTGACCTTTGTTTTGAAATCTATGGCATACTTTCTCCTTCAAATTTGTTGAGACTTTGGGTATTAAATTTTTAACCTTCTCAACATATGTTCTTTCATATCCAACACCAGGTTTGTCCGTTTGACCCAATCCGAGCATGTTATCAAGCTTTTTCGATCCGGAGGAAAATTTTTGAATGTCGGATTTGAGTTGATGAACATGTATTGTCACGCCCCGGGTTACCTCTTCCCAGGCGCATGACCAGATCCGCCGCATACACAGTATCTCTACCATGTATACGAAGCGAAACAACATCCACAATCAAACACACAGAGCTAAAGGTATCAACAGAGCTGCTATATAAATATATCAAAAGATCACTGTACATACATCATCCATAACTCTCACATATAACTCTCATATACAGACTGATATCAACATCACATAGTATGTACAGACTCAACCATCTATCCAAAATGGGTATACCTCTAGCCAAATATCCGGGGAATAGCTCTACCCGACGGTCTCCTTTCCGCGCTCAGTATGCACGACTGGGGAAGAAGACTCTGCAAAAAGATGTCACCAATGGGTGTGAGAACTACTATCAATCAAGTAGTCCTCAGTGGGTACCGCCACCAGCCTCAGCGGTCTGCCCACTAAGTCCTCAATCTCAAGAGATATGAATAGAGCAATAAAAGAGTAGGAGATATACTACCACTACTATGCACAAAGCTCAACTGTCAGTATGAATGCCAATAAACTGAATATACCAAATGAGGACTATCATACATAATACAATACCTGCGAACCAGCTAGTACAGGAACCCCATCTGTACCTAGCTCTCGCCATACAATACCTCTCAATACAATACCATACCTCACAACACGATACCTGCGGCCTGATCACGCTCAACCCTCCAGGGAGCTGCTCAACACAATAGGGAGCCCAACTAGGACAGGAACACCATCTGTCACTAGTTCCTCGTACAATCCTGTGTACGAAACATGCCAACTCTAGAGTGGTACTCGTGGGAGCGACCCAACCGAGCAAAGTACAACCATAGTATCCGCCAAGCACCCGCAGGTATATGATCGACACGACTGGGTCAACAAAGGATCATGTGCCCTCGGCACCTCAAAGAATAGTCAACAAGTAAGACCCAATCCACTGTGCCCTCGGCACCACAAAGGATAATCAACAAGTATGACCCAATCCATGTTCTCACAAAGAACCACGTGCCCTTGGCACAATCAATGCTCCAGTGCTCACAATCAATCTCAACTCTATCACAAGAGGAGGCTCTCGACTCTACCACAAAGAGGAGGTACAACAACATAGCACGAGCCACAACATGATCACCTACACTACATGCACAACAACTGGTACAAGGAATCAACAGAATAGGTGTAGGTCCAATCATGCAACAAGGATACAAAGAAATGCATGCTTATATACATATCATTAGCACATCTAAGATCATAACATGCCCATGCGGTCTATAGATCAATCTTACCCTAACATGGCATCTCTAACATAATCTTAGCATGGCATACTATCATAATCCCAATAACATAATCCAATATCCACATATCATAATCCAATCATGCTAACATAATCCAAACAACATCATATCATATTATGCTAACATGAGATAAAACACGTAGGAGGAAGTCCACTGAATCTGGCAAACATCAACCCACCTCAAATGCTAATCCAACCACGGTGGGGAAAGAACAAGCCTCAGATCCAACCCTCCAGATAAGGAACTCCGGCAGCACCCCGATCTGTCAAAACCTCCAAGGAACTGCTATCTCCAGAATAACAGCTCAGCACCAGATCAGATTAGCAGGATAGAGGAGAACAAGCTAGATCACAAACTAATGCCAACACATGGCCCTTACACTAGCTTTCTCTCTCTAGAAACGAAATCACCAAGTGGAATAACCCCAAAAACCAACAGGGTTCACCTATTTATAGGCTGCCAAAAGTTCACATTCGGGCGCCCACTTCCCAATTTCCGGGCGTCCGGAAATCCTGCCGTACAGGTGTCGTCGCGCGGTCAAGCGGCCGGTCGATAGTCATCAGGCGGTGGGGCGGCGTGTCTCCGGCGATCGACACGTGTCCTGCGTCGCGACACGTGGCCCTCCACGTCAACAGCTCAAACCGGATCCTCAATCCGGGCGTCCGAATCATGCATCCAGATCCGATCTCCGTCGGCCACAACCGGATCATCCGCAAAGTGCAACGGGGTCCGGAACATTCGGGCGTCCACAACCTCACTTCCGGGCGCCCGAATCCTGCCAAGTCCAGAAACCCTAAATCATGAAAATTCCCGAGTACTACATTCTCCCCTCCTTAGAATAGTTTCGTCCTCGAAACTAAGGTACTCACCTCAAGATATAAATAGGTGGGGATAAGATCTCTGCATAATCGTCTCCAACTCCCATGTCGCCTCTCTATCATCATGAAAATCCCACTGTACCTTAACATAAGGTATGACCCGATTACGCAATTCCCTCGTCTCACGAGCAAGAATTCGTATCGGTCGCTCCTCGTACTGCAAATCCTCAGAAAGCTCCAGTGGAGAAAAATCTATCACATGGGAAGGATCATGCATGTATCTCCTCAGAACAGATACATGAAAGACATCGTGCACTCCTGCAAGTCGAGGCGGAAGGGCTAACAGATAAGCCACGGGTCCAACTCTCTCTAAGATCTCAAAAGGACCAATAAATCGCGGACTAAGCTTTCCGTGAATTCCAAATCTCCGTATGCCCTTCGATGGTGAGACCTTCAAGAAAACATGATCGCCAACATGAAACTCTAGATCTCGCCTCCGAGTATCAGAATAACTCTTCTGCCTACTCTGAGCCGTCTCGATATGCCGTCGTATCAACTTAACTTTCTCTTCGGCTTCAAGCAAAAGGTCTGGACCCAACGTCTTTCTTTCACCAACATCATCCCAATACAGAGGTGATCGACATTTGCGTCCATACAATGCTTCAAACGGAGCCATCTTAATGCTCGCTTGATAGCTATTGTTGTACGCAAACTCTACCAATCTCAGATGTCGATCCCAACCTCCACTAAAATCCAAGACACAAGCTCTCAACATATCCTCGAGTGTCTGTATAGTGCGCTCGGACTGACCATCAGTCTGGGGATGAAATGCAGTGCTAAATCGAAGCTGAGTCCCCAAAGCTGTTTGTAAACTTTTCCAGAAATGAGAAACAAACCTTGGGTCTCTATCAGATACTATTGAGATTGGCACTCCATGCAATCTCAATATCTCATCCATATACAGCTGCGCAAGTCGCTCACATGACCAAGTAATCTGCATAGGCAGAAAATGAGCAGACTTCGTCAGCCTATCAACAATCACCCAAATAGAATCACAGCCGCTCGAAGTCCTCGGCAATCCTACGATGAAATCCATCGTAATATGATCCCACTTCCACTCAGGTATTGGAAGACTCTGTAGCTTACCAGCTGGTACTCGATGTTCAGCTTTAACTTGCTGACATGTCAAACATTGAGCTACAGCTCTACCAATATCCCGCTTCATACCGTTCCACCAGAAGTGAGTCTTCAGATCCTGGTACATCTTTGTCCCTCCAGGATGTACAGAATAAGGAGAATAATGCGCTTCCTTCAATATCTCCTCTCGAATCTCCTGATCTGCTGGTACACATAGACGTCCTCTAAAACGGAGAACTCCAGAATCATCACAAGAAAAACCTTCAAGATCTCCACTCCTCAGTTGATCTCGAATTTTCACCAAGTAAGGATCTTTACTCTGTTTTTCTCGAATCCTGTCTAACAGAGTGGGCTGCAAAATCAGAGTCATCAGTCTCGCTGTCATCCCAGAAGTAACCACTTCAAGGGATAACCTTCGCATCTCTTCCACTAGGACAGGCTGTTGAGTAATACACAAACTCAAAGTTGCCACAGCCTTCCTACTCAAAGCATCGGCAACAACATTCGCCTTACCGGGATGGTATAATATAGAGATGTCATAATCCTTCAATAATTCTAACCATCTCCATTGCCGTAGATTCAACTCTTTCTGTGTAAACAGATACTTAAGACTCTTATGATCTGTATACACTTCACAATGCTCACCATAAAGATAGTGACGCCATAGCTTCAGAGCAAAGACTACCGCCGCCAACTCCAAATCATGAGTGGGGTAGTTCTTCTCATATTTCTTTAGTTGTCTTGAAGCATATGCAATCACTTTGCCATGTTGCATCAACACGCAACCCAACCCACTATGCGAAGCATCACTATAAATGACAAATCCTTCGCCCATCACAGGTAGTGCAAGAATAGGGGCTGTCATCAATCTCTGCTTAAGCTCATCAAAGCATTCTTGGCACTCATCACTCCAAACATACCTAACTCCTTTCCTGGTTAACCGAGTAAGTGGTGTAGAGAGTTTCGCAAAGCTCTCCACGAATCGTCGATAATACCCGGCTAGACCAAGAAAACTTCGCACTTCAGATATGGTCGTCGGTCTAGGCCAATCACGAATTGCCTCAATCTTCTTGGAATCAACAGCTACTCCCGAAGCTGAAATCACATGGCCTAAAAAGGCAACCTCACTCAACCAAAACTCACACTTCTTGAGCTTTGCATACAACTTCTTCTCTCGCAAAAGTTGTAGCACTAATCTCAGATGCTCCTCATGCTCCGCATCATCACGGGAGTAAATCAGAATGTCATCAATAAAGACTACCACAAACTTGTCCAAGAAGGACTTAAAGACTCGGTTCATCATATCCATAAATACAGCAGGGGCATTAGTCAACCCAAACGGCATGACTGTGAATTCATAATGCCCATACCGAGTTCTAAAAGCAGTCTTAGAAATATCCTCGGCCTTCACCTTCAACTGGTGGTAACCGGACTGAAGATCAATCTTAGAAAAGACACACGCTCCCTGCAATTGATCGAACAGGTCATCGATACGTGGGAGGGGGTATCTATTCTTGATGGTCACTTTGTTCAATTCTCGATAATCCACACATAACCTAAGTGAACCATCCTTCTTCTTCACAAATAGTACAGGCGCTCCCCAAGGCGACACACTGGGTCTAATAAAACCTTTATCCATCAAATCTTGCAATTGCGCCTTCAACTCTCTCAACTCAGCTGGTGCCATTCTATAGGGTGTCTTCGAGATTGGCGCGGTTCCTGGTACCACATCAATCACGAATTCAATCTCCCTATCAGGAGGCATCGAGGATAACTCAGAAGGAAATACGTCCGGAAATTCACGGACAATAGAAATATCCTCGAGTCCTGGTACAACAGTGGGCACCTCAATCACCGTTGCTAAGTAGGCCATACATCCACTATTTAACATCTGTCTGGCCTTAGAAGAAGAGATCGTCACTGCGAACAGTGAACTCTTACAACCTTCATAAACATACTCTTCATGTCCAGGCTCACGAAAGATTACCGTCTTAGATCCACAATCGATCGTAGCAAAGTATCGAGATAACCAATCCATGCCAAGGATTACATCAAAATCCTGTAACTGTCTCAATACCAATAAATCAACAGGCATGATCCAAGGTCCTACTTGCACAGGACATCCTACACAACCCTCAATCACCTGTAAATTATGGTCAGGTACCCGCACCTCCTGTGCCTGGGGTAACAATCCTATCTCTAGACCATGATGCAATACAAATGTCCTACTAACAAAGGAATGCGATGCACCAGTATCGAATAAAGTACGCGATCTAATGCCACAAATCAAAACTATACCTGCCACCACTCGATTAGCTATCGCAGGATCCTCAATCTGAGCGGCATAAACTCGCCCGCTCGCCGGTGGCTGGCGTCGATTCTGCTGTCGTGGCATAGAAGATCGCTCCTGAGAAAATACCGGGGAAGCTCCAGAATACTGCGGTGGAGTAAAAGGTACGGATGCCATAGAAGGAGTTGCTACAAGTCTGGGACAAGCCCTCCTGATATGTCCAGGCTGTCCACACTCATAACATCGGCCCTCTCGTCTATTACAGAGATAAGCGAAATGAGGTCCTCCACAAATCACACATCGGGGAGGTCCCCCCGACTGCTGCTGCTGCTGTCGCTGCTGGCGATATCCTCCAGACTGCTGGCGAAATCCTCCAGACTGCTGGCGAAATCCTCCAGACTGCTGGCGACTAAAAGATCCACGTCCCTGGAAACGCGATTGCTGAGGAGGTTTAGGTGGCCGTCTGCTATTTGATTGTCCTGCATCATCAGGCGCCGGGCGCTTCCTTTCCTGACCTTGAGCTGGGTCCACATGCTGCCCTCTCGTCACAAATGCCCCACCCTCTACCCACAGAGACTGCTCAATAGTAGCATCCAAAGTCTGAAGTCTCTGCGAGTGGACAAATGGAAAGATCTCGGGTCTCAAACCCTTCTCATACAGATAAACCTTCTGTATCTCATCTCTCGCCGCTGAGGGAACACAGTTAAGCAACCTAGTAAATTCCCTCGCATACTCCTGCACCGAGCGATTCCCTTGCTTCAGGTTCTTCAAATCTTCCTCTATCTTCATTTTCACGCTACTAGGAAAATACGCTCCATACATAATCCCCCGAAACTCACTCCAAGTCATCTGTAGAGGATTCAAGGACCTATGATCACGGGTCCTCCTCCACCAGACATGTGCATCACCAGATAAACAATGCACTGCCATATGCACCTGCTCCCGTGCTGGCACAAACAAATCCTCAAACAACTTCTCCATTTCACATATCCAAGCTTCTACCACCCATGGCTCTATACTACTGCCATTAAATCGTGGTGGATCAAACCTACAGAAGCGAGCCAACCTATCCGCCATCCGCTCCTGCTCCTCTTCAGAAAGCACTTGACTAGGCTGAGTACTTCCTTCTCCGGGTGTAGTTGGAGTAGTTGCCGCCTGAGGTTCCATAGCTCGAGGCGTAGAAAAAGCATCACACATCTTCTGTAACAAGGCACTCTGCTGCCTTCCAACTGCAGCTATGTCTGCTAGCTGTTCCTGCAGAGCGGGCCGTTCACTAGGTCCCGTCTGCTCAGGCATATCCGAAGGCGTCGGATGCGCTCGCGTCGATGGTCGTCGAGGAGGCATAGTAATAATCCTGCAACAGAATACCCGATTAGGACCACAAACAACTCACGACCCAATCTAGCGAAAGTCTAGAAGGACACTTCTTTTCTTCTCAGATTATTATGTCGTCTGCAGCCAACATAATTCATCCGATAAGAGAAGGCATAATCCCTCAATCACTCTTCCTACACAAGGAAGGATTCAAAAACCCAATCTTTGACTTTCGCGATCAATCACGTCTCTCTCGTCATTCTTAGGTCTGTTTATCTTAGGTTTCCTAGGCCCTCTTGACCTATTCCTAAGCTCTGATACCAACTTAATCTGTCACGCCCCGGGTTACCTCTTCCCAGGCGCATGACCAGATCCGCCGCATACACAGTATCTCTACCATGTATACGAAGCGAAACAACATCCACAATCAAACACACAGAGCTAAAGGTATCAACAGAGCTGCTATATAAATATATCAAAAGATCACTGTACATACATCATCCATAACTCTCACATATAACTCTCATATACAGACTGATATCAACATCACATAGTATGTACAGACTCAACCATCTATCCAAAATGGGTATACCTCTAGCCAAATATCCGGGGAATAGCTCTACCCGACGGTCTCCTTTCCGCGCTCAGTATGCACGACTGGGGAAGAAGACTCTGCAAAAAGATGTCACCAATGGGTGTGAGAACTACTATCAATCAAGTAGTCCTCAGTGGGTACCGCCACCAGCCTCAGCGGTCTGCCCACTAAGTCCTCAATCTCAAGAGATATGAATAGAGCAATAAAAGAGTAGGAGATATACTACCACTACTATGCACAAAGCTCAACTGTCAGTATGAATGCCAATAAACTGAATATACCAAATGAGGACTATCATACATAATACAATACCTGCGAACCAGCTAGTACAGGAACCCCATCTGTACCTAGCTCTCGCCATACAATACCTCTCAATACAATACCATACCTCACAACACGATACCTGCGGCCTGATCACGCTCAACCCTCCAGGGAGCTGCTCAACAAAATAGGGAGCCCAACTAGGACAGGAACACCATCTGTCACTAGTTCCTCGTACAATCCTGTGTACGAAACATGCCAACTCTAGAGTGGTACTCGTGGGAGCGACCCAACCGAGCAAAGTACAACCATAGTATCCGCCAAGCACCCGCAGGTATATGATCGACACGACTGGGTCAACAAAGGATCATGTGCCCTCGGCACCTCAAAGAATAGTCAACAAGTAAGACCCAATCCACTGTGCCCTCGGCACCACAAAGGATAATCAACAAGTATGACCCAATCCATGTTCTCACAAAGAACCACGTGCCCTTGGCACAATCAATGCTCCAGTGCTCACAATCAATCTCAACTCTATCACAAGAGGAGGCTCTCGACTCTACCACAAAGAGGAGGTACAACAACATAGCACGAGCCACAACATGATCACCTACACTACATGCACAACAACTGGTACAAGGAATCAACAGAATAGGTGTAGGTCCAATCATGCAACAAGGATACAAAGAAATGCATGCTCATATACATATCATTAGCACATCTAAGATCATAACATGCCCATGCGGTCTATAGATCAATCTTACCCTAACATGGCATCTCTAACATAATCTTAGCATGGCATACTATCATAATCCCAATAACATAATCCAATATCCACATATCATATCCAATCATGCTAACATAATCCAAACAACATCATATCATATTATGCTAACATGAGATAAAACACGTAGGAGGAAGTCCACTGAATCTGGCAAACATCAACCCACCTCAAATGCTAATCCAACCACGGTGGGGAAAGAACAAGCCTCAGATCCAACCCTCCAGATAAGGAACTCCGGCAGCACCCCGATCTGTCAAAACCTCCAAGGAACTGCTATCTCCAGAATAACAGCTCAGCACCAGATCAGATTAGCAGGATAGAGGAGAACAAGCTAGATCACAAACTAATGCCAACACATGGCCCTTACACTAGCTTTCTCTCTCTAGAAACGAAATCACCAAGTGGAATAACCCCAAAAACCAACAGGGTTCACCTATTTATAGGCTGCCAAAAGTTCATATTCGGGCGCCCACTTCCCAATTTCCGGGCGTCCGAAAATCCTGCCGTACAGGTGTCGTCGCGCGGTCAAGCGGCCGGTCGATAGTCATCAGGCGGTGGGGCGGCGTGTCTCCGGCGATCGACACGTGTCCTGCGTCGCGACACGTGGCCCTCCACGTCAACAGCTCAAACCGGATCCTCAATCCGGGCGTCCCAATCATGCATCCAGATCCGATCTCCGTCGGCCACAACCGGATCATCCGCAAAGTGCAACGGGGTCCGGAACATTCGGGCGTCCAAAACCTCACTTCCGGGCGCCCGAATCCTTCCAAGTCCAGAAACCCTAAATCATGAAAATTCCCGAGTACTACATGTATGGTCAAAACTTGGTTGGAATTGTGAATTTTCTTGTATTGTTGCTCAAGGAAGCCAATCTTCACTTGATGTGACTTGACCGTTATTTTCGATTGGTCTAGCTTCTCTTGAAAGATTTTGTTGTTCCTCAATATCGACTCCCTTTCATCCTCAAGAGCTTTAATTGTTGTCTTCAATATTTTGTTCCCGTCTTTTAGCTCAAGTAAGCGTTTCCTCAGCTTCTTGTTGTGCTTAGCCATCTTCTTCGATTCAATTAGTAGTTGATTGTACGCCTCGGCTAAGTCATCATCGTCCGACTCCCCCTCACTCTCGCCATCGTCGCTCGACGTTGCATACAAAACATGAGAAGGAATAGAGTCCGTAATAATAGATGATAAACATGAAGCTGAAGAAGGAAATAAAGTATGAGTAAATAAAGGAAGAGCGTTATTCTTTCTCATCACTTGAGATCGATTCATTAGAAGTAGAATCGTCCTAAGTTCTAGCTTGCAAGCCTTCTTTTTATATGATTTCTTAGTAGGACAATCCGTAGAAATATGGTCGCAGCTTTTGCATTTATAGCATTAAATTTTTCCTTCAAAATCATCCTTTTTTGTAGAAGCTTTTGTAAGTTTCTTGTCTTTTGAAGATTTTGAACTTAAAGATCCTTTCGAAGAAGTTTTGGATGTAGATCTATTAGTTTTTTTCTTTTGAAAATTCCGACAAATTTTTTTCGTAAGACGTGCCAATTGCAGTTCAAAGTCGACTAGAGAAATTTCGTTGTCGGAATCTGAGCTGCTGTCTTCATCCTTGATAGATGTAGTGTACCGAATTTTTAATGTAAAAGTAAGTGAAAATAAAAATAGTGTGAGATACTATTTTTATTAGACTTAGAGAAGTAAAATATAAGTCGGAAATAACTTGTGCAGAAATTGGAATGAAAACAGGAGATTTAAAATTTTCTGTAAGGAACGGGGCTGATTTTTTTAGCAGAAAATTCACAGTGTCAGAAAATTATGAAAATTTGAGAATATGTCAGAATTATTTTTCTGAGGCTAGAATAAAAGTTTCATGTCATTCCGACGCCCAAAAAGTGAAAATAAAATATAACAGCAATCTGCTAGAGATTTTATTCGGTAGAGCTTTCGGTGACCAAAAAATGGTCCGAAACTGGATAGTGATGATCAGTTCTTCTGATTAACTTAAACCGAGCATGACTGTCAAATTTGAGCGCAAACAGATATTCAGAAGGACTCCAACTGAATCGATCAGATTCTGAATTGGAATAAAGTATAAGTTGTAATAGTGTTGGAGGGTTTTTAAAAGGGACTTTCTCCCTTTCTCCCTCAGCTGAACACAAGCACACGCACACACGCATGGTGAGAGAGAGAGAGAGAAGCTCTCCCTCTCCCTCACAATCCCCTCCCTCTCTCCCCTCTCTAGATCTCTCCCAAACTTGGGGTTTTGGTGGAGTTTGAGCTCGGGAACGCGTAAAGAACGGTGAAGCAAGCTCTCTAATGATGGAGAAGCTTCAAGAGCAAGGTTGCCATGGTGAGTTTTCATGGTTTAAGCTAGGGTTTGGATTAAATCTTTTGTAAATGAGATATCTAGGATCTCTAGATGATTCTAATCAAGCTTGGGCAAATATTCACTATGAATTTTGGGGTTTCATGTGGAAATTGGAAACCTAGGGTTAGAATTGTGGTTTTTGTCTCTAAAGGGTTTTGATCAAAATTGATCTTGTGAAACCTTAATTGAAGGATATTTCAACACGGTGGACAACTTCGTTTTGGACTACGACGAGGTTTGGCGTCCGATTGAGAGATTTTGCGGAATATGGTTCGTTAGGCTTGGGTCGAGGCTTTTCGGCGGAGATAAATCGCGAAACTTGGTTTTCCGGCCCTAGACGTCAATACGAGGTGGGGGGTGCTATCCGAAATGGTTGAATTTCTTCCTATGTCTAAATCCTACTTTTGAGCATATATGTATATATGTATGAAATTGCATGTAATAGGGTTCAATTATTTCTTATTCCAGAAACTTGCATGCCTCCTAAATTAGTTGTGAATAATAATGATTGAAAACTTGAAACTTAGGACACATAAACATAGTGCCATGTGAACCCTAGTGAAGTGTTGAACTAGTAGAGAAACTAGTGGATTGGACAAAGAAAACAAAGTGCGGACATTGAAACAAAGTGAATGTCACGCCCCGGGCTAGTTTAAAAGCGGAAAACGGGTCAATTTTTTTTCTTTTTTTTTAAAAAAAGCATAGCCCGCATGGCGTACAGACCCGCCACAAAGACAAGCACCTCTGTCTACACGAACGGAGTCTCTCCAGTATTTGCACGGCGTACCAACGACATACAACAGGATCACAATCACACTTTCATTCACCAATCCACAAATACAATTATTTGAATACTTGCATTCAGCTATCCCTATATGCCTCTAAGCACTCCTTAGGCGAAGGATGATGCGATGCACAGTACAATAGACATCCTATTAAAAATGCTTCCTACCCGAAAGCTTTGATTTTGAACTCTAATAAGCATTAAAGAGAATTCACAAAACCTTTTAAAATTGTTCCCCTCACGGGAACCTCATTTTGAAACACTAGTAGTCAAAAGAACGAAATTCACTTGAAAGCCTTTCTATTTAAAAACGAGCTACATCGAAGGGTAGGAGACATCATTTGCAAATCCAATAAAATCATTCTGAGACATTTATTAAACATTCGTACGATGTTAGAAAAACAATAACCACTGAACCACAATAAGTCTAAGTGCATGAAAGTAAAGGGGAAGGGACTAAACCAACTATACTAATCGAGACCGAAAGATAGATCGTCCACCGCGCTTCACGCACCGTCCCGACTCCCACCTCCCAAGTCACCTGAAAAATGGTGGTGGGGGGATGAGAACATGTAAACATGTCTCTCTCTCCCAGTGGGTACCGCAAGCCGACGAAGGCCGGACACACACTAGCAGACAGAAAACTGAAAGGAAGATAATACAGTAGCAATGCAAGTAAGTAGGGAACGAAACAAATATACTACTGCTACTGTAAATGTCATGCATCAACAAATGAATACAACAAATATACCCAATCTAAACATGCCATAACGGTCCGCAGACCTCAGGCCCATGCCACTCCTACTCTGCCAGCATATAAGTGCCCAACTTAGCTCACGGGTCGGATGTACGACCACTTTTCCGGAAAAGAACACCCTCTTGCGGGGATCAACCGCTGGTGTTCGCGAAATGCGCAAGAGTAATGGCGATCGATGCAAGTATGACCAATAAACGTTGGCAACCAGCCAATAATCCACCCCTCTGGGTATACCGACCGTATAGGTCATCAGACAACCGTGTCAAGAAACCGACCAAGAAGGTCACGAGAACATCATCTCAGATACGGATATAATCATATCTACTCTACTGCTAGAACAAGTAAAGAATGCAAGTAGAGATCACAAGGTGCCGGCTCAACTCATCACATATACTCATATAAGGAAACGAAAAGGAAAGGGTAGAAGGAACGTCACCGAGCATGCACCACTAGACCAACTTCGGATCGAAGTACCCACCTGTAACGATCGCGTCGGAATTCGGAACGCACTGCGAATCAACCGGACCTACCACAGGTGCACCGAGTCAGGGACAAATCACAAATGACTCAAACAAGACACAAACACACAACCCACAAACCCCGAGACTCGGTTTCCCAAAACCGATCTCCGTAAATCGCCGAAAGTCCCGAAATCGCACCGGGACGTCCTCGGGACCCATAAACAGTTCCGAAAGGCACCGACTCGCTCCATGAGTCAACCGCTGACCCGGAACACATCCATTTGTATGTTCCGACAGCGAACATAAGCTCGAACATCACATTAATTAGTAGCGGACCATCGTTCCCATCCGGGTTCCCGGAAGTGACGATTTCGACACCGGAACCCACCGCCGCTCACCGGACGACTCCGAACACATGAGACGGCCCCGACAACCAGCCAACAAGGCTCAGCGGCAAACCCAAACGCATTCAAACAGTGTCGGATGAACTCCGAACCGAAACCGCTTTCCGCCGACGACTTTCGTCAGGAAATGCTCTAAAAACTCTTTTTCGAATGAACGAAGGGCAGCGGACCTTGGACAATCAGTCCACAGGTCACGCGTAGCGTGAACATGCTGCCCACAGTGACTAAATTGCATCAAAGCCCCTAAACATGCAGCTATTCGCATAATAACAAGTATTTTTAAGATGTTTAGGGCCGTTACCTCGTTTCGAACGTTATCGAGGCCCGCCGAGACACACCCTGTTAGGTCTTGACGAGGCGAAGGCTATGCTCACTGTACGGGGCACAGAGAACGGCCGAGGAGCATGCTGGATCAACCAAAACCTCAACTGAAAAGGCGGTCCGGGAGCGACATACGAGAACTTGCTGTTTCGAGCCCCGCAGATAGCTGAATAGGTGAGCACGGAGGTAAATGGCACACCGGGAGGGTCGTGCTCACCAGCGGGATTGTCGGAGATGGCCAGAGTCGCCGGAACAGCGACGCGACCAAAACTCAAGTTCAGCTCGGGCTGAGCCGAGAGCAAGGTGTTACTCCGGCCGACGGCGGAGACGACGGCGGGTGCGCAGGTGGGAGGCAGGTGCGGACGGCGGGGAACGGCCGGGGCTCGCACCAGCCATCGGCGGGAGGCGGTGGTTGCGGCGGGCGGTGATGCCGTAGCCCGCACGAACCCGGGGTGAGCTCGGGTTGGTCTCAGCGGCGGCGGCGGCGGCAGGGCGGCACCGGACGGTGACGGGGGATCCCTCCGGGGTCACGAGGGAGGAGGGGGAGGCCGGCCCGAGCAGCGGCGGCGGCGCGCAAGCCCGCACGGCCGCACGAGCAGCACCAGCTCAAGCGCGGCCGCGGCGGCTCCCTGCGCGAGCGGCGGCGACGGTGTCGGTCTAGGCTGGGGGCGGCGGCGCCGGAGGGCCGAGGGGTATCAGCCAGGGGATACAGGAGGCGGCGATGGTGGCCTTCTGTCACCACCCACCCGCACGGGCTCCAGGCGGCTCCGGCCAAGGCTGCAAGGCAGCAGCGGCGCGCAGGGACGATTGGGGACGACGGTGCGGCGCGCCGGAGGTTGGTGACGGCGCTGGAAGCCCGCAGTAACTCCTGCACCATCTCCTGGGTAGATCTGACCCGAGAAGAGGTGATTCGAGAGAGGGAGAGAAAGGTGGAGGAGATGAGGGAAGGGCTGGCAGCAATAATGGCCGGCGGCGGCTGGCCGGCGGCGGCTGGCCGGCAGCGGTGGAAGCGGCGCGCAAGAGGATGGGCAGGAGGTGAGGGGTCGGTTAGGGTTCGCTGTGGAGGGAGGAGGTGGCTTAGGGTTAGGGTTTGGATGAACAAACCCTAAAACCACATATATATACATATGCTCTTTTGCAAATAAGTCCACTAGAACTCAGTATTTTATCATGAGTCCTTCCCAGCGCACGTATTTTGCACATAAACACCTCCACGCTAAGTTTCGCGCATTTTGATGCATAAAATATTGGAACTTTTCCTGAAATATCCAATTTTATCTTTTGACCCTTCCTCGAAAAACGTGTTACATCCTGCGATCCGTCCGTCGAATTTCCAAATGGATAGTGCCAACGTGTTCAGCACTGCCGAGGCATCGAACTCATGATTTTGTTTCGTTCGATTTGATTGCCGATTCGCAGATCAATAAACCCCATTACGGCTCATATGCACCTTTGCATTTTGGTCCCTCAACCATAAGTAGGCTTTTCTGAGAACACCGTGAATCAATTCCAAAATCTGTTAGTGCCATCGAGTCCAGAATAGTCAGACATTTGAAAATGAGCTATTGGACCACTATGAACGGAGTTCGATACACTCCAGAAGCCATCTCTATTATTTGGCCTTACCGGAAAACCAGAGTTACTATTCACTTAAGTGAATATTCAAAATCGCGTAACTCTTTTATTCCACTTCGTTTTCACCCGAAACTTGACGAGTGATTATGTAATTAAAATACGCACAAAAATAGTGTCAACGGGGAGTTAAATTAGACAGTAAAAATCTCAGTCCTTACATCATCCCCTCCTTAAAAGAAGTTTCGTCCTCGAAACTTGACTACATAACCGCCATAATCAAATTCGAACATTACCTTTGGGTATCGATCAATTGCATTCCTCAAATCTAGAATCATCAATCTTCAAAGTAAGGGATGATGAATGTGCGATTCAATCCAATCGTGAGGAGGGAAAAACATAACCTCTCAAATTCCACTGACCAAAACCATCGGGATCACCACCATTCAATAACTTGCGGATAAAATAGTCCCGCTTCCAAGACAATCCGATCCCATCACTGTCCAAAACTGGAACAACAATAACTATTCATTCAGAAACTCAAGGTCCACCCAAATCTGGTCCACGTAGCAGTAACTAACTCAACTACGTCAAAGGTTCATGCAGAAAAATCCCGGGACAACACCATAAGTCTGGAGTATGTTTTTGGAGTCCGACACGACACACTCCAACTTACCAACAACGTCAACCTGCTCACCACGAGTGAAACCATATTGTTGTCCTAACTCCTGCATCAATAACACTCACCTCGGAGACCACAGTCTCCCACCAGTTTGTAATACAAACGGATCGAAGTCAAACCTTTAGCATCGATACCCACTTGCGGTATCTGACACTCCTATGTCTAAGATCTAAACCGTCCGCCTAGACCAAAAGGTCTAAGGCTACCTCAATCAGTTGAGCTTGACCATTTAGTCAACTACAGGTACGTGCGATTCAACATAAAAATCCACGCGTGTCCGTAACAGGGTTGCTAATCGCGACAAGCAATCCAAATCATCAATGATGCTCAACATCTGTCTCCACGAAACCCGGTCGCTGAAATCCACATGGGACCAGCGATTCAATGTTCCATACCACATCCGATGCCTGTCTCAACGAGACCCAGGTGCATCAATCATCAAGTGACTAGAAGAGCAATCCACTCTCATAATAATTCGTGTTTAACCACGTCATGTACCTAGCATTCAAGCACCTGCATCTACTTCTGAGCCAAAGGCTAGGCTCAATCCACGTGCCCAGTATAGTTCACATCTTCTAGCAATGCAATATAAATTGCAACTGAGAGCGCATTATCTAACTCGTCCCTTAACTATGCGAGACCTGGCTACTGGCTAGAATACAACCAGACCTACACCGAAGTACATACCATTGGTGAGGTTAACTCATCACTTTACATAACCTTGCCTAGGGCTAACTCAGAATACACTGCGTGGTCGGAGATGACCACGACTCTATCCCTCGCACGAGACAACCTATAGAGGTCATCTACAAGGAAAACACATTAACCCAATCCAAATACTCCCAAAAGAGGGGTAGGGCAATTCGTCCTAACTTTTGACAATACGTTGTCTGCAGCCAACGCATTTATCAAAAGGAAAGCGAAGTACCGTAGATCCATCTCCAACGCCACGTTGGAGAAGTGACACCAGCACGAAATCATTCGATCTCATAATGCTGCACCAGAGTGCACCACGACACTAATAAATATCGACTACGAAAGTCAATCACCGAGATTGGACTAGCCATTGAGCCAACTCCCTAGGAGTTCTATGGCTCCAACAATAGGAAAAAGAACTATCTGCAACATAGAGTCGCCAACTACACAAGCTAAAAGCGATCAACAACTCGATTTTCGAGCCTCATCCAACACCACAACTTACCCTTAGGGTTTTCCAATTATCCTATAGAGCATCATCCTCTATGCCAGAAGCATACATACACCACGTACCATCCCATACCACACTGATTTAGGTGTTGGGATTGCCTCACACTACGCGTACTCCACAAAACTTGACATGGAAGCTAAGTCATATCCAATCCTGGCTTACGCCAATAGGCGTAAAGATCACGAAAATTCAAAACAGCTGCACTGACAAATCCACCAACAGGATATTTAAACATCACTTAAGCGAGAAATATTTTCTAAACTCGCTTCACATCACGAACATCCTTCAGTTTCATGAGTCAGGCGAATTCCCGATCATATATACTCACATGGAATCTAATATCTTGCCTGAAGCTCAATAAGGAGCTCTATAACAACCTCGACACACTCCATCCAATCAAAGATCGGGGTCAAGCCAACAACTTATCCGAAAAAGAGGAAAACCTCGCTCGTAAGCTATCACCAACTTACCTCGACTATCCAAAACCTCGGTTCGCTGCTCTCTCCATGGCTTATGCTACCATTAGAGAAACGAGAAGTAGGGTAGGCGCCAAGGTCCTACCCGCAAAATCTAAAGAAACTCCACTCATACTGCAACCGCACGAGCGGTCGGCGAACAAACCTCAGGCCGCACACCAGCAGCCCACGCAATACTCGTGGTCAAAGCTACACAAATCATCATCTCCACAGAGATGCCTGTAATCGTACATGAGCTCTAAATAGAGAGGAGTAGGCATTAAATCCATACTCGCAAAGCCTGAGGAAACAATATCCACACTGCAATTGCTCAAGCGATTGCACTTCAATCCTCGAGCTGTACACACACAGCTCCATCAACTGTCGCGGCTGTAACCGCACACTGTATCGTCTCCATAGAGATACTCACGGTGGACCTCGTGCTCTACGTGGAAGGTGGGGCCAGGAATTCACGGCTCAGCCGTCAGCGAAGGCCTAGCAGATGCCACTGCCTGGATCCTCAATATCAACATCTTTCCCGAGTGGTTTTACCAGGTGCACATCACCCTACCACTCGATATATGTCCGGTAATCCGCCACCACTCCCAGTAGAGACACAAGTCTGCACCGCAACTGCAAAACAAACACGGGATAACGAAACAACAATAAACCTCGAGTTAATAAAACTCGATCAACTTACCGGGACTCAATCCCACAACCCCGTGCTCTCACGTGCTTATAAACCTTAGGTCTTCCTAGGGTCATCCTAACCAGTGGTTCAGTTAGATAGGTTGTGAATGTAGTTGTGATTGTTCATTCTCTGATACCATCTTAATCTGTCACGCCCCGGGCTAGTTTAAAAGCGGAAAACGAGTCAATTTTTTTTCTTTTTTTTTTAAAAGCCTAGCCCGCACGGCGTACAGACCCGCCACAAATACAAGCACCTCTGTCTACACGGACGGAGTCTCTCCTGTATTTGCACGGCGTACCAACGACATACAACAGGATCACAATCACACTTTCATTCACCAATCCACAAATACAATTATTTGAATACTTTCATTCAGCTATCCCTATATGCCTCTAAGCACTCCTTAGGCGAAGGATGATGCGATGCACATTACAATAGACATCCTATTAAAAATGCTTCCTACCCGAAAGCTTTGATTTTGAACTCTAATAAGCATTAAAGAGAATTCACAAAACCTTTTAAAATTGTTTCCCACACGGGAACCTCATTTTGAAACACTAGTAGTCAAAAGAACGAAATTCACTTAAAAGCCTTTCTATTTGAAAACGAGCTACATCGAAGGGTAGGAGACATCATTTGCAAATCCAATAAAATCATTCTGAGTCATTTATTAAACATTCGTACGATGTTAGGAAAACAATAACCACTGAACCACAATATGTCTAAGTGCATGAAAGTAAAGGGGAAGGGACTAAACCAACTATACTAATCGAGACCGAAAGATAGATCGTCCACCGCGCTTCACGCACCGTCCCGACTCCCACCTCCCAAGTCACCTGAAAAATGGTGGTGGCGGGATGAGAACATGTAAACATGTCTCTCCCTCCCAGTGGGTACCGCAAGCCGACGAAGGCCGGACACACACTGGCAGACAGAAAACTGAAAGGAAGATAATACAGTAGCAATGCAAGTAAGTAGGGAACGAAACAAATATACTACTGCTACTGTAAATGTCATGCATCAACAAATGAATACAACAAATATACCCAATCTAAACATGCCATAACGGTCCGCAGACCTCAGGCCAATGCCACTCCTACTCTGCCAGCATATAAGTGCCCAACTGAGCTCACGGGTCGGATGTACGACCACTTTTCCGGAAAAGAACACCCTCTTGCGGGGATCAACCGCTAGTGTTCGCGAAATGCGCAAGAGTAATGGCGATCGATGCAAGTATGACCAATAAACGTTGGCAACCAGCCAATAATCCACCCCTCTGGGTATACCGACCGTATTGGTCATTAGACAACCGTGTCAAGAAACCGACCAAGAAGGTCACGAGAACATCATCTCAGATACGGATATAATCATATCTACTCTACTGCTAGAACAAGTAAAGAATGCAAGTAGAGATCACAAGGTGCCGGCTCAACTCATCACACATACTCATATAAGGAAACGAAAAGGAAAGGGTAGAAGGAACGTCACCGAGCATGCACCACTAGACCAACTTCGGATCGAAGTACCCACCTATAACGATCGCGTCGGAATTCGGAACGCACTGCGAATCAACCGGACCTACCACAGGTGCACCGAGTCAGGGACAAATCACAAATGACTCAAACAAGACAAAAACACACAACCCACAAATCCCGAGACTCGGTTTCCCAAAACCGATCTCCTTAAATCGCCGAAAGTCCCGAAATCGCACCGGGACGTCCTCGGGACCCACAAACAGTTCCGAAAGGCACCGACTCGCTCCATGAGTCAACCGCTGACCCGGAACACATCCATTTGTATGTTCCGATAGCGAACATAAGCTCGAACATCACATTAATTAGTATCGGACCATCGTTCCGATCCGGGTTCCCGGAAGTGACGATTTCGACACCGGAACCCACCGCCGCTCACCGGACGTCTCCGAACACACGAGACGGCCCCGACAACCAGCCAACAAGGCTCAGCGGCAAACCCAAACTCATTCAAACAGTGTCGGATGAACTCCGAACCGAAACCGCGTTCCGCCGACGACTTTCGTCGGGAAATGCTTTAAAAACTCTTTTTCGAATGAACGAAGGGCAGCGGACCTTGGACAATCAGTCCACAGGTCATGCGTAGCGTGAACATGCTGCCCACAGTGACTAAATTGCATCAAAGCCCCTAAACATGCAGCTATTCGCATAATAACAAGTTTTTTTAAGATGTTTAGGGCCATTACCTCGTTTCGAACGTTATCGAGGCCCACCGAGACACACCCTGTTAGGTCTCGACGAGGCGAAGGCTGTGCTCACTGTACGGGGCACAGAGAACGGCCGAGGAGCATGCTGGATCAACCAAAACCTCAACTGAAAAGGCGGTCCGGGAGCGACATACGAGAACTTGCTGTTTCGAGCCCCGCAGATAGCAGAATAGGTGAGCACGGAGGTAAATGGCACACCGGGAGGGCCGTGCTCACCAGCGGGATTGTCGGAGATGGCCAGAGTCGCCGGAACAGCGACGCGACCAAAACTCAAGTTCAGCTCGGCCTGAGCCGAGAGCAAGGTGTTTCTCCGGCCGACGGCGGAGACGACGGCGGGTGCGCCGGTGGGAGGCAGGTGCGGACGGCGGGGGACGGCCGGGGCTCGCACCAGCCGTCGGCGGGAGGCGGTGGTTGCGGCGGGCGGTGATGCCCTAGCCCGCACGATCCCGGGGTGAGCTCGGGTTGGTCTCAGCGGCGGCGGCGGCGGCAGGGCGGCACCGGACGGTGACGGGGGATCCCTCCGGGGTCACGAGGTAGGAGGGGGAGGCCGGCCCGAGCAGCGGCGGTGGCGCGCAAGCCCGCACGGTCGCACGAGCAGCACCAGCCCAGGCGCGGCCGCGGCGGCTCCGTGCGCGAGCGGCGGCGACGGCGTCGGTCTGGGCTGGGGGCGGCGGCGCCGGAGGGCCGAGGGGTATCAGCCAGGGGATACAGGAGGCGGCGATGGTGGCCTTCTGTCACCACCCACCCGCACGGGCTCCAGGCGGCTCCGGCCAAGGCTGCAAGGCAGCAGCGGCGCGCAGGGACGATTGGGGACGACGGTGCGGCGCGCCGGAGGTTGGTGACGGCGCTGGAAGCCCGCAGTAACTCCTGCACCATCTCCTGGGTAGATCTGACCCGAGAAGAGGTGATTCGAGAGAGGGAGAGAAAGGTGGAGGAGATGAGGGAAGGGCTGGCAGCAATAATGGCCGGCGGCGGCTGGCCGGCAGCGGTGGAAGCGGCGCGCAAGAGGATGGGCAGGAGGTGAGGGGTCGGTTAGGGTTCGCTGTGGAGGGAGGAGGTGGCTTAGGGTTAGGGTTTGGATGAACAAACCCTAAAACCACATATATATACATATGCTCTTTTGCAAATAAGTCCACTAGAACTCAGTATTTCATCATGAGTCCTTCCCAGCGCACGTATTTTGCACATAAACACCTCCACGCTAAGTTTCGCGCATTTTGATGCATAAAATATTGGAACTTTTCCTGAAACATCCAATTATATCTTTTGACCCTTCCTCGAAAAACGTGTTACATCCTGTGATCCGTCCATCGGATTTCCAAACGGATAGTGCCAGCGTGTTCAGCATTGCCGAGGCATCGAACTCATGATTTTGTTTCGTTCGATTTGATTGCCGATTCACAGATCAATAAACCCCTTTACGGCTCATATGCACCTTTGCATTTTGGTCCCTCAACCATAAGTAGGCTTTTCTGAGAACACCGTGCATCAATTCCAAAATCTGTTAGTGCCATCGAGTCCAGAATAGTCGGACAGTTGAAAATGAGCTATTGGACCACTATGAACGGAGTCCGATACACTCCAGAAGCCATCTCTATTATTTGGCCTTACCGAAAACCAGAGTTACTATTCACTTAAGTGAATATTCAAAATCGCGTAACTCTTTTATTCCACTTCGTTTTCACCCGGAACTTGACGAGTGATTATGTAATTAAAATACGCACAAAAATAGTGTCAACGGGGAGTTAAATTAGACAGTAAAAATCTCAGTCCTTACAGTGAAACACTAGTGTCATTGTGATAGTGAATGTGAACCTAGTGATGGAACGTGGATTTGGGTCATTGCATGAGCCTAATGTGTTGTTTGTTATAGTTCCATGTATTATGAGCATTGCATATTTGCTTATGTCCACAGAGTGTGGTGGTTATATATTCCATTGATGCACGCGATATGAATTGAGTGGACTCTAGTATCAATGAAAAGGATTGGGTCGGTGCATGTGTGGTGTGACAACTAGTGTTAGGCCATTGTTGAGCATGCGAGGGATGAAATAGATCCTCTGGGCCATGCTAGGGATTAGTATATCCCCGTGTGTTGTTACCCTAGTCAGTAGGGTGTCCTCGAGATGAGAGGACTGGATCGTACTCACATATAATCTGTTCAGCTTGTGATGGGTCGCGACATCACAAGCGGTGAGCTCCGGAGTTGTCACGTATGGGTTAACGTATCTACCCAGCAGACGGTCCCAGCGGGTGGTAACGTAATTCTCCCCGACGGAGGGATTTGGTTTGTGAGTTGGGCTGAACCCACGGGTTAGCCAAGATGATTGGGTCAAAGAGAAAAGAGACAGATTGATTGACCATATTGTACTCTATACTACTTGCATTGTTGCATCTTATGTAGAGAGTGAGCATAGATCACATGTTGGGTGACGGGTCGATCATGTTACCTTTGCGAGCAACTCGGGGTGCGGGACAAAGCAGTGGAGCTAGTCCCCCGAGGCTGTGAGTGGTGAGTGGGCTTGGTCTTGTGGAAAGCCCCTAATTGGGTAGAATGAATTGGGTCAAAAGTGTGTGAGCGACACCGTTGAACATCTTGGACCATGACATTCATTCCTTATTGTAAAGGCATAGTAGTGTTGTATTCATTTCTACTTATGCATAGTGTAGTTGTTTACTACTGCTGTCACGCCCCGGGCCCTCGTGGGAGCCTACCAGGCACGTGCACAGGCCCGCCGTGTACCTCAAACAACACAATGTACACAAGGCGTCTATGCTAACAACCATCAAGAAGGATAAAGAATACATCCTAACAAGGTAATCAGAGCGAGAACATAGTTCTACATCTAAAACAAAATCCACATAACTAAAATCTCAAGATATACAAGAATTTATACATCTTATCGACTAGTAGATCAATCAACCATCAACAAAACTATACATCTTTCATTCAAAATACGATGAAAGGAAACAGATGGTATGCCTACAACAACAACACCGTAGAGGCTCTAGCTAGCTGCTAACCCCTCGCCGCGATCCCAAGCCTCTCCTGCTGCGGAAGGCTCTGAAATGAAAACAACAAACCCCAGGGGGATGAGAACTATTATTCAATAGTTCCCAGTGGGTAAGCCGCCGAGAGTGGCGAATTACACCGCTAGGTCAACTGAGGCAAGATAGTTTAAACTGAAACATAAAGCATAAAGAAAATATTAAATGCTAACAGATAGTTCTACAACTATCATGCCTTCAATGACTAAATCATCTACATGAACATGGATATGCTCTATTGTCATAAGCTTAACATTCATTTACACAGTTTACATGCATGTCAAATTAATGCCATGTTTATAGGTTAAAAAGAATCTTTCTATTCTTATCATCATAATATCATGCTTCTATACTAAACATCATGAGTATAGGATAATGCCACTACGGATGCCCATGCAAGAATGACTAATACAATTGTCCAACTATGTTGCATGCATCCAAAAGAGGTCAAGCTAAGTAATGCCACGATATGCGACTCACTACTAAGTCCATACACTACATGTATATGCATCAAGCAACTAATGTACTATGTCCAATTTACTTAGCTTTTACCCAATCAACAAGGGACTTACACATGGTAACGTCCCGGCTTGTGCCGTGCCTAATGGCCCCGTGGTAGTCAACATTCTCGCTAGAATGAGCCTCCCCCACGGCAATCCACTTCGGCGCCCATATAACCTGCACACAGGCGATCAACATCGCGAAAGGCCCACTCCAGAGTTGCCGGCTTGTAGGGAGCGACCCTCACAAGCATGTGCGAATGAGCACAATGGCATAACAAGCATAGTCAATAGCATAGGAAAATATGCTCATCATGTCTAAAACATGGAATAGTCAACCAATGTCCAAGGATCTAACATTATGTCAAAATGTCAACCTAATTATTCACCTAAGTGAAATACAAATGTTTAACCTCACACTATGTCAAAAACACGTCATGTCATGTTTACTACATTCAATAGCCAAGACGCTAAATGTCAACAATATCATGTTGTTCTCAAAGTCCGATGGTATGTCCCTACCAATATGTCCATGTCTCTAACATGTAACCGTTCATCTCATTGTTTACTAAGTTCATAAACCATGCATTATTCTAATGCCATATATCCTGCATTCTACAAATGCCAACATCATGCATTATTCTAATGCCATATATCCTGCATTATTCTAATGCTACAATTCATGCATTCTACAATGCCATGACAATGCATTTTCATAAACAACTTGCATGTCTCATGCAATCACAATTATCATCATGCCATAATTAACATAATTATGCATCTAATCAATCCTATAACAAGATAGGAGACATAGGGGGAGTTCACCCATTTCGGTGAGGTCAAACCCACCGGATACCCGTCGAAACCTCGCAGTACTTCGAAACGAAGTTGTCCCCCGAGCTTCTCATACCCTAAGATAATTTTCCAAGGGGTTAGGAGCATCGAACAAGCGATTTCGAAAACCTCCAAAGATCAATGAGGAAAATGGGTGGAAATTACCTTGAGCAAGTAAAACTTGTTCTAAGTCCCATTGGAGGTTAGAGATCATCAAATCGAACCTACAACAACGTTCTACACCCATCAATTCCACCTCAAGGGCTCATAATCACGAAACCCTAAAATAAACCCTAATTTTTATAAAACTAGGTTTACATGCTAAATCCAAGCAAAATCACAAATAGAGGTTGTAAGAGAGTTTACTAACCTCAAATCAAGCTTCCACTCAAGCTCACACAAGCTAGGGTTGAAGATCCATCCTCCAACGAGTTCATCTCCTCAGCCCCGAGCTCCTCTAGCAAGCAACAAGCAAAAGGAGAAGAGAAAAGAGATCAAAACCCAAGATTTCAAGGGTTTGGGAGAGAAAAGCTAGAGAGAGAGAGAGAGGAAAAAACCCTACCTCTCCTTCTCCTCCAAGCCTCAGCCAAAACAACACAAGAGGGGGTGAAGGGGTATTTTACCCAATGCACAAAATCCACATAGGCCCCTCAACAAGCCAAAATTGCAAAACTGCACAAAATGCATTCTGCAGCACTGTATACCGTTATGCGCATGTGTATACCGGTATACTGTGCAAAATTGCAAAACCCGAGCCTCGGCCAGCAAGCTGCGCAACCACATTCCGGTATGCCAATTCCAGTACCGGTACGCAGTGCATTCCGGTATGCCAATTCCAGTACCCGAATGCAGTACAAATTCTGCACTTTATGCAGAATTTGCTCTCCGGAGTCCGTTTTCGCCCTTTTTAAGCCACGAAAACACCTCAAAGCTCACCAAACTCAACCCAAAACTCCAGAATAGCATAAGGCACTATTCTCTCACTAGAACTCCGCAATTTGCTAAAGTTCAGTGTACTACATACTCCCCTCCTAAAAAGGAGTTTCGTCCGCGAAACTACGGATCAACAACAACAAAGAAACAACAAAATCAGAGGAGATAAGAACATCGTCCTCGCAGTGAAGCCTCCAGCTCTCACACCATGCATCGCGTCCAAGATGTTTCTCCAAACCATCTTGTAGTAGGAATAGTGACAATCCCGAATTCCTACAATCCAAAAGTCCAATCCACAACAATGCTCCTTGAAGTTAGATCTTCATGCAGCTATACAAAAACGTCATCCACCATCGGGATAGGATTCGAATACTTGCTCGGAGCATCCACACACTTCATATATCTTCGACAGATCTGAAGTGAAACAACTCGACATACCACTAGGCCCATTTGCCTCAGGGTCTCAATAATCCTAAGAATTTGAAACTTAGATTCCTCAAACATAAGCTCTTGGATTTTCTTAACCAAGTATCACAATCCAATCATCAGATTCAGATGTCCAAAAATTCCATCTCTCGCCGAGAGTCATCCAATGGTCCAAATTCCAAAATGATAGAGCTAGACGCCCTATGCAATCACACAAATTGCCCAAGTATACTTGTGCAAAAATTTTCTCAATCCAACTCAGGTGAATAGTTACTCCTATTCACAATCTCTCAACAGTCGTCACGTCTAGCTTAGAAGCGAGACAATTCAATTCCGGAGACTTCGGCAGTCATCCTCTATCCATACCAAGTAGATAACCTTTACTTGGCATATCTCATAAATCCTGCTATCACAGGTGTAACTTGTCAATTCCATTGTCAAGGCACTTTCTGACAGTCCACTAGGAATTCATCCGTCGCAACACTCTTGATCTCGATTGCACCATTTACCAGTCGGGGTCAAGGCTAACTCCTGTGATCCGACCCAAAGGATAGATACCAATCCATGTTACCTATCTCGTCAATATCTCTGGTATACCAGCCTCTAACCTGTTCTCACAGCTTCAACTCATATTCTTGAGTGTAGGGATATCTCCAACAATAAGATCTGGGTGCACTTCACACCACTATCTAAACATAAAATTGCTATAGTTTCCAAGTAAATGCCATGGCAATCCTTCCAAATCACAATTTGGCAAATCCTCTTACATTCTCTCACTTGCTGAAAGGTCAATACTACCTTTCTATTCCACACCAGAGCGCAACTCAATCCGTGGAGAGAAACATAACTACAAGGCATATAGCCCGCCTTCGGGGTCACCAAGGTTGGCGGTAGTCAACCACACCAACAATTCCAAGAAATCTCTCTCACACATGTCTTTCTAAAAAGTTTAATCCCTTTATGTGTGAGTCAAACGAAGGGAGTAGGCAACTCGAAAAATCTCCCCACAATTATCCATCACATCAAATCAAACTAGAAAGTTTGAACTTCAATCACATCCGCTCGTCCCAATCCACTATGGGTGGTTGATTTCCTTGAGATCTCCACTCATAACCACTTTGGCATCAACTGCCAAGGGGTGCTAGTCCTCACAACCAAATCAGCACGTCTCCAACTTGAAGCACTTGCAATCCTCATCCAAAGGAATCTTCATGGTCTTCATCACCTCTCGACTTCCAACTCGTAGTCGATGTGCACAGGGACCAAGATACCCAAAAGGGCCAAACATCACAACACACAAGAGCATCAGCCAGCTCAAACGACATCACGACAATTTCTTAATGTCTACACCGAGTGAACAAGTCACCCCCGGTCCAAACTCAAACTCAATCCAACGAGAGTAGTACTAGATTGCAACTACCCTCGAGTAAACCGGAATTCATGGAGCTTGATCAAACAGATCAACCGATCTCGGCTACGTGTACATATTCCCGATCGCGACCATACCAGTTCACGATAGTCGACCCACAGTCGAAGAGACCGGTCCACACAAAACGAATGAGATCTACACTCCACAAGAGAAAACACTAGGCAAAAGAGGTCTCCAGACCAAGCCTTCAACCCGCTCAACTCAACCGGGATTGCACAGCAACTCCCTCACAAGAGACATCCTCGCTTTTGAGGATTCTCAACTCTCACCAGAGATGCTGGCCTAAAGGCCACGCGCTCACTCATTCAAAACCAGGCTTGGGCAGATGAAACGATCATCGCAATTAGCGAACCTCCAAGCCCTCTGAAAACACTATTTTGTGTCAAAGATCCCAAAGCAATACAGCTCGGCTCATACACTCATCGGCAATCAGATAGCCGAAGAGCCAGCCCAAGTTCAAATTAGAACTATACGCTCTTAGCCACATAAAGCCAATCGCTTTGTTGGCGCACCGGAACATCCAAAACTAACGGAGTACAAGAACAGTACTTCCAAGTCCAAACAGTCAGGACCAACTCAAACAGCAAGCACCAAGGAATAATTCCCCTGCCTTGCATTCGGCAAACAGCCGATCCAAAGCTACAATCATACCGAACAACAAACAACTCCAATACTACGAGCTGCGACAACCTCCATCGTCGCTGCATCATCATCCGCCCGTCAAACAGACACGCATTCATCCGGTGCAAACCGCACGAAGTCGATCCCAATATTGTCGACACTAATCTCCTCAACACTCCAACTGGGAATGGCCCACCTGGCCACGAAAAGAGCACTTGCCCCTACTCCAAGGGCATCATCAGGCACTCGCGGCTCCACCGCTCACACGTCACAACAGTCGATGACGATTTGACGTTCCATAAATATCCTGCTAAGGGTCCACCTTCTCGAGATCAATTTCTCCTAGATCACTTGATTGTCCTCTTACGATAGACTTGCCACTCATAGTAGCTTTCTTTGCCGTCCCAACGGTCTCCACGTCTCTCGCCCTTATCAAGGTGCAATCCGTATTCTCATAGAATTTCCTGAGGTCGACTGCCAACTGGATCGACAAATCCTCCAGTTGCTTAATCCTCTCGTCTGCCGGCGCGAGCCTCAACTTGGAGTAACATCATAATTGATCGCCGCTCCACCACACTCGCTGAATTTACCAGTTGTTCTCTCGACTTCAGGGTCTCACCAAATCCGAAGGATGCAGAAGTCCCGTCTCGGCTGCCTCGGCCGCCATCGAGTGCGTCGATCGCCACTCAAGCTGCAACAAGCAAAACATGCGCAGGTGAAACACCCCACGCCAACACATCCCCACACAAAACTATAACCCCAATCATGCGAAAGTAATGAAGTGGACTCCCACTATTCCCCGATGTCACGTTGTCGGCCGCCAACGTGACCCTCCAAGGGTATAGAAGTGGTTCACTCCGATTTAACTCCAACAGCTTTGGAGCTTTAGAAACGACCCAATCATAATACTTTCGCCAATATGTCACAAGAGATCTCGTCTCTCACGTTCCTATTCCTTATCGTCCAACCTGCCTAAGGTTTACTAGGTCCACTATGACTCAACCCTAGGCTCTGATACCACTATAATCTGTCACGCCCCGGGCCCTCGTGGGAGCCTACCAGGCACGTGCACAGACCCGCCGTGTACCTCAAACAACACAATGTACACAAGGCGTCTATGCTAACAACCATCAAGAAGGATAAAGAATACATCCTAACAAGGTAATCAGAGCGAGAACATAGTTCTACATCTAAAACAAAATCCACATAACTAGAATCTCAAGATATACAAGAATTTATACATCTTATCGACTAGTAGATCAATCAACCATCAACAAAACTATACATCTTTCATTCAAAATACGATGAAAGGAAACCCATGGTATGCCTACAACAACAACACCGTAGAGGCTCTAGCTAGCTGCTAACCCCTCGCCGCGATCCCAAGCCTCTCCTGCTGCGGAAGGCTCTGAAATGAAAACAACAAACCCCAGGGGGATGAGAACTATTATTCAATAGTTCCCAGTGGGTAAGCCGCCGAGAGTGGCGAATTACACCGCTAGGTCAACTGAGGCAAGATAGTTTAAACTGAAACATAAAGCATAAAAAAAATATTAAATGCTAACAGATAGTTCTACAACTATCATGCCTCCAATGACTAAATCATCTACATGAACATGGATATGCTCTATTGTCATAAGCTTAACATTCATTTACACAGTTTACATGCATGTCAAATTAATGCCATGTTTATAGGTTAAAAAGAATCTTTCTATTCTTATCATCATAATATCATGCTTCTATACTAAACATCATGAGTATAGGATAATGCCACTACGGATGCCCATGCAAGAATGACTAATACAATTGTCCAACTATGTTGCATGCATCCAAAAGAGGTCAAGCTAAGTAATGCCACGATATGCGACTCACTACTAAGTCCATACACTACATGTATATGCATCAAGCAACTAATGTACTATGTCCAATTTACTTAGCTTTTACCCAATCCACAAGGGACTTACACATGGTAACGTCCCGGCTTGTGCCGTGCCTAATGGCCCCGTGGTAGTCAACATTCTCGCTAGAATGAGCCTCCCCCACGGCAATCCACTTCGGCGCCCATATAACCTGCACACAGGCGATCAACATCGCGAAAGGCCCACTCCAGAGTTGCCGGCTTGTAGGGAGCGACCCTCACAAGCATGTGCGAATGAGCACAATGGCATAACAAGCATAGTCAATAGCATAGGAAAATATGCTCATCATGTCTAAAACATGGAATAGTCAACCAATGTCCAAGGATCTAACATTATGTCAAAATGTCAACCATTCACCTAAGTGAAATACAAATGTTTAACCTCACACTATGTCAAAAACACGTCATGTCATGTTTACTACATTCAATAGCCAAGACGCTAAATGTCAACAATATCATGTTATTCTCAAAGTCCGATGGTATGTCCCTACCAATATGTCCATGTCTCTAACATGTAACCGTTCATCTCATTGTTTACTAAGTTCATAAACCATGCATTATTCTAATGCCATATATCCTGCATTCTACAAATACCAACATCATGCATTATTCTAATGCCATATATCCTGCATTATTCTAATGCTACAATTCATGCATTCTACAATGCCATGACAATGCATTTTCATAAACAACTTGCATGTCTCATGCAATCACAATTATCATCATGCCATAATTAACATAATTATGCATCTAATCAATCCTATAACAAGATAGGAGACATAGGGGGAGTTCACCCATTTCGGTGAGGTCAAACCCACCGGATACCCGTCGAAACCTCGCAGTACTTCGAAACGAAGTTGTCCCCCGAGCTTCTCATACCCTAAGATAATTTTCCAAGGGGTTAGGAGCATCGAACAAGCGATTTCGAAAACCTCCAAAGATCAATGAGGAAAATGGGTGGAAATTACCTTGAGCAAGTAAAACTTGTTCTAAGTCCCATTGGAGGTTAGAGATCATCAAATCGAACCTACAACAACGTTCTACACCCATCAATTCCACCTCAAGGGCTCATAATCACGAAACCCTAAAATAAACCCTAATTTTTATAAAACTAGGTTTACATGCTAAATCCAAGCAAAATCACAAATAGAGGTTGTAAGAGAGTTTACTAACCTCAAATCAAGCTTCCACTCAAGCTCACACAAGCTAGGGTTGAAGATCCATCCTCCAACGAGTTCATCTCCTCAGCCCCGAGCTCCTCTAGCAAGCAACAAGCAAAAGGAGAAGAGAAAAGAGATCAAAACCCAAGATTTCAAGGGTTTGGGAGAGAAAAGCTAGAGAGAGAGAGAGGAAAAAACCCTACCTCTCCTTCTCCTCCAAGCCTCAGCCAAAACAACACAAGAGGGGGTGAAGGGGTATTTTACCCAATGCACAAAATCCACATAGGCCCCTCAACAAGCCAAAATTGCAAAACTGCACAAAATGCATTCTGCAGCACTGTATACCGTTATGCGCATGTGTATACCGGTATACTGTGCAAAATTGCAAAACCCGAGCCTCGGCCAGCAAGCTGCGCAACCACATTCCGGTATGCCAATTCCAGTACCGGTACGCAGTGCATTCCGGTATGCCAATTCCAGTACCCGAATGCAGTACAAATTCTGCACTTTATGCAGAATTTGCTCTCCGGAGTCCGTTTTCGCCCTTTTTAAGCCACGAAAACACCTCAAAGCTCACCAAACTCAACCCAAAACTCCAGAATAGCATAAGGCACTATTCTCTCACTAGAACTCCGCAATTTGCTAAAGTTCAGTGTACTACAACTGCTTAGCTATTGTATCTACTTATGCCTTGTTTAGACCTAGTGGGAAAATCGGCGAGGTCGGTGGCCGAACCCACTGGAAACTTCTTTTAGTTCTCATCCCACCATTTTGCAGAGCTATTATACATGTACAGCCAACCATGAGGGGAGCAGCACCGAACCGAGGCGTGTGCGTCGCGCCCTAGATAGCAAGGTTACCCTGTGTAGATTACCCTTGTGTACGACAAGTAAAAGAAAAGAATGTAAAGCTGTTGTTGAATGTAATGTATTCGAGAGCGAAAGATGTGTATTGAGGAAAATGTATATAAAATGTGGATGAATGAAATATTGTAATAGTTAGTTTACATTCATGCTCTTGTGTTATGCCCTCGTGCAAAATTGTGCTATGTTGTATCTCCTGGGTGAAATTTATTGTACCTATTTTGTTTACGCCTTGGGCGGACAGGGGAAACTCTGTCCGTTCGGCGGTCTGTGCGCGTGCCTTAACCGACCAAATTGGCGGTGCCGAGGCGTGACAGATATGAGATTGAGTGCAACACCTGTACTTTCAGAAAACTTGGAAGAAGATTGATTAGTAGGAAAAGTCATTTCATACGTTTGTAAAGCACTTACTAATTTTTTTACTTTTAAATCATCCAGATGTTTTACTGTTTCAATGGCCGCAACCTTCGCCCTAAAGCGCTCCGGAAGAGTTCGAAGGATTTTTCTTACAATTTTAGATTTCGAAATCTTCTCTCACAAGTTAGCACATGTATTAATTATATCTTGAAATCTAGTAAAATAATCGGTAAAAGATTCATGCTCCTCAATTCGAATAGAATCAAATTAGTTTGTAAGCATCTTGAGCTTTTGGACTTTTACAAGACTTGTACCCTCATGTGTAACTTGTAGTGTAATACTTGGAAATTTGAGGAGTTTGAGGGTTTCTGGAGTCGACGGATTTCGGGCGCCCGGAAGTGAGGAAGTGGACGTCCGAATGTTTCCAGACCCAGAGGGCTTTTCGGATGATCCGGTTGTGGCCGACGGACTTTGGATCTGGACGCAGGATTCGGACGCCCGGTTGTGGATCCGAATTAAGTTGATGACGTGGAGAGCCACGTGTCGCGACGCAGGACACGTGTCGACCGCCGGAGACACGCCGCCCCACCGCCTGCCGACCGCCGACCGACCGTTTGGCCGCCAGCTGACACCTGGCCTGCTGAGTTTCCGGACGCCCGGAACTTGTGAAGTGGGCGCTCGAATGTGGGATTTTGGGAGCCTATAAATAGGTGAGTCCCTGATGGTTTTTAGGGTTATTTCCACTTCGTGTGATCCAATTCTAGAGAGAGAAAGTTAGGTTTAGGGCCATGTGTTGGCATTAGTTGTAACCTAGCTTGTTCTCCTCTACTCCGATTGATCTGATCTGGTGCTGAGCTGTTGTTCTGTCGAAGTTAGCAGCCTTTTGGTGATATTCAGATCGGAGTGCTGCTGGAGCTTGATTAGCTTGGAGGGTTGGATCTGAGGATACTGTTTTCTCCACCGTGGTTGGATTAGCTCTTGAGGTGGGTTGATGTTTGCCAGATTCAGTGGACTTCCTCCTATGTGTTTACTCTCATGTTAGCATGATAGTGTTGGATTATGTTAGCATGATATGATGATATTGAATTATGATAGCATGATGGTATTGGATTATGATAGTGTGATATTATTGGGATTATGATAGCATGACATGCTGAGATTATGTTAGATATGACCTGTTAGGTTGAGATTTGCATGTGCATGATATGCTAATGATATATATGTGAGTATGCATGATTTTCTTATATCCTTGTTGCATGATTTGACCTACACCTATCCTGTTGATATCCCTTGTACCAGTTGATATCCCTTGTACCAGTTGTTGTACATACTAGTGTAGGTGATCATGTTGAGGCTCGTGCTATGTTGTTGTACCTCCTCTTTGTGGTAGAGTTGAGATTGATTGTGAGCACTGGAGCATTGATTGGGTCATGTTATTGACTATCCTTTGAGGTGCCGAGGGCACGTGATTTCTTGTGAGATCATGGATTGGGTCATACTTGTTGATTATCCTTTGAGATGCCGAGGGCATGTGATTCTTTGTTGACCCAGTCGTGTCGATCATATACCTGTGGGTGCTTGGCGCTGATATGGTTGTACTATACTCGGTTGGGTCGCTCCCATGAGTACCACTCTAGAGTTGGCATATTCCGTACAAAGTGTTGTACGAAGGGCTAGGAACAGACGGGCTTCCTGTACTAGCTGGCTCCCTGGAGGGTTGAGCATGATCAGGCCGCAGGTATCGTATGGTATTATATGGTATGGTATTATGGATTGAGCTAGGGACAGACGGGGTTTCCTGTACTAGCTGGTTCGCAGGTATTGTATTGTGTATGATAGTCCTCATTTGGTATATTCAGTTCATTGGTATTCATACTAAAAGTTGAGCTTTGTGCATAGTAGTGGTAGTATATCTCCTACTTTCCTTATTGCTCCATATATATCTCTTGAGATTGAGGACTTAGTGGGCAGACCGCTGAGGCTGGTGGCGGTACCCACTGAGGACTACTTGTTTGATAGTAGTTCTCACACCCGTTGTTGACACCTTTTTGCAGAGTCTTCTTCCCCAGTTGTGCATACTGAGCGCGGAAAGGAGACCGTCGGGTAGAGCTATTCCCCGGATACTTGGCTAGAGGTATACCCATTTTGATAGATGGTTGAGTCTGTACATAAAGTGTGATTGAGATATCAGTGTTGTATATGAGAGTTATATATGAGAGTTATGGATGATGTATGTACAGTGATCTTTTGATATATTTATATAGCAGCTCTGTTGATACCTTTAGCTCTGTGTGATTGTTGTTGTTTTCGCTTCGTATATATGGTAGAGATATTGTGTATGCGGCGGATCTTGTCATGTGCCTGGGAAGAGGTAACCCGGGGCGTGACAGATTAAGTTGGTATCAGAGCTTAGGAATAGGTCATGAGGGCCTAGGAAACCTAAGAAAACAGACTTAAGAATGACGAGAGAGACGTGATTGATCGCGAAAGTCATAGATTGGGTTTTGAATCCTTCCTTGTGTAGGAAGAGTGATTGAGGGATTATGTCTTCTCTTATCGGAGGAATTATGTTGGCTGCAGACGACATAATAATCTGAGAAGAAAAGAAGTGTCCTTCTAGACTTTCGCTAGATTGGGTCGTGAGATTGTTTGTAGTCCTAATCGGGTATTCTGTTGCAGGTTGTTACTATGCCTCCTCGACGACCGTCGACGCGAGCGCATCCGACGCCTTCGAATATGCCTGAGCAGACGGGACCAAGTGAACGGCCCGCTCTGCAAGAGCAGCTAGCAGACATAGCTGCAGTTGGAAGGCAGCAGAGTGCCTTGTTGTAGAAAATGTGTAATGCTTTCTCTACGCCTCGAGCTATGGAACCTCAGGCGGCAACTACTCCAACTACATCTCAACCCAGAGAAGGAAGTACTCAGCCTAGTCAAGCACTTTCTGAAGAGGAGAAGGACGGATGGCGGATAGATTGGCTCGCTTCTGTAGGTTTGATCCACCGCGATTTAATAGAAGTAGCATAGAACCGTGGGTGGTAGAAGCTTGGATATGTGAGATGGAGAAGTTATTTGAGGATTTGTTCGTGCCAGCACGGGAGCAGGTGCATATGGCGGTTCATTGTCTTTCTGGTGATGCACATGTCTGGTGGATGAGGACCCGTGATCATAGGTCCCTGAATCCTCTACAGATGTCTTGGAGTGAGTTTCGGGGGATTATGTATGGAGCATATTTTCCCAGTAGTGTGAAGATGAAGATAGAGGAAGATTTGAAGAATTTGAAGCAAGGAAATCGCTCGGTGCAGGAGTATGCGAGGGAGTTTACTAGATTACTCAACTGTGTCCCCTCAGCGGCGAGAGATGAGATACAGAAGGTCTATCTGTATGAGAAGGGTTTGAGACCCGATATCTTTTCATTTGTCCACTCGCAGAGACTTCAGACTTTGGATGCTACTATCGAGCAGTCTCTATGGGTAGAGCGAGGGGCATTTGTGATGAGAGGGCAGCATGTGGACCCAGCTCAGGGTCAGGAGAGGAAGCGCCCGGTACCTGATGATGGAGGGCAGTCGAGTAACAGACGACCGCCTAGACCTCCCCAGCGATCGCGTTTCCAGGGATGTGGATCTTCTAGTCGCCAGCAGTCTGGAGGATTTCGCCAGCATCCTGGAGGATTTCGCCAGCATCCTGGAGGATTTCGTCAGCAGCGAGAGCAGCAGTCGAGGGGATCTCCCCGATGTGTGATTTGTGGAGGACCTCATTTTGCTTATCTCTGTGATAGACGAGAGGGCCGATGTTATGAGTGTGGACAGCCAGGACACATCAGGAGGGCTTGTCCCAGACTTGTAGCAGCCCCTTCTATGGCATCCGTACCTTTTACTCCACCGTAGTATTCTGGAGCTTCCCCGGTGTTTTCTCAGGAGCGATCTTCTATGCCAAGACAGCAGGATCGACGCCAGCCACCGACGAGCGGACGAGTTTATGCCGCTCAGATTGAGGATCCTTCGATAGCTGATCGAGTGGTGGCGGGTATAGTTTTGATTTGTGGCATTAGATTACGTACTTTGTTCGATACTGGTGCATCGCATTTCTTTGTTAGTAGGGCATTTGCATTGCATCATGGTTTAGAGATAGGGTCATTACCCCAGGCACAGGAGGTGCGGGTACCTGACCATAGTTTGCAGGTGACACAGAGTTGTTTAGGATGTCCTGTGTAAGTTGGACGTTGGATCATGCCTGCTGATTTATTAGTATTGAGACAGTTGCAGAATTTTGATGTAATCCTAGGCATGGATTGGTTATCTCGATACTTTGCTACGATTGATTGTGGAACCAAGACGGTGATTTTTCGTGAGCCTGGACATGAGGAGTTCATTTATGAAGGTTGTAAGAGTTCACTGTTCGCAGTGACGATCTCTTCTTCTAAGGCCAGACAGATGTTGAGTAGAGGGTGTACGGCCTATTTTGCGACAGTGACTGAGGTGCCCACTGTTGTACCAGGACTCGAGGATATTCCTATTGTCCGTGAGTTTTCGGACGTATTTCCTTCTGAGTTATCCTCGATGCCTCCTGATAGGGAGATTGAATTCGTGATTGATGTGGTACCAGGAACAGCGCCAATCTCGAAGACACCCTATAGAATGGCACCAGCTGAATTGAGAGAGTTGAAGGCGCAACTGCAGGATCTTATGGGTAAAGGTTTTATCAGACCTAGTGTGTCGCCTTGGGGAGCGCCTGTGTTGTTTGTGAAGAAGAAGGATGGTTCACTTAGGTTGTGTGTGGATTATCGGGAATTGAATAAAGTGACCATCAAGAATAGATACCCCCTCCCACGTATCAATGATCTGTTCGATCAATTGCAGGGAGCGTGTGTCTTTTCTAAGATTGATCTTCAGTCCGGTTACCACCAGTTGAAGGTGAAGGCCGAGGATATTTCTAAGACAGCTTTTAGAACTCGGTATGGGCATTATGAGTTCGCAGTCATGCCTTTTGGATTGACTAATGCCCCTGCTGCATTTATGGATATGATGAACCGAGTCTTTAAGTCTTTCTTGGACAAGTTTGTGGTAGTCTTTATCGATGATATTCTGATTTACTCCCGTAGTGATGCGGAGCATGAGGAGCATTTGAGATTAGTGCTGCAACTCTTGCGAGAGAAGAAGTTATATGCAAAGTTGAAGAAGTGTGAATTCTGGTTGAGAGAAGTAGCCTTTTTAGGCCATGTGATTTCAGCTTCGGGAGTAGCTGTTGATCCTAAGAAGATTGAGGCGATTCATGATTGGCCTAGACCGACGACCATATCTGAAGTGCGGAGTTTTCTTGGTTTAGCCGGATATTATCGACGGTTTGTGGAAAGTTTTGCGAAACTTTCTACGCCTCTTACTCGGTTAACCAGGAAAGGAGTTAAGTATGTTTGGAGTAATGAGTGCCAAGAATGCTTTGATGAGTTTAAGCAGAGGTTGATGACAACCCCTATTCTTGCACTACCAGTGATGGGCGAAGGATTTGTGATTTATAGTGATGCTTCGCATAGTGGCTTGGGTTGCGTGCTTATGCAACATGGTAAAGTGATTGCATATGCTTCAAGATAACTAAAAAAATATGAGAAGAACTACCCCACTCATGATCTGGAGTTGGCGGCGGTAGTCTTTGCTCTGAAGCTATGGCGCCACTATCTCTATGGAGAGCATTGTGAAGTGTATACAGATCACAAGAGCCTCAAGTATCTGTTTACACAGAAAGAGTTGAATCTACGGCAACGGAGATGGTTGGAATTATTGAAGGATTATGACATCTCTATCTTATACCATCCCGGTAAGGCGAACGTTGTTGCCGATGCTTTGAGTAGGAAGGCTGTGGCAACTTTGAGTATGTGTATTACTCAACAGCCTGTCCTAGTGGAGGAGATGCGGAGGTTGTCCCTTGAAGTGGTTACTCACGGGATGACGGCGAGACTGATGACTTTGGTCATACAGCCCACTCTGTTGGATAGGATTCGAGAGAAACAGAGTGTTGATCCTTATCTGATGAAAGTTCGAGATCAACTGAGGAGTGGTGATCTTGAAGACTTTACTTGTGATGATTCTGAGATTCTCCGTTATAGAGGACGTCTGTGTGTACCAGCGGATCTGGAGATTCGAGAGGAGATATTGAAGGAAGCACATTATTCTCCTTATTCTGTACATCCTGAAGGGACTAAGATGTATCAGGATCTGAAGACTCACTTCTGGTGGAATGGTTTGAAGCGAGATATTGGTAGAGCTGTAGCTCAATGTTTGACATGTCAGCAAGTGAAGGCTGAACATCGAGTACCAGCTGGTAAGCTATAGAGTCTTCCAATACCCGAGTGGAAGTGGGATCATATCACTATGGATTTTGTCGTAGGACTACCGAGGACTTTGAGCGGCTATGATACTATTTGGGTGATTGTTGATAGGCTGACGAAGTCTGCTCATTTTCTGCCTATGCAGATTACTTGGTCACGTGAGCGACTTGCACAGCTTTATATGGATGAGATATTGAGATTGCATGGAGTGCCAATCTCAATAGTATCTGATAGAGACCCAATGTTTGTTTCTCATTTCTGGAAGAGTTTACAGACAGCTTTGGGGACTCAGCTTCGATTTAGCACTGCATTTCATCCCCAGACTGATGGTCAGTCCGAGCGCACTATACAGACACTCGAGGATATGCTGAGAGCTTGTGTCTTGAATTTTGGTGGAGGTTGGGATCGACATCTGAGATTGGTAGAGTTTGCGTACAACAATAGCTATCAGGCGAGCATTAAGATGGCTCCGTTTGAAGCATTGTATGGACGCAAATGTCGATCACCTCTATTTTGGGATGATGTTGGTGAAAGGAAGACGTTGGGTCCAGACCTTTTGCTTGAAGCCGAAGAGAAGGTTAAAGTGATACGACGGCATATTGAGACGGCTCAGAGCAGGCAAAAGAGTAACGCTGATACTCGGAGACGAGATCTGGAATTTCATGTTGGTGATCATGTTTTCTTGAAGGTCTCACCATCGAAGGGCATACGAAGATTTGGGATTCGCGGAAAGCTTAGTCCGCAGTTTATTGGTCCTTTTGAGGTCTTGGAGAGAGTAGGACCCGTGGCATATCGGATAGCCCTTCCGCCTCGATTAGCTGGAGTGCATGATGTGTTTCATGTATCTGTTCTGAGGAGATACATGCACGATCCTTCCCATGTGATAGATTTTTTCCCATGGAGCTTATTGAGGATTTGAAGTACGAGGAACGACCGATACGAATTCTTGCTCGTGAGATGAGAGAATTGCGTAATCGGGTCATACCTTATGTCAAGGTACAGTAGGATTTTCATGATGATAGAGAGGCGACATTGGAGTTGGAGACTGTTATGCAGAGATCTTATCCCCACCTGTTTACATCTTGAGGTAAGTGTTTACCTTAGTTTCGAGGACGAAACTATTTTAAGGAGGGGAGAATGTAATACTTGGAAATTTAAGGAGTTTGAGGGTTTCTGGAGTCGACGGATTTCGGGCGCCCGGAAGTGAGGAAGTGGAAGCCCGAATGTTTCCGGACCCAGAGGGCTTTTCGGATGATCCGGTTGTGGCCGACGGACTTTGGATCTGGACGCAGGATTCGGATGCCCGGTTGTGGATCCGAATTAAGTTGATGACGTGGAGAGCCACGTGTCGCGACGCAGGACACGTGTCGACCGCCAGAGACACGTCGCCCCACCGCCTGCCGACCGCCGACCGACCGTTTGGCCGCCAGCTGACACCTGGCCTGCTGAGTTTTCGGATGCCCGGAACTTGTGAAGTGGGCGCCCGAATGTGGGATTTTGGGAGCCTATAAATAGGTGAGTCCCTGATGGTTTTTAGGGTTATTTCCACTTCGTGTGATCCAATTCTAGAGAGAGAAAGTTAGGTTTAGGGCCATGTGTTGGCATTAGTTGTAACGTAGCTTGTTCTCCTCTACTCCGATTGATCTGATCTGGTGCTGAGCTGTTGTTCTGTCGAAGTTAGCAGCCTTTTGGTGATATTCAGATCGGAGTGCTGCTGGAGCTTGATTAGCTTGGAGGGTTGGATCTGAGGATACTGTTTTTCCCACCGTGGTTGGATTAGCTCTTGAGGTGGGTTGATGTTTGCCAGATTCAGTGGACTTCCTCCTATGTGTTTACTCTCATTTTAGCATGATAGTGTTGGATTATGTTAGTATGATATGATGATATTGGATTATGATAGCATGATGGTATTGGATTATGATAGTGTGATATTATTGGGATTATGATAGCATGACATGCTGAGATTATGTTAGATATGACCTGTTAGGTTGAGATTTGCATGTGCATGATATGCTAATGATATATATGTGAGCATGCATGATTTTCTTGTATCCTTGTTGCATGATTTGACCTACACCTATCCTGTTGATATCCCTTGTACCAGTTGATATCCCTTGTACCAGTTGTTGTACATACTAGTGTAGGTGATCATGTTGAGGCTCGTGCTATGTTGTTGTACCTCCTCTTTGTGGTAGAGTTGAGATTGATTGTGAGCACTGGAGCATTGATTGGGTCATGTTATTGACTATCCTTTGAGGTGCCGAGGGCACGTGATTTCTTGTGAGATCATGGATTGGGTCATACTTGTTGATTATCCTTTGAGATGCCGAGGGCATGTGATTCTTTGTTGACCCAGTCGTGTCGATCATATACCTGTGGGTGCTTGGCGCTGATATGGTTGTACTATACTCGGTTGGGTCGCTCCCACGAGTACCACTCTAGAGTTGGCATATTCCGTACAGAGTGTTGTACGAAGGGCTAGGAACAGACGGGCTTCCTGTACTAGCTGGCTCCCTGGAGGGTTGAGCATGATCAGGCCGCAGGTATCGTATGGTATTATATGGTATGTTATTATGGATTGAGCTAGGGACAGACGGGGTTTCCTGTACTAGCTGGTTCGCAGGTATTGTATTGTGTATGATAGTCCTCATTTGGTATATTCAGTTCATTGGTATTCATACTGACAGTTGAGCTTTGTGCATAGTAGTGGTAGTATATCTCCTACTTTCCTTATTGCTCCATATATATCTCTTGAGATTGAGGACTTAGTGGGCAGACCGCTGAGGCTGGTGGCGGTACCCACTGAGGACTACTTGTTTGATAGTAGTTCTCACACCCGTTGTTGACACCTTTTTTGCAGAGTCTTCTTCCCCAGTTGTGCATACTGAGCGCGGAAAGGAGACCGTCGGGTAGAGCTATTCCCCGGATACTTGGCTAGAGGTATACCCATTTTGATAGATGGTTGAGTCTGTACATAAAGTGTGATTGAGATATCAGTGTTGTATATGAGAGTTATATATAAGAGTTATGGATGATGTATGTACAGTGATCTTTTGATATATTTATATAGCAGCTCTGTTGATACCTTTAGCTCTGTGTGATTGTTGTTGTTTTTCGCTTCGTATACATGGTAGAGATATTGTGTATGCGGCGGATCTTGTCATGTGCCTGGGAAGAGGTAACCCGGGGCGTGACATGTAGGGTATCCCAAATCTCTTTAGCCATTTCACACGCCAAAACGCGTGAAAACTCGATTTGATTTAAGGCATTAAACAAAGCATTTATTCCCCTTCCATTAAAAGAAGATAAATCGACCTCTTCCTTACTCCACTTACTTTGTGGTTTGAGGACATCAACATTATCGACCCTTTCGGTAGGATGTTTCCATCCATATTCAATTAATTGCCAAACCCGCTCGTCGATGGCTATTAGAAAAGCTCTCTTGCGAACCTTCCAATATGCATAGTTTGTGCCATCGAAGAGCGGAGGTCGATTAATGTTACCAATCTCAGCCATGATTTTTAGAAAAATCTAGATCCCGCTCTGATACCAATTGTAAGTTATGGGGATCCCTAGGATCTATCTAGATACTATCAATACCTAGAGGGGGTGAATAGGTGTATAGGCCAAAAACACAAATCTCAATGCGATAAAGATAAATGCGAAAAATAAAATAGCACACTGAGATTTACGTGGGAAAACTCCAACTTGGAGTAAAAAATTCGCGGGACAAACACGCAATGACAATCCACTATGAATTAAAAGAATACAAGGTGATTACCGACTCCACGGACTCACACCTCTCTTTTACCTTCTATGGATCTCGCGCACACCACCGGGTTGTCCACGCCCCAGGTCCGAGTCCACGAATGCCACTCGAGTCCACGAGTACCGACACGTCAAATCCACGACGTCTTAATCATGTCGAATCCACGACGCCACTCCGTCCGAAGCAAGAACAATAGGGTCGATGATGATTTATTGTTTAGAAGAACATTAAAGATCTGTGAGAATAATATCTAAACAATTCTCAAATTGATTCTAAAAGAAATTAAGAATTAGGGCACCGAGAATCAATTTAAGAGAAGTTTGGCTAGAAGATGAGAAATACGGCTAACTACAAACTTCTAGGGTTTCTAAAAGATAATCTATGCTTAACCACATTTTAGAGACATCCCCACATCTTATTTATAGGTTTGGAAGCAATTAGAATCAGATTAGAATTGAAAAACTGATTTTAAAAATTCTGCGTCGGGTTTAGGGTTCGGACCTTAAATGCAGGGTCCGGACTTTGAAGTTTGGAAAAACTTCAAGTCCGGACCTTCCCTGCAAGGTCCGCATCCTGACAGTTTTAAGGTCCGGACCCTCTTTTCACGGTCCTGACCTTGACAGGATCTTATCATTGAAAAAATTTAGCTTTTAATATTTGTAATTTTTCTCAATTCTAATGACTTCCAATGGCTTAAATATATTCATAAATCATCACTAACATTATAAAAACTTACCGAGCATCGTGAATTCATGTTTTGAGTCTTCGAGTCTTTAATTTAAACTTTTCTTTATCGATCCTTCAAGATTCCGACTTACTTCACGAAATATGCCAATATAAAATCCGTAACAGTAGTGATCGTCCATTCATATATTGATAGTGGTACTTTCTTTTCACTTATCATTGCTACTGTATTCGATATATTTATTCACTATATCCGTTATTATCCCTTATTTGTCGATGAGTACAGCTTGCCATCGTCGGCTTGCGGTACCCACTGAAAAACCTCATGTTGGTTTCTCATCCCCCGTTTTTACAGGTGGCACAGGCAGTGAAGGTCGGACGGTGCGTGAGATTCGGTGTAGCTAGTGAGCTCTAGTGGTTCTGCATATCCATTGACTAATTTCGGTTATATCATTCTTTACTCCTTTATGGTTATTCGTTATATAATGTTAGACTTTGAAGTGGTTCAGTTAATGTTGGAATGCTTGTTTTGAAGAATTAAAAATGTGGATTTATGGTTTTATGGCTATAGCATTGGTTTGTGGATTTATGGTAAAAAGATTTTCTATCCCTCGTGGTAGTAGATTTTCAAAAGACTAAGTTTTTGTGTGAAAAATAATTTTCAAAATGGTTTTTGGTTTTATCGCGAATCCTAGTTTTTTTAAAAAATAATAAAGTTTCTAGATGGAAAGCACTTTCAAATGATAGAATAGCCGATGTATTGTGCATACGCATTAGCTCGCTTTAAAAGTGCTTAGGTGAATGCACAGGGCATGCATCATCTTCGCTCAGAACTGATTAGCTATATGAGTATCTGCATACTATGCTTGTTTGGTTGTGTGATTAAAAAATATGAGTTGTGGTAATATAACAGATGGTATGCCGTACAAATATAGGAGAGACTCTGTCTGTAGAATCCATGTGTTGTAGCGGGTCTATTAGTCCCATGGGCAAGGTTGTTTAAAAACAAAATTAGGCATCTTCCCACTGGTTCTATTTTTAAATTGAACCTTTTTCTGAAAAAGCTTTAAAAAAAGGGCCTCGGGGTGTAACACAACATTGCTACATATACACTCTAAAGGAAGGTGTGCATCTTACACCCACTCATCCAATTTCCAACAATAGGCCATTGTTTTGCCAATATTTTTTAAAAGAACTAAATATCCATAGAATTTTCTAAACTTTATAATTGAGAGAATGTAAGATGTACGCTCAAAAAAAGGGTGCATAAGTAGCATTTCTCCTGGGACAAGAACACTACTAGGTGTACACTCGAAAAGGAGGCGTACATGTTACACTTTCTGATCTTAGGGCCAACAATATTCTTCCATTTTTTAACAATTGATTAAATGTTAACTCAGTTTTGCTAACGTCAAATGAATATGTATAAGCCGTCACTTTGAATATTGCTTCACTAGCCTTTGTCGGCTTCAAGTTTGGGCATCTATATGGTTGTTGCTTTCTAATGATTCCAGCCACATAAATTTCAAACTCGTTTTCCGATCAATCACTCTTTGAATATGACTCGGTTCCTTTTGTAACGATTCTCCATTTACAAATGAAACAATTTTTTTCTTACCATGGCCCCGTGGGCCAATCCTTCTGACTTTCCTTCCTGAACTGTTAATATTGAGCAACTCGGATGCCCAAATCAAATAGATTTGGGAAGTACTTATCTTCAAAATAGTCTTTTATTTTCAATTGCAGACCATTAAAAGCCATTTTTTGCGAACTTAGACTCTAGCATCCTATCAAAGCACCGATTTCTTACCGCCTTAAAACGATTGAAATACTCGTCCACAGTCTCTCTCGACCTTTATTGATACAATGCTAGATTAGCCACTGATAGTTCTCGCTCTAAACTAAAGAATTGTTCATGAAAACTTGCATTCTAATTCATTCCAATCTCAGATAGAATTGGGAGGCAAGTTTGTATGCCAAGTAAATGTTTCTTAGTCCACAATATGTTGAATGGTCTCAATTTTAAGAATGGGTCAACGACCTCTTCTCTGCATTGAGCCGTGACCCAAGCTACATGTTCTACAATATTTTCAGACTTTTCTTTTGAAAACTTATCAAATTTCGGCATATTCTAATTTGCTCGTATGGGTGCTCTGTATATATATTTGCCGGATGTCTGAAAACCAGCCGCATAGTTAACCGCAAACCAACACAAAAGGTGTTTCTAATGGCCTTTTCAATTTGAGCATAAAGCTCACTGTTCCCACGATGGGAGCAGGCCCAACTTGAGCTGCCTATGCCTGATTTCTATTTAGTCCAAAGGAAAACTAAAGATTCTTTACTAACAGATTTCGAAGTTGCCCTAAATTAGGTGCATGCCCTCTAGCTCTCTTCCCTACATTCTTAGCCGATAGGTTGGCAAAGGACGCGGAGAAGGTAATCCCCAAGCAACCTCCGGTTGATGACTAGGGTTTGTGTTAGCTGGTGTGTAGGTTGCTTGAAATGTTGCCATTTGAGGCTGAGCCGACACAGTTGTCAAAAAAATAGAATTCTACTATACTTAGGGAGTCGCAGAGAGAACATTTTGTCCTCCAAGCAAATGTGGATCGTAAGTGCTAAACAACTATCCCAAAAGCACGTGTTGATAGGAAGATCACACCCCATCATACTTAAAGGCTCAACCACAGCGCTCATGGGCTTCGACCTAACTCAATCCACCTAGACATTTGGTCTATTGTTGGGCCTCTTGCCATCAGGACTATCATGGATTGCAGTCCCATTCAACTTATTAGGCTCTCCCAACTCAACTTATTAGTCTTTTGGGCCTATTGTCACGAGGTAGGAAGTTGAACCTATTTTAGCCAATTATAAATAGCCAACAGCAGATCGAGTACTTGAAGGGCCTTGTGGCCCTCCTTGTACTTATTCGCCTCGGGCCAAAATATACCCAATGGGTGTGATTCCCTCATTTGTGGACCCAATCGCAGTCAAAACCACACATCAAAAAGAGTGGTGCTATGTTTGATGTTTTGGTCCAAATTTTGTAATGCTCATGTCAATTTCCCAAGCGCTTGAACTAGATTCCTTTCTTGCTAATAGAAAAATTCCATATTTTCTAATCTGCTGATTGTTGCTCATTCGCATTTTCGGCATTACTTGCTTGCTCACTACCTGATGGCTTAGGTATCGTTCGATTATGAAGACTTATTTTGTTATCGTTATTTTCAGCCATACCTTCCGTAATCGGTTTCCTTTGAAAAGAAAACGTCGAAACTTTTACCTGAGCGTCTCACTGGGCGTGCCAAAATTGTTTCACGAGCCAAATAATTCCCCAGTCGGTTGACCAAGACAAACGTTGACCAAGTCAAAATTTTGATAGACTTACCTCGACTCAAGAAGTGACCCTCGATTGATAGAATCAAGCGATAGATTGAGGAGGGATCCACTCAACTGGGTTCCTTTTCAGAACATAAAAGCTGTTTTGTACGAACCGAACGCTTTATACATAGGCGGCTAAAACAAGAGCCAAACTAGAGAAACTTCATAAATCTCTTAAATGAATCCTCAAAAGTACAAGAAAAGAGTGTGAGGGCTCAATTTTTAAATTTCCAGGTTAAGGACTAAGGACTGAATTTAAAACTAATTCTAAGAAATATTGTAAAATGTTAGGAAAAGAAAAGAAAAACTTAAAATCAATGAACTCATATTGAGGAAAAGATCTTTATTGTAGGCAACTTTCTGTTATTTATAGATTTTTTTTTCATTTTTAGTTGCCTTACAGTTATCGAACGGTTGTCACTTCGTAGTAAGTTCGCTAACTATGTTCTATTTGGTTGTAGAACCGCTACCATGTTTCCAACCGTTCTCACCCAAAATTTGTTTATTTTTTAGCTCAATTTCTCCTTGCGTTTTGAGTACCATGTATCTCCTTCTTACTTGATCAAGTTAGCCGAATCGACTACACTAGCACAATAATTTTTTGCCCCAACACTTATATAAAGTGTATCTAAGGAGGAGGAGGAGAGAAGAGGCAATAGACGTAAAAGACCCAAAAAAATAGCACTTATCTCCCTCTCTTTATCTCCCTTTATCCCTCCCCCGAATTTCTCTTTCTCTTTCTCCCGCTAGAGAGCACAGAGGGGGAGGGAATTCTTTTCTCTCCTTCTTTCCACATCATCATTCCTATGCAAAATAAAAAATAAATAACTAAAAGACGACAAAAGAAAGCCGAAGGATAAGATATGGGCTGTAGTAACCAATTGTATGCATATGCCGACACTGCTCAATCTCCTCATGCCGTTGTTGATCCTCTCACGTGTACCGATCCAATGCAGGCGTTAACACCACTCAATGCATACACATGCCATCTCCGATCCTCCCAATTACACTTATCCTCCGCATGCGTCGATATTGTGCACGTGTCATTGCCGCTTCACCCGTGCTTCCCATCTAGGCGATGAACCTCTAGTTGAATTCTTTGGAGGGTGAGATGAGGTCGTCGTAATTAGGCTTGTCACTTCTCTATTGTTGCGGACACCGCTAGCACTGCTACTGTCTTCGTTCTCTTATGTAGTTGCTTCGCTACTGCTATTGCATCCTACTGATGCTGTTGCAGCTGCTGCCAAACTGTGGCTACCGCCTCTGCTGCTATCTATTGTGACTGTTGCTTCTTCTTCTATTGCTGCTCACCTCTGTCACTACTGCTCACCTTTGTCGTTATTGCTGTGTAGGTCGCTGCTTCTTTTATTGCCTTTGCAACTACTGCAGCAGAAGTTGCTGCTGCAGCAGCTGCTGATATTCCTCGTTGCAGCCGCGTTGCTATTGTAACCGCTCACTGAAGCTACGGCGGATGCTCTTGCCTTTGCTACTTGCTACTTGCTGCTGCTGTTTCTCCTACGACTAAGGATGCTTCTTTTTCTCTGGTTGTCTAATGCTGCAGTGGCTGCGGCTGTTGCTATTGCTGCTACTGCGACAAATCATGATAAAATTCTTTGCTGTCGTGTCGCTGCCATTGTTGCTTCCTTGTTATTGTTGCTTCTCAGTTTCATCACCAATTCCCATGCCCTGAAACTTGTGTTGACGCCTTGCTGACACGTTGCCCGATGTTTATTTTGGGTCTTCGTTTTGGCAACCTACTATTAACTTGCTGGATGACTTCTTCAAATATGTGGTAGTCGATTTCGATCGTGACTCGTCAAGAAATCTTCAGATAACTAGTTTTTCTAGCTACCCTACTTTGAGAAGAGAAGAAAGAGGTTAATGAAAATTTTCTTTTATTCCTTTTCTTCTCATTCTTATATTTTCTCGTACAAAAATATATAAAGATAATGAATGAAATGAAGCTTTCTTTATGAGGGTAATTGTTTTCTTTTGATCAGCTTAATTGTGGCCTGGTCAAGAGCTTGCGGCCATACTTGTTACTGGTCGGGGCTTCATTATAGATAGATTTCTTGCAAAGTGAACTCTTAGGGCTGATCGCTGCTTGCTTAGCTATCTTGACACTCAAAAGGTTCTATTTAGGGACTTTTCATGGCCGAATTCTGTTGTTGCAATGCACTGTTTGTGCATTTGGTTTCTGAGACTCAAAGGGTGTGAATCTTTTTTTTTGGCCAAAACCTGTGGTCAACATATGCAGCGCGTGTAACTAGTTTTGACACCAAAAGTTGGTGTGAAACGAAACTCATCGTCATCTTTGTGGTCGTAATTCCTGTAGTTGAGCACTACGCGTGTGGCTATCCTGTCATCAAAGATGATGTGTTTCGGGACCCGTTAGGGCTAAAGTGATGTTTCAATGTGTTGATTCCTTCAACGGTTCGGCTTCGAAAATCAGTTTGTGAGATCGATGTTCCCAACACATCGCTATGCGTCGTTGTGCAATTTAAACATGTCGTAAAGTATCTAGACACGTAGGGGCTGATTGTGACATATGTTCCATCTATTTAGATCCAGGTGATTCCTAGTGGGCCTTGGTCGAGTCGAGGCTCGTGTTGCATTGTGTATCGGTGGATGCTTCATTCCGAATGTCAGTGCAGTATTATCTTACTTGCCTATTTCCTTATGCACAGTGATTGCTTTATACCAATTTTTGTAGTACAGTGCTATACTAGATCTTCATGTATGATTCACACTTGATATTCATACCTGCAGAATGCTCTACATACTACTCATTATTCTTGTTTGAAATAAATGCATGCTTTTAGTTGTATGCATCACCTTTGTTTATCCGTGGATACTTGACATTTAGAGCAGGGCTGGATATATTCTGGCTATTTGACATGTGTGCATATACCCTATTTGGGGTCCGTTTAGTCCATAAGAGTTATTTTGGCTTCTTGCCGAGGTTGGTTATTAGATTGATGTAGTGGTTGAGCTTATCACATTATGATCCCCATATAGTGGTTGAGCATATCGTATTATGATCGTCACCGCTCGCTACGCATTCACATACATCGGTGATCTAATCAACCCCAATGGTGTTTTTTAAAAAAAAGTGATTGGAAGTCGACTCATGAGCTGTACTTGGTGTGGTACGAGTTATATGCTAGCTTTCTTGAGCACTGTATGTGGCATGAACCTGAGGTCTACTGGACCAACAGTGGCATGATTGGGGTTTATTGCTTAACAGACTATTTGTTCGTCTTATGTATGACATTGTACCTTGAGACCTGTACTAGTGATTGGCTTTCCGTTACAATAGCACTATTACTTAGATTACCTATCTCTTTGTCATTACAAGCTTTACCTGCTTTTGATTATGCTATTATTCATCTATCATCCTGTTTGCTATTCAGTTTATTATCCTATAGATTACATGTTATCCCTTTTTGTCGACCAGTAGGTGTGACTTGCCTTCGACGGTTTACTGTTTCCACTATAAAATATTTTATATGTTTCTCACTTCTTATTTTTTACAAGTGACTTGGGCGGTGGGATTCAGGACGCTTTGTGAGGGTCATGCTTAGATAGAGCCATCTAGAGAACTTGAACTATGGATGGACCTTCGCTTGGATTAAAACATTGAAATAACTTGGTTACTAGTATTTACCTCATGTGGGTATTTGTCGAGACCTATCGTACTCGTATAGTTAGTTTATTAGTTATTACCTTGTTGAATGATGTTGGTTACTTGAGTCTTGTTCTTAGGGACATGGAGTACTTGTGGATTTTGTCTAGATAGATAGTTGATTATGGTTTTCATGTTGATGTTCCATCACCTGTCACGCCCCGGCACCGCCACTTTGGTCGGTTCGGGCACGCGCACAGACCGCCGAACGGACAGAGTTTCCCCTGTCCGCCCAAGGCGTAAACAAAACAGGTACAATGAATTTTACCCAGGAAATACAACATAGCACAGTTTTGCACGAGGGCATATCACAAGAGCATTAATATAAACTAACTATTACAACATTCTATTTATCCACATTTTACATACATTTTTCTCAATACACATCTTTCGCTCTCGAATACATTACATTCAACAACAGCTTTACATTCTTTTCTTTTACTTGTCATACACAAGGGTAATTTACACAGGGTAACCTTGCTATCTAGGGCGCGACGCCCACACCTCGGTCTGGTGCTGCTCCGCTCATGGTTGGCTGTACATGTATAATAGCTCTGCAAAATGGTGGGATGAGAACTAAAAGAAGTTTCCAGTGGGTTCGGGCACCGACCTCGCCGATTTTCCCACTAGGTCTAAACAAGGCATAAGTAGATACAATAGCTAAGCAGTAGTAAACAACTACACTATGCATAAGCAGAAATGAATACAACACTACTATGCCTTTACAATAAGGAATGAATGTCATGGTCTAATATGTTCAACGGTGTCCCTCATACACTCTTGACCCAATTCATTCTTGACCCAATCAGGGCTTCTCACAAGACCAACCCCAACTCACAAAAATATCATGATCGACCCCACACACAACATGTAATCTCACTATGCTCACTCTCTACATAAGATGCAACAATGCAAGTAGCATAGGGTACAATATGGTCAATCAACCTGTCTCTTTCCTCTTTGACCCAATCATAACGGCTCACCCATAAGTCAAGCCACAACTCACATCGCCAAGTGGGGAGGAGGTCTTTCACTCCCGAGCCACCATCTTGGCTGGCCATGCGGTGAGGAGGTCTTTCACTCCCGAGCAACAACCATGGCTGTCTGCCGGGGAGGCTCCGTCGTGACCCTCGACCCGCTATCTCGTGTGACACTCCGGAGTTCACAGTGGAGTCACGACCTCCACAAGCCAAGTACAGACTATGTGCATGTGAGTATGATCCCGTCCACCTACCGTGGACCTACCACCTACCGGTGGGAACAACAAATATCATGGGGATCTATTTCAATCCCTCGCATGTTCAATAACATTATAGCACTAGATGTCACGCTACATATGCACCGACCCAATCTTTTCCACATATACTTGAGAGTTCACTCGATTCATGTCGCGTGCATCAATGGAATATATAATCACCACACTCTGTGGACATAAGCAAATATGCAATGCTCAAAATACATGGAACTATAACAAACAACACATTAGGTTCATGCAATGACCCAAATCCACGTTCCATCACTAGGTTCACATTCACTATCACAATGACACTGGTGTCCTACTTTGTTTCAATGTCCGCACTTTGTTTTCTATGTCCAATCCACTAGTTTCTCTACTAGTTCAATACTTCACTAGGGTTCACATAGCACTAGTTTTATGCGTCCTAAGTTCCAAGTTTTCAATCATGATTATTCACAACTAATTTAGGAGGCATGCAAGTTTCTGAAATAAGAAATAATTGAACCCTATTACATGCAATTTCATACATATATACATATATGCTCAAAAAGTAGGATTTAGACATAGAAAGAAATTCAACCATTATGGATAGCACCCCCCACCTTACAACACTTCCGATTGCTTGTAGACACTTGCAATCGGGCTCTTTTCCTCGGCTTCAAGCTTGGTCTTCAAGCTTCTTGCCCTAACACACATATATAGGATTCGTTAATCCGAGTCGAACTCAAAATAATTTTGTTTCTTGCAGTTCGACGAAATTGAGTTGTCCCGCGTGTTTCGCTAACCTCCAATTAGGGTTTCACGGGTTCAAACCATTTTTAAACCCTCGAATCCAAAACCCTCCTTTACACTAGGGTTTTCCGATTTCTTCGAGAATACTCCGAAATTTACGGAGAATCCTTCAACAACCTTGTGTAGAATCATCTAGGGAACTCAAATATCTCAATTTTGAAGGATTTAGCAAAATCCTAAACCATAATCCGAAAAACCTCACCTCGGGTCGCGAGCTTCCCGAGCCGCCATGCGCGCTAGAGCTCGATCCGACGTTCTCTACGCTTTCCTGAGCTCGATCTCCACCCAAAACCGACGTTTGGGGAGAACTAGAGAGAGGGAGAGAGCAGATCGTGAGGGAGAGAGAGCTTCTCTCTCTCATGCGTGTGTGTGTGTTTGTGTGTGTGTTCTGCTGAGGGAGAAAAGGGAGAGAGCTCCCTTTAAAAAAAAACCCTCCAACACTATTGCAATTTCAGTTCAGAATCTGATACTTTTCGTCGGAGCCCTTCTTAATGTCCGTTTGCGCTCAAATTTGACAGTCATGCTCAGTTTAAGTTAATCAGAAGAACTGATCATCACTACTCAGTTTCGGACCATTTTTTGGTCACCGAAAGCTCTACCGACTAAAATCTCTAGCAGATTGCTGTTATATTTTATTTTTACTTTTTGGGTATCGGAATGGCATGAAACTTTTATTCTAGCCTCGAAAAAATAATTCTGACATATTCTCAAATTTTCATAATTTTCTGACAATATAAATTTTCTGCTAAAAAATAAGCCCTGTTCCTTACAGAAAATTCTAAATCTCCTGTTTTCATTTCAATTTCAGCACAATTCACTTCCGACTTATATTTTACTTCTCTAAGTCCAATAAAAATAGTATCTCACACTATTTTTATTTTCACTTACTTTTATATTAAAAATCCGGTACACTACATTCCGCCCCCCTTAAAAAAAGTTTCGTCCGCGAAACTTAGATTCATGCCTCAACTCTCTTTATCGAATAGATGGGGGTATCATTCCATCATCGCGTTTTCCAAGTCCGGGCAGCTTTATAAAGCTTACCACATAGAGGCACGCAAGTGCACGGCTCCTCTGCACGAGCCGGGATGCGAACAGTGATTCTTCGCACGTCATATGCTCTCAAACGGCTTATCACGAACCTCAATCCACGCGAAAGGACAGGCATTCTGCACAGCTCGGGTCTGGATCCCACTACCAGGTCCGGACTCTTACTTTTCCCAGCCTCGCACAGTAACCCGAAAGTCCGGATCCCACTCCCGGGTCCGGAACCCGAGAGCATTCCAGCTCCAGTGTGACATCTCCAAAAATTCCAAATTTTGGTTTTCGGGTCTTTAACTCGCACCCACACATTCCGAAACTTTCGGAACTCAAATTCACACTAGCCATTATCGGCTCTCTCCGAACTTCATCCAATTTGGTAAAGTTCGGCATAGCGCACCGAAGTTCAGCATACTATACTTTTTTTGTAGTCCATATCCACACTCTTGCACCTAGCAGGCTGGGTATCTTGGCCACTCGAGAGTCTATGCCATTACGAGCGACTCTCCTCCAAGTTCATAGTTCCATTGTGGAACTCATATTGGTCCGATCACTGGTATCGCTTAAAAGCAATATCATCGATACATCGACCAATCACAAGTGGCCTTATCACTTGTGAGTTCTTCGCCACAAATCAAGATGGCACATTTGGCACATCCTCAACTCCAGCTCACTTAGGAGCATAATCCTCAAATCCCCGCGTGGCTTCTACTTTTCCAACGCCTCATAAGAAGCATGTCGCTTCGCTTTCATCTGCCACGGGTTGACATCATGTCGTCCTCATGACGAGCTCACACGAACACTTCGTTCGTGAACTAGACTCCCTCTCACCGATACTGCTAAACTCGGCAGTTGGTGACATAGCATCAAGACGAATGGTATGACCGAGCCTTCGCACCTTAAGTTACTACCCTCGATGCTCTAAGCACAAGTGATGCTCTCACCGCAAGAGCTTCCAACTAAACCGCTTATTTCTGCCTATCACGGAGGGTCCATAGACCAACATCCGCATAGGCCTATCGCCTAAATTCACATCTTAACGTCGCGTAACGTCTCTCGCTCGCCAGCGCAGACTCAATCATCACTCAGCGGAGTCCTCACTTAGGAACTCGTACAAATACTCCAACCAGGAGTAACCAAGACGCCAAACTTCTACAAGTCCTAGAGTTGGGTCACAACCCCACTCTCGGAACTCTATCGATCACACAACCTCACACGTGGCATTCCACGTTCCCGGATCATAGCTCGGACTACCGCCTCGACCATAAGTCTCTACCCCACCCGTAGGTCTCGGGCCGCTGTCAAACACAGCTGACTGCGCTTGACCATATGGCCCCAGGCTCCACAGTCCACACATGGTCCAGGCACGGATCGTCCCCAAGCAACACCCGGCACCGTCGCCTCACACGACACGCTCTACCGAGAAATCGGCTCCTAAGCACCTAGTGCGAGCCACCAGCCCTGCGAGCGGTCCATGGCCCGCTTCACACTTACCAACGCTCAACTGCTACTGCCAACGAACCCTCTCGGCTGAACGAACCTGTACTCTACTAATACGATAACCAGAGCGTTCTACGCTTCTATACTTTTTCGTGCTAACTACAAGCACTAACTCACTACGTGAGTACCACTACCCACCTTAGTTTGAGGTACTACAAGGCCTACTCGCCAGAATTTAGCGACAGTCTTACCAATTCTACGACAGTGATTTTCACTCAACTGTCGATCCGCCGGAGCAATGTTCGGAACTCTCAGACTACAAAGATGTCTTTGAGCGTCATGACTCGGCTCTCGCAATTGATTATTCATATTGCCTTGAGAGTCGGTCCACCATTTCCATCCCTACCTCGAGCCCAATCCTCGGCTCATCACGAGCAACTCATTGGCACTATACCATCATCTACCCGCTTTGGCAGGCGATACATTTTCATGACACAAGCATGCCCCGGGTACTAAAAGCTACCCATACGTTTGGTCCCTTTTTATTTTTATCCTTGAATAGTAGCAAACGACCATATGATAAATGCATGCTATGCTCTAGTGTCAAATCAACCTCTACATACGATTTCTTCAACTAAACCATACCTGCCACGACATCGTCGATAGCAGTAAGCTCCTCGACCATGGTCGCATACCAATGGCCACTTGGCGCTCGTCGCAAACCCCACGGCTACCCTGACATCGGCTCGCGCTCCCTAGACCTTGCTGCAGGTGACATACCCCAAACTATCGTGGAGAGGACATATGCTATTTTAGTCGATAGGCCCCGATAATCACTCAAAGCTTGACTAACCAACCAAACTGCCTGATAGTTGCCTTTTCCCATTCTCATGGTCAAAAAAAATTGTGCTCCTCCTGCACGATCGCATTACCTCTTTCTACCCACAAAGCCTAGTCCATTACCTCAACAAAAGCTTGCAACTTGAGTGAGAGAATTTTCTTGAAGCTTTCTAGCTGAAATCCTCACTTGAAGCAATTAGCCTCGTTCTTGTCATTCCGAACCATATACGGAATAAAATTGACCATATAAGAGCATTCCCTCTCAAACTCTCTCACGGTGCGGTCTCCCTGCCGCAGCTCCCCGATGATACACGACGTGTTACTACAAGCACCCTTGCCGCAGCCACTCCACTCAGTCACATTAAGTGCACTGACTGGAGACACAAATGGCTCTTAACCAATTCAGGACACAGCCACTTGCCGCGCCAATAACTTATAGAGCTCCTTACTCCGCTTCCCCTGCCGCTGCACTACTCCTATGAACACAGCCAATAATCCACGAAGTTCTACATCTCCGCTCGCCCCGGATTGCTCGAGGTCACCGCCTACCTTTCCAGTCCAGGCCTCATTAGAGGTCGACCAAGCGATACCATGACCTAGGTCAAATCATCGACCTTGAGGGTCAAATACAAAACAGGGTTCCATACAATAGACCAATTTAGGCGAAAGTTACACAAAGGCGCGTATTCTCATCACTAGGTTTCATGTTGTGTGCACCCAACATGAACACACTCGGTTGAGAATAAACTACACTTTGAATCTACCTCTACATCCGTTTAGAGGCATCTAGAATACACGACTCAATCAATTCATCTTTCGCCACGTAACATAAGTCCTCGTCTCTCACGAGCCTAAGTCCTTAAGGCCATCAATCCTAAGGTCTCCTAGGTCCTCCTAGACTTATTCTTGCTCTGACACCACCTCAATCTGTCACGCCCCGGCACCGCCACTTTGGTCGGTTCGGGCACGCGCACAGACTGCCGAACGGACAGAGTTTTTCCTGTCCGCCCAAGGCGTAAACAAAACATGTACAATAAATTTCACCCAGGAAATACAACATAGCACAGTTTTGCACGAGGGCATATCACAAGAGCATTAATGTAAACTAACTATTACAACATTCCATTCATCCACATTTTACATATATTTTTCTCAATACACATCTTTCGCTCTCGAATACATTACATTCAACAACAGCTTTACATTCTTTTCTTTTACTTGTCATACACAAGGGTAATCTACACAGGGTAACCTTGCTATCTAGGGCGCGACGCCCACACCTCGGTCCGGTGCTGCTCCGCTCATGGTTGGCTGTACATGTATAATAGCTCTGCAAAATGGTGGAATGAGAACTAAAAGAAGTTCCCAGTGGGTTCGGCCACCGACCTCGCCGATTTTCCCACTAGGTCTAAACAAGGCATAAGTAGATACAATAGCTAAGCAGTAGTAAACAACTACACTATGCATAAGCAGAAATGAATACAACACTACTATGCCTTTACAATAAGGAATGAATGTCATGGTCTAATATGTTCAACAGTGTCCCTCACACACTCTTGACCCAATTCATTCTTGACCCAATCAGGGCTTCTCACAAGACCAAGCCCAACTCACAAAAATATCATGATCGACCCCACACACAACATGTAATCTCACTATGCTCACTCTCTACATAAGATGCAACAATGCAAGTAGCATAGGGTACAATATGGTCAATCAACCTGTCTCTTTCCTCTTTGACCCAATCATAACGGCTCACCCATAAGTCAAGCCAGAACTCACATCGCCAAGTGGGGAGGAGGTCTTTCACTCCCGAGCCACCATCTTGGCTGGCCATGCGGTGAGGAGGTCTTTCACTCCCGAGCAACAACCATGGCTGTCTGCCGGGGAGGCTCCGTCGTGACCCTCGACCCGCTATCTCGTGTGACACTCCGGAGTTCACAGTGGAGTCACGACCTCCACAAGCCAAGTACAGACTATGTGCATGTGAGTATGATCCCGTCCACCTACCGTGGACCTACCACCTACTGGTGGGAACAACAAATATCATGGGGATCTATTTCAATCCCTCGCATGTTCAATAACATCATAGCACTAGATGTCACGCTACATATGCACCGACCCAATCTTTTCCACATATACTTGAGAGTTCACTTGATTCATGTTGCGTGCATCAATGGAATATACAATAACCACACTCTGTGGACATAAGCAAATATGCAATGCTCATAATACATGGAACTATAACAAACAACACATTAGGTTCATGCAATGACCCAAATCCACGTTCCATCACTAGGTTCACATTCACTATCACAATGACACTCGTGTTCCACTTTGTTTCAATGTCCGCACTTTGTTTTCTATGTCCAATCCACTAGTTTCTCTACTAGTTCAATACTTCACTAGGGTTCACATAGCACTAGGTTTATGCGTCCTAAGTTTCAAGTTTTCAATCATGATTATTCACAACTAATTTAGGAGGCATACAAGTTTCTGGAATAAGAAATAATTGAACCCTATTACATGCAATTTCATACATATATACATATATGCTCAAAAAGTAGGATTTAGACATAGGAAGAAATTCAACCATTTCGGATAGCACCCCCCACCTTACAACACTTCCGATTGCTTGTAGACACTTGTAATCGGGCTCTTTTCCTCGGCTTCAAGCTTGGTCTTCAAGCTTCTTGCCCTAACACACATATATAGGATTCGTTAATCCGAGTCGAACTCAAAATAATTTTGTTTCTTGCAGTTCGACGAAATTGAGTTGTCCCACGGATTTTGCTAACCTCCAATTAGGGTTTTACGGGTTCAAACCATTTTTAAACCCTCGAAATCCAAAACCCTCCTTTACACTAGGGTTTTCCGATTTTTCGAGAATACTCCGAAATTTACGGAGAATCCTTCAACAACCTTGTGTAGAATCATCTAGAAAACTCACATATCTCAATTTTGAAGGATTTAGCAAAATTCTAAATCCTAATCCGAAAAATCTCACCTCGGGTCGCGAGCTCCCCGAGCCGCCACGCGCGCTAGAGCTCGATCCGACGTCCTCTACGCGTTCCTGAGCTCGATCTCCACCCAAAACCCACGTTTGGGGAGAACTAGAGAGAGGGAGAGAGCAGATCGTGAGGGAGAGAGAGCTTCTTTCCCTCTCATGCGTGTGCGTGTGTGTGTGTTCTGCTGAGGGAGAAAAGGGAGAGAGCTCCCATTAAAAAAAAACCCTCCAACACTATTGTAATTTCAGTTCAGAATCTGATACTTTTCGCCGGACCCTTTCTTAATGTTCGTTTGCGCTCAAATTTTGACAGTAATGCTCGGTTTAAGTTTATCAGAAGAACTGATCATCACTACTCAGTTTCGGACCATTTTTTGGTCACCGAAAGCTCTACCGACTAAAATCTCTAGTAGATTGCTGTTATATTTTATTTTCACTTTTCGGGTGTCGGAATGACATGAAACTTTTATTCTAACCTCAAAAAAATAATTCTGACATATTCTCAAATTTTCATAATTTTCTGACACTATGAATTTTCTGCTAAAAAATAAGCCATGTTCCTTACAGAAAATTCTAAATCTCCTGTTTTCATTTTAATTTCAGCACAATTCACTTTCGACTTATATTTTACTTCTCTAAGTTCAATAAAAACAGTATCTCACACTATTTTTATTTTCACTTACTTTTATATTAAAAATCCGGTACACTACAGTAATTTTGGTGGATTTCATTACCTAGTTATAATTTAGTTATGTACCTTTCTTTCCCCTGTTGTGATCGCATGCTATAGCTTTTGTTGTTGTATTGTTTTGTATTCCGACGTTGTGCACGGACAGGAGAGATGATATCCGAATGGCAAGTCTGTGCTCGCTCCGCTCCGGGCAAACTTTTAAACGGTTTGAAATTTGGCTTCCGCTTACTCTGTGTTTTCAAAAGAAAGATACTTTAAAAAATATCTACATAACAGGGTCTGGTGCGTGACAATGCTTAACGTTTGAATCCTATACATGAGAACAACCTTACATAGGGACATACAATTTGCGCCAAAGTGCTCAATTAGAGCTCAGCTATAACAACATCCTTTCCCTCGTTAAAAATCAATTAGGACTGACAATCTTTCTATTAATTTGTCTTGGTTTCTAGGTAGCATGCCGTTCAAGTCCTAGCATCACATAATATGTGATCTAGAAGTCTTATAAGACATCTAAATATGCCATTAGGATCAAACAATCCTTTTTGAGTGTTAGCAAGTTATTACTCCTCTCATGATGTGATAAGCGCCAAGATGGATGTGGAATTTTTTTTCTCTTTTTGAGAGTGAAAGAAAGGTAGCAAGCTACCTGCTTCATTCATTAAAAATAATAAACTTAGCAAAAAAGAAGAAAAAAGAAAAAGAAAAAAGAGAGTAAAAAGAAGAAAAGGAAGAATAGCATGACAACTGACAACCCTAAAATAAAAAATAAAAAAATAAAATCTATGCCCATCTATGCCTTTCTCGTACTACCGAAAATATAGTCCTCCCAAAAATTCGAAAGCTCAGCCAAAACCTATGCAACATGCTTCTTTCTTTGTTGGAAAATGATGTTGTTTCTTTCGAGCCAAATTGCCCACCATGATTCTGCTATTTTAGTCAAATCCTGGTTTCTCATTTGGTATCCATGACCTCTAACCTCTTCTCATAAACTGCAAACTGATCTCGTCGTTTGGTTCCGCTCCCAAGCCGACAAGACCCGATGGAATATGAGCTTGCTATGCTCGCAGTCAAAGAAAAGGTGGTCAACAATCTCCAATTTTTCTTCACATGATACACAAACTTGTTCACCTACCCATCCCCTCTTCACCAAGTTATCTACCGTTAGAACTCTTTTTTACAAAACTAACCAGATAAAAATCTTCACCTTTACTGGGATATTTAATTTCCAAATCTAAAGGGTATTGAAATCCCTTAATCCCACATCTATGAGAAAGTTTTAAAGTGATCGTAATGTTAAGGTTAGAGATTTTGGCTATCTCCGCTTCACAACATCCTACCCACATGTCAATGGGATGCTTAAGATGCAATTTTTGAATTGTTGAACACGAGCACTCTCATGCGGCTCAAACTCCACGTAGCCACTAAGAATTGTACTCAGTTCCATCCATTTTGTCAAAAGCAATCTCTCACCCTTATGCATCAAGGAAGCTTGTAAGGAGATTGATACTACACCATCTGTCCGTCCAAGTCAACCATCTTATCATTGCGAACTAAGTAAAATAAACCACAGTTAAAGATTTCTTTAACGCCCAAAATATTCTTCCACCATTGGGAGAGCGGTCTAAAAGTTGACACTTCGTTAAGTGGCTTTCTCCTCTTGTAGTAGAGTGCTCTAACCAATTTATCCATTGTAAGTCTTGTTCCGTAAAGAGCCGCCGCCATCAATTCGACAATAAAGATAAATTCATGGTCTCCATGTCTCTGATTCCTAGGCAACCTTCGTGTTTGCCCTCACACACAATCTTCCAATGAACTAGGCATAAACCTCCACTGACACTAGATTATCCCTTCCAGAAGAAAGCCCTCCTAAGTGCTTCAATATGTCGAATAACCCATTTTGGAGCCCAGCAGAGGGAAAAAGGATAGAGAGGTAGGTTGGAAATGACCGAGTTAACTAGAACCATCCTCCCCCCTTGCGATAAGAGTTTAGGTTGGCATCCAGCTATTCTTCTCTCAATCTTATTAACTATTGTCTACTAATGCTTCCCCTTGAGTTTCTTATCCCAAAGAGGTAGACCCAAGTAGCAAGGTAAAAATGATCTAATTTTGCAGGACAAGATGCTGGTTAGTCTCTCATCTTTGAGCTATCCATATAAAACAGACTTCTCCCCATAGATTTTTAATCCTGATGCCCACTCGAAGAAAAGCCACATAAATCATAAATTCCTCAAGGGTAGAAAAAAGTATATCTCTGCATATTGTATAAGAGCCACTTTACTCTCGCCAGACGAGCCAACCCCCCTTATAAAATTATTTGAGCAGCAGATTTCATCATCCTTGCAAGGCTCTCCACAATTAGGAGGAATAAGCTCTCCACAATTAGGAGGTACATTGCTCGATCTACTCATACCACTTCCAATCAAATCCTAACCACAGCAAAATCTTCCTGAGGAAAGCACAGCAGACCCTATCAAAAGCTTTCTCAAAGTCGACACTAACTCCTACTGCTTCAACCTTTCCTTCTAGTCCAATTACAAGTTAGTGCCGGTTGGGACTTATAGAAGTACCCTTTAGTAGCTCCCTTGGCATTCAATAACACATTCCACCTGATAGGTGATTTATCACAGTAATATAATTTGTTTACTCAGGGGGTAATTGGTTTACAGGGAATGCGAAAAGATGTATAAAACAACATGACACATAATATTTAAATCAATTTAATGGCAGAATGATAAATCATCATCTCATAGGTAGCACATACTGTGCCGAAAACATTCGAAATTACTAAGGTCTAGCTACAGTCAAATTTCCGCATTGTAATTAAAAGAGAAATCTCCATATTACACATCACCACTATATCACTTGTTTCAACTTCCAAATAGGTTAAAGTAACTATCAGGAAAATATATAATATAGTTATTTGTCAATTTAAGTCTGTTCATTTCAGTTGGTTGTAACCATCCATTAATTTGTACTCACTTTCTCAAATAGGGTATATCCCTGTTTAATCGGAAAAAAAGACGGTAACATCCATTCAAGAAGGTTCCTTGCGTACTCACGGATTCTCAATTTCTCATTTATCAATCTCTTTAACCATATCATTCAATCACCACAATGGAATCAGATTGAACAATAATACACCTCCTATTGATCTTTCTTTTCTTTTCTTTATTTTTCCAAATCACGTTTTCCTAGATTTTGTGATATGACGGCACCAAAGAATCGATAAGTTACTGATGTTACTACAATGAGGTTTCAAATGTCAAACTGAAAAATTGCATGACCTCGCTGCACAACTTCCTGGCACAGGGTTTTGATGCACTTGATGTGTGCTGAGAATAAATTTCAGCAAAGTAGAAGCTAACGAATTTTAGAAAACTAAATCTACGGGGGAAAACAGAGCTCCAAGTGTCTAACAGCATATTTTGACAACGCTTCCAATTTCCATGTCCCAAAGTGAAGTAATGAAGTTAGAGACACGAGCTCTGGATTACACATTTAAAAAGCATTACAGACAGAGAAAGTGAATCAAGCACTAAGCAAGGGCCGATCAAGAGCCAGACATATTTGGTATCAAAAGAGACAAAAAGGACCTCAACTAACCTTAGGAATATTTTCAAGTAGAAAAGTAGCTGCGTCGCTCACAAATCTCACAAAGAGGAGGAACAGAGAATCGAACACTAACACATACATGGCAACCAAGTTTACAAGCAAAGCCAATTACTACTTTGCCTCCTCCTTCCTCTCATGCCGACCCTGCGGGCACAGCCTCGACGAGCTTGGCGAAGTAGAACTGCGTAGAGACGAAACCCCTATTCTGCACCCGCCACCCGAACTTGTTAAGCGCGCGCTCCACGTCGCGCTCCGCGTGCAGGTATGCCCGCGTGGCCTTCGAGGGGCCGGGGAACAGCTCCCCGATTCTCTTCAGCAGGTCGTAGTAGAGCGTCTTGGGTGCGAAGCTGAGCAGCAGGCGCTTCTCCGCAAGGGAGGCGAGGTGGCCGATCATCGCCTCCGCCTTGTCCTGGGGGTAGTGTATCAGCACGTCCAGGCACACGACGGTGTCGTACCTTCCGCCGATGCTTTCCAGATCTCTGACTTGGAAGTTGGGCATTTGGAATTTAAGGCTGCCGGGGGACTGCTGGGCCAGGAGGGCCTCCTGGGCCTGGGCCTGGGCCTGGCGCTGGGCCTCGGCGACCATAGCGGCGGAGATGTCGGACGCGGAGACGAGGGCGCCCTCGCAGGCGAGGGGGATGGAGAGGGAGCCCACGCCGCAGCCGGCGTCGCAGACGGTGCAGCCGGCGAGGGGGCCGGCGTCGCGGAGCATGCGGAGGGCGGCGGCGACCGTCTGGGAGTGGCCGAGGCGGATATCGAGCTGGACGCGGTTGACGCCCTCCGTGGAGGAGCCGTAGATCTTGCGCCACCGCTCAAACCCGGTCGTGTTGAAGTAGTCGCGGACCACCTCCTTGTCGCCGCCGCCCACCTCCGCGGCCTGGCGCTGGCGCCGCCGCTCGGGGTCGGAAAGGGAGAGCGCAGCGGCGGCAGCGGCGGCGACTGAGGCCGCGGCGAGGGCCGTGGGGGCGTCGAGGGCGGAGATGTCCGCCGCCGAGGGGAGGGCCGGCGCGCGGGTGGAGAGCGAGCGGCGGCAGGCGGGGAGAGGGCCAATGAAGGGATGGAGGTTGGCGCGGTGGCGGGGGAGGGCAGGCGTCGCGGTGGTGGTGGTTGTTCGGACAGCGGAGGAGGGGACCCCGGCAGCGAACGCCATTTGCTCCTCCTTTTTTTTTTCTTTTTTCTAAGATTTTTTTTATTTTTTTAGTCGAATCCGGATTTTCTTTTCATTGAAGGATTGAGATTTCCGATAAGGTGCGGGGATCAAATGAATGGGAGCGGGTGGAGAGTTGCGTTACAGATGCGGTTCGGCAGAAATCGGGATCACGGGTCTGTCTGAAATCCAGCCCAAGTCCGCCCGTAATCAGCAGTTTCTATCTTTTCGACCCAAGTGCCTATTTCTCCCCGTAATTAATAAATACATAAATAAACAAAAAAAAGGTTTCTTTTTTGAGAATGCTACAAGTCATTGCACATGCTTTCTATGTGTTAATTTTTATGATAATTTAATTTTTTATAATATATTTTAATAAATAGTTCATCGAATGACGAGGTATGGAACCTACGAGTTCTTCGTCCTGCCATTCGGCTCGACGAATACACCGGCGACTTTTTGCACCTTGATGAAAAGCTATTCCACCCCTACCTCGATTGCTTCGTGGTAGTGTATCTCGACGACATCGTCGTGTACAGCAACACTTTGGAGGAGCACGTTGAGCACCTGCGGATGGTCTTCCAAGTGCTGCGGGAGAACCAACTCTGCGTCAAGCAGGAAAAGTGCTCCTTTGTGAAGGAGAAGGTGCACTTACTTTGTCACGCCCCGGGTTACCTCTTTCCAGGCGCATGACGAGATCCGCCGCATACACAGTATCTCTACTATGTATACGAAGCGAAAACAACAACAACTATAATCACACAGAGCTAAAGGTATCAACAGAGCTGCTATATAAATATATCAAAAGATCACTGTACATACATCATCCATAACTCTCATATACAACACTGATATCTCAATCACACTGTATGTACAAACTGAACCATCTATCAAAATGGGTATACCTCTAGCCAAGTATCCGGGGAATAGCTCTACCCGACGGTCTCCTTTCCGCGCTCAGTATGCACAACTGGGGATGAAGACTCTGCAAAAAGGTGTCACCAACGGGTGTGAGAACTACTATCAAAGAAGTAGTCCTCAGTGGGTACCGCCACCAGCCTCAGCGGTCTGCCCACTAAGTCCTCAATCTCAAGAGATATATATAGAGCAACAAGAAAGTAGGAGATATACTACCACTACTATGCACAAAGCTCAACTGTCAATATGAATACCAATGAACTGAATATACCAAATGAGGACTATCAAACACAATGATACCAGCGAACCAGCTAGTACAAGAAACCCCGTCTGTACCTAGCTCAATCCATACCATACCTCACAATACGATACCTGCGGCCTGATCAATGCTCAACACAAAAGGGAGCCCAACTGGGACAGGAACACCATCTGTCACTAGTTCCTCGTACAATCCTCTGTACGGAACATGCCAACTCTAGAGTGGTACTCGTGGGAGCGACCCAACCGAGTAAAGTAAACCCAAGTATACGCCAAGCACCCGCAGGTATATGATCGACACGACTGGGTCAACAAAGAATCACATGCCCTCGGCATCTCAAAGGATAATCAACAGTATGACCCAATCCATGATCTCACAAAGAATCACGTGCCCTCGGCACAATCAATGCTCCAGTGCTTACAATCAATCTCAACTCTATCACAAGAGGAGGCTCTCAACTCTACCACAAAGAGGAGGTACAACAACATAGCACGAGCCACAACATGATCACCTACACTATATGTACAACAACTGGTACAAGGGATATCAACAGGATAGGTGTAGGCCAAATCATGCAACAAGGATACAAAGAAATCATGCATGCTCACATATATATCATTAGCATATCATGCAATATAAACCTAACAGGTCATATCTAACATAATGACAGCATGTCATGCTATCATAATCCCAATAATATCACACTATCATAATCCAACACCATCATATCATAATCCAATATCATCATATCATGCTAACATAATCCAACACTATCATGCTAACATGAGAGTAAACACATAGGAGGAAGTCCACTGAATCTGGCAAACATCAACCCACCTCACAAGCTAATCCAACCACGGTGGGGAAAGAACAGTATCCTCAGATCCAACCCTCCAAGATAACGAACTCCGGCAGCACTCTGATCTGTCTAAACCTCCAAGGAACTGCTAACTCCAGCAGAATTACAGCTCGGCACCAGATCAGATCAGCAGAATAGAAGAGAGCAAGCTAGGTTACAAACTAATGCCAACACATGGCCCTAAACCCAACTTTCTCTCTCTAGAAAATAGGATCTCGAAGTGGAAAATGAGCCAAAGTGATCAGGGACTCGCCTATTTATAGGCTCCCAAAATCCCACATTCGGGCGCCCACTTCACAAGTTCCGGGCGTCCGGAAACTCAGCAGGCCAGGTGTCAGCTGGCGGTTAAACGGTCGGTCGGCGGTCAGCAGGCGGTGGGGCGGCGTGTCTCCGGCAGTCGACACGTGTCCTGCGTCGTGACACGTGGCTCTCCACGTCACAACTCAATCCGGATCCTCGTCCGGGCGTCCGGATCTTGCGTCCAAATCCAAAATCCGTCGGCCACAACCGGATCGTCCAGAACGTCCACTGGGTTCGGAACATTCGGGCGTCCACAACCTCACTTCCGGGCGTCCGAAACCTGCCAAGTCCAGAAATCCTAAAATCTCAAGTATTACATACTTGCCCACTGGATAGGCCGAGGACAACTCCGCATGAACCAGCAGAAAGTGCGGGCGATCTGCGAGTAGGATGTAGCACACTGAACTTTAGCAAATTGCGGAGTTCTAGTGAGAGAATAGTGCATTATACTATTCTGGAGATTTGGGTTGAGTTTGGAGAGCTTTGAGGTATTTTCATGGCTTAAAAAGGGCGAAAACGGACTCCGTAGATCAAATTCTGCAAAAGGTGCAGAATTTGTATTGGATTCGGGTACTGGAATCTGGGTTCCGGAACAGATTCAATTAGTTTTGGTACTGATTCAATTAGTACCGGAATGCAGTGCAACCGAAGTTGTTTCGTGCAGTTTTGTAATTTTTGGCTTTTTGAGGGGTCTATGTGGATTTTATTGCACGGGATTAAGTACCCCTTCACCCCTCTCATGTTGCCATTGTTGGCTGAGGTTGGAGAAGAAGAAGAGGTGGATTTTTCCTCTCTCTCTCTTGGATTTCTTGCTTCCAAACCCTAGATTTGTGGTTTTGATCTCTCTTATCTCCATTTTCTCCATGGAGCTTCAATCTTGGACCTTGGAGGAAGCTTGGATGTGAAGAGGAGAGCTTGTTTGAGGATAAATCTCCAACCCTAGTCTCTTTTTTGCTTGGTTTGGAGCTCTCATGAGGTGAGTGGCTCTCTTGCAACTCCTCTAGTTGTGATTACTACTTGGATTTGGAATGAAAACCTAGAATGGAAAACTAGGGTTTTATTTGGGATTTTTCTCATGAGGGTTTGTGAGATGAAATTGATGAGTGTAGAACACTCTTGTAGGTTGGATTTGAAGCTCCAATGTGTTGATTTGGAGTTTCCACAAGCTTTTCTTGGATTAAGGTATTATTCACCTATTTTCTTCATGAATTTTGGTAAATTTCATGGTGAGCTTGTTCGAATCCCCTAACCCCTTGGAAAATTATCTTAGGGTATGAGAAGCTTAGGGGACAACTTCGTTTTGAAGTACTGCGAGATTTTGATGGATATCCGGTGGGTCTGACCTCACCGAAATGGGTGAATTCCCCCTATGTCTCCTATTTTATTATAGGATTGATTAGATGCGTAATTGTGCTAATTATGACATGGTAGGAATTGTAAATACATGTTATACACATGTTGCATGTGAAAAGTGGCATACTCCATATAATAGAGTACTTGCACTAGTATTGTGATGACGCATTCCTGAAATGCTATTTAAGATATGCATGCTAATGAGGAGTAGTATCATGTGCGACACTACTTGGCTATTGGATGAGTGATTTTAGTTATGCATACTAAGGTATGCTTGCTATAGGAAAATGAAAGGGTATGACAAAATGCAAAACAAGTATGTTGCACCTCATCTAGGTGAGCAACTATGACGGGCATTGTTGACATTGAGCTCAACCTTTTGGTCGTTGAATGATTCCATATTTAAGACATGAGGAAAGGGGTTCTCTTTGTATTTGACAAATGTGATTGGCTAAAGCATGTGTTTACTTGGTTAAATAAGGGATCGAATATTTGCATGGTGACTTATACTTCATAAAGTGGAGGTTCATGTAGTATGATATATGTAAATCATGAATGATGATTTAGTTAGCATTGTAGAACGCATGATATATGGCATTAGGATAATGCATGGATATGGCATTTGTAGAATGCATCGAATAAGGCATTAGAATAATGCATGGATATGGCATTTGTAGAATGCATTGAATATGGACTTGGTAAATTGAGATGTGATCATGTACATGTTAGAGGCATGTTGCATATTAGTAGAGACATACCATCGAGTAATTTGAGAACAACACGACATATGATATACTTGCCATTGATAGTATTGTATATATGTTCTTGACATAGTGTGAGGTAAGTATATTACATTTCACTTAGGTGAACAACAAGGTTGACATTATGACATAGTGTTAGATCCTTTGGACATTGGTTGGCTATTCCATGTTAGACATGACGAGCGTGACTTTGGCTATTCCATGTCTAGACATGACGAGCATGATATTGTGGTTGATCGTTACTTGTGGCCATTGGGCTCATCCGCGCATGCTTGTGAGGGTCGCTCCCTACAAGCCGGCACTCCGGAGTTGGCCTTTGCGACAGTTATTTCGCCGTGCGATAGAGGGCGCCGAAATGGAACCGCCGTGGGCAAGGCTCATCCCTAGCGTGAGGGTGGTGACTACCACGAAGCCATTAGGCATGGTACAAGCCGGGACGTTACCTTGTGTAAGTCCCCTCGTTGATTGGGTAAAAGCTAAGTAAACTGGACATAGTACATCACAGGCGGTTGATGCATATACATGTAGTGTGTGGACATAGTAGTGAGTTGTTATTTTGTGGCATTACTTAGCTTGACTTCATTTGGTTGCATTCATTGTAGTTGGACATTCATGTTAGTCACTACTCGCATCAGCAACCATAGTGGCATTAAACCTATACTCATGTTGATTAGTATAGTGGCATGATTACATGATGACAATAGCATAAAGATGGACCTGCATATAAACTAGAGAAATGGACATAATTGTACATATGATAGTAGAAATCATATTCATATAGTTGATATAGTCACTTGGAGGCATGATAGTAGTAGATTTATTGTTTAGCATTTACTGCTTTATGTTTCATGTTCAGTTTATACTATCTTTGCCTCAGTTGGCCTAGCGGTGTATTTCGCCATTCTCGGCGGCTTACCCACTGGGAACTATTGTTTAATAGTTCTCACCCCCATTGTTGTTGGGTTTTTGTTTCAGAGCCTTCCGCAGCGGGAGAGGCTTGGGATCGTGGCGAGGGGTTAGCAGCTAGCTAGAGCCTCGACGATGATGTTTTAGATGGACCCTTGATGCCTTTCTTTTATTTTGTATGAAAGGTGTATAGTTGTGTTAGTTGGTTGATCTGTTAGCACATAAGATATATAATTTTATTATATATCTTGAGATTGTGGCTTTATGTCAACTTGTTTTAGTTGTAGAACTATGTTCTCGCTCTGATCACCTTGTTTAGGATGTATTCCTTCTACTACTTGATTGTTGTTGTTGTAGACGCCTTGTGTGCATTGAGGTTTTGTTTTTGGTGTACACGGCGGGTCTGTGCACGTGCCTGGTAGGCTCCCACTAGGGCCCGGGGCGTGACAGATTATTTGGTATCAGAGCCTTCCGCAGCGAGAGAGGCTTGGGATCGTGGCGAGGGGTTAGCAGCTAGCTAGAGCCTCGACGATGATGTTTTAGATGGACCCTTGATGCCTTTCTTTTATTTTGTATGAAAGGTGTATAGTTGTGTTAGTTGGTTGATCTGTTAGCACATAAGATGTATAATTTTATTGTATATCTTGAGATTGTGGCTTTATGTCAACTTGTTTTAGTTGTAGAATTATGTTCTCGCTCTGAGCACCTTGTTTAGGATGTATTCCTTCTACTACTTGATTGTTGTTGTTGTAGACGCCTTGTGTGCATTGAGGTTTTGTTTTTGGTGTACACGGCGGGTCTGTGCACGTGCCTGGTAGGCTCCCACTAGGGCCCGGGGCATGACAGATTATTTGGTATCAGAGCCTTCCGCAGCGAGAGAGGCTTGGGATCGTGGCGAGGGGTTAGCAGCTAGCTAGAGCCTCGACGATGATGTTTTAGATGGACCCTTGATGCCTTTCTTTTATTTTGTATGAAATGTGTATAGTTGTGTTAGTTGGTTGATCTGTTAGCACATAAGATGTATAATATTATTGTATATCTTGAGTTTGTGGCTTTATGTCAACTTGTTTTAGTTGTAGAATTATGTTCTCGCTCTGATCACCTTGTTTAGGATGTATTCCTTCTACTACTTGATTGTTGTTATTGTAGACGCCTTGTGTACATTGAGGTTTTATTTTTGGTGTACACGGCAGGTCTGTGCACGTGCCTGGTAGGCTCCCACTAGGGCCCGGGGCGTGACATAGGAGGTGCCCACAACGGTGTCTGAGTTGCGATCCTTTCTCGGACTCGTCAACTATTATCGCCGCTTCATCGCTGGCTACACCGCTCGAGCGGCTCCGCTGACGGATTTACTGAAGAAGACTCAGTCATAGGACTGGACCCCTCGGTGCGTAGAGGCATTCGAGGACTTGAAGCGGGGGGTGACGGAGGATCCGCTGCTGTGTCTTCCTGACTATAGCCACCCATTCGAAGTGAATATCGATGCTTCAGACTTTGCCATTGGCGGTGTCCTCGTGTAGGACGGACACCCCATCGCCTATGAGAGCCGCAAGCTCAATGAAACTAAGCGGCGGTACATGGTGCAGGAGAAAGAGATGACCGCCGTAGTGCATTGCCTCGGGACTTGGCAGTATTATTTCGTTGGAAGCAAGTTCATGGTGTGGACGGACAATGTCACAACAAGCTACTTCCTTACTCAAAAGAAGATGTTACCAAAGCAGGCTAGGTGGCAGGACTTCCTAGCGAAATTTGTGTAGTGAATCAAATTTCGGTATAGCGTACTGAGCTTTGGACAAATAGGGCGAAGAACAGTTGAGAAACGCTTGTGAACATGTTTAGAATTGAGTTCCGAGGATTTCGGAGCAATTAGAAGTGAATTAGAGCTTTAAGAAGCGAAAATGGAAATTTTTTTAAAAATGTGTTTTTGGGCTGTTGGACCCTCAAGGTCCGGACCTTGACGTGAGGGTCCGGACCTTGACTGCGAAAATTTAAAAACTGCTCACAGGTTCCGAACCTTGCTTTAGGGTCCGGACCCTCCGCTCGCAGAATGCCCAGTTCAGGGGTATTTTGGTAATTTGAATGGGGTTCTTTTAAAGGGCGACCCAGCCCCTTTCTCCCCTATTTGCTAGGGCACAAACTCCCTCTCACTCTCTTCTCCTCTCTTTCTGTAGAAATCTCTCCAGAACTTGGAGATTGGGAGGGATTGATCTTGGAGAAGGCTTTGAAGGTGGAAGGCGAGCTTCTTGGAGCAAGAAGAAGCTTGGAGAGCTCGATTTTGAGGTGAGTTCTTGATGTTTTGAGTTAGGATTTTGGGATTAAATCCTTGGTTTAGGATTTTAGCAAACCCTAGGTAAATCTAGACCACAAATAATGGGATTTACCATGAGATTGGGATTTTCCTCTAGTTTTGAGAAAACCATAGGTTGAATTGGGACTTTTTGATTTTGAGGGTTTAAAAATTATTTGAGCACATGGAACTCTAATTGGAGGCTAGGAAATCATGTGTGACAACTTGATTTCATGAAACTCTAAGTGGAAAAATTCTTTTGCAACTTTCAGTAAAGTTAACGAAACTAGTTTTCTTGTCTAGGGCAAGGAAACTTGGGACCAAGCTTGTAGCCTCAAGGAAGGCCTAATTACAAGTGTTTACAAGCAATTAGGTGCATTATGAGGTGGGTTGTGCTACACCGAAGTGATTAGGTCACTTCCACGTCGAAAGAGTAAAATTTATTATTATTTTACTTGATGCATGTGATGGTAAGTTAAATGGTAAATATGAATGTATGAATCATATGTCACTAGATTAAACTAACTACCATTGGACAGGAATAGTAGGCATGTGAGACATATAGGTATGTATATATGTATGCCTATGTAGTGTACCGGATTTTTAATATAAAAGTAAGTGAAAATAAAAATAGTGTGAGATACTATTTTTATTGGACTTAGAGAAGTAAAATATAAGTCGGAAATGAATTATGCAGAAATTGAAATGAAAACAGGAGATTTAGAATTTTCTGTAAGGAACGGGGCTTATTTTTTAGCAGAAAATTTACAGTGTCAGAAAATTATAAAAATTTGAGAATATGTCAGAATTATTTTTCTGAGGCTAGATTTAAAGTTTCATATCATTCGGACATCCGAAAAGTGGAAACGGAATATAACAGCAATCTGCTAGAGATTTTAGTCGGTAGACTTTTCGGTGACCAAAACTGATTTGAAACTGAAAATTTAAGATCACATTCTTCTGATTAACTTAAACCGAGCCTGGCTGTCAAATTTGAGCGCAAACGAACATTCAGAAAAGCTCCAGCAAAAAGTATCAGATTCTGAACTGAACTAAGTGTAAGGTTACCAAGGTTACCAAGTGTAGGTCACCCGTGTACAGATAAAAGTTATAAATGTATGTTGTAAATAATGTATTTTGTAAGGAAAGAACGAAATTATAAATTGAGGGAATGGCATATTATAGTAAGGGGAGAATGTATGTAAAATTGAATGATGGAAGGTTGTAATAGTTAGTTTAAATTTTGCTCTTGTGATATGCCCTTGTGCAGAACTGTATGATATTATTTTTCCTGGATGAAAATCATTGTACCTGTTTTGTTTACGCCTTGGGCGGACAGGGGAAACTCTGTCCGTTCGGCGGTCCGTGCGCGTGCCCGAACCGACCAAAATGGCGGCGCCGGGGCGTGACAGATTGAGGTGGTATCAGAGCAAGAATGAGTCTAGGAGAACCTAGGAGACTTTAGCTTGGAAAACCATAAGGATTTAGGCTCGTGGCAGACGAGAACTTGTGATATTTGGCGAAAGATGAATTGATTGGGTCGTGTATTTTAGACGTCTCTAAACGGATGTAGAGGTGGATTCAAGGTGTAGTTTATTCTCAACCGAGTGTGTTCATGTTGGGTGCACACAACATGAAACCTAGTGATGAGAATAGGCGCCTTTTGTGTAACTTTCGCCTAATTGTGTCTATTGTATGGAACCTTGTTTTGTATTTGACCCTCAAGGTCGATGATTTGACCTAGGTCATGGTATCGCTTGGACGACCTCTAATGAGGTCTGGACTGGAAAGGTAGGCGGTGGCCCCCGAGCAATCCGGGGCGAGCGGAGATGTAGAACTCCGTGGACTGTTGACTGTGCTCATAAGAGTATGTAAGATAGGGGGTGCCCTAGGATCTATCTAGAGTATATCAATCACCTAGAGGGGGGTGAATAGGTGTATAAACAAAAATCACAAATCTCAATGCGATAAAGTAATGCGGAAAATAAAATCAGCACACCGAGATTTACGTGGGAAACTCCACCTTGGAGAAAAACCCACGGGACCACGCGATAACAATCCACTAAGAATAAAAGATTACAAGGTGATTACCGACTCCACGGACTTAACCTCTCCCTTCTCTTCAGCGGATCACGCGCACCAACGGGTCGTCCACGCCCCACGTCCGAATCCACGGACGCCACGCCTCGAATCCACGAGACGCCCAACTTCGAATCCACGAAGCCTTCACAACGCCGAATCCACGACGCCCACTCGAATCCACGAGCGCCAACGATTCGAATCCACGAACCGTCTTGATCACGCCGAATCCACGACGCCACTCCGTCCGGAGCAAAACGAATAACGTTGATGATGGTTTATTGCTTAGAATATCATGAGAAATCTGTGGGAATAATCTCTAAGCAATCCTCAAATTGATTCTAAAAGAATATGAGAAATTAGGGCACCATGAATCAATTTGAGAGAAGCTTGATGTAGAAGATGAGGAAAACGGTCACCTACAAGCTTCTAGGGTTTCTAAAAGATAATCTATGCTTCACCACGTTTTAGAGACACCCCCACATCATATTTATAGGTTAGAAGCAATCCGAAATAGATTAGGATTAAAAAACATTTTTTAGAAAGGTTTGGAAGCAAACCGATTTCGACTAGGATTGAAAAACTGATTTTAGAAAGGTTTGGAACCAAATTAGGATTGCAAAGATATTTTAAGGAATATACCATCTTATTTACATGTTTGGGATACATTAGAATCAAAGTAGGATTGAAAAATAACTTTCCAAAACTTCGCAACGGGTCGGGGTCCGGACGGCGGGTATGGGGTCCGGACCTTGACACTCTCCAGGCGTTTCATTGTCCGGACCCCAGCTACCAGGATCCGGATCCGGACCCGGTCTGCGAAACAGCCTGGGGTCCGGACCTCAGCCCTCAGGGTCCGGACCTCCGCCCTCAGGGTCCGGACCTCATCCTCAGGGTCCGGACCCTCCCTGCGTGACAGCCAGGGAGGCGTACGGGTTCCGGACCTCATCCTCAGGGTCCGGACCTCGGAAGTTGGAAAACTCATTTTTTATATTTTAAAATATTTTTTATCCATTCTAATGTCTTCCAAACACTTGTAAATGTTTATAAATCATCATCAAGATTATTTAAACTTTACCAAGCATCGTGAATTCAAACGGTGAGTCTTCGAGTCTTCAATCTTTGTCTTTTCTTCTTTGAACCTTCAAGACTCCGACTCACTTCACAAAATATGCCAATCTAAAATCCGTAACAATTTCCCCCTTTGGCAATTTCGTGACAAAACCCAAAATTACATAAAACACTCACGATACTTATCTCTCCAAAAAATGAAATTCATTGCCACCACCAAAACAATGAACTTCTCGCGTGAAAGATCCAAATGAAATGCAAGATTACAATTTTATAACTCCTAAAACAAACTCTATGACTTAGACAAACATGGAGTCTTGAAGTCTTGAAAGACCTGCAAAAATTTGCATTCTCCACGAACAAAGTTAGTAGAAAAAATATCAAAAACGCTCCCCCTTTGTTCATGCAATCTCTCCCCCTATGTTTATGCGTCTAAGTCATCATTACCTCTCTCCCCCTTTTTGTCAAAAAAATTGCCAAAAGAAAAAACACCAAAAATAGAGAGAAGTTCGAGAGAAATCAATCAAAATACAAGTTTAAAGCTTTTTCAATTTTGAAACCACTTGTGATAAAATTTCAAGCAATGTTAGTGCATGAGAAATATAAATTCACATTGACTTCTTTCAATCCCTATTAATTTCATAAGAATTAAAAATTTTACTACACAATCACCATAATGTAGATAAAATATTATCCGATTTCTTAATTCATATAAACTTCAAAAACAAGTCATCAAAGATAATCTAAAGGCTCAAAAGCTATCAAGATGTAAACGGATTATGAAGATGACTTAAGGGATTCATCAAAGAGACAGAAATTTGTCGCATAAACATTCAAATTTGAGATAAAACCAATATCGCACAGGGGTGGCTCTTTGAGCATCTTTCATGTATGTGGACCACCTTATAACACCGAAAAAATAAAATTTTGTGACATTTTCCTTTTGCATCCTTTTGCACTTATAAATTTTTTTTTTTTTCGGATATGCAATTCAATTCTCATGTGGTAGCTGCACACACTAACCGGACGACCGGGGTGGTAGCTCTTTCTTCCACGTGGTGGTAGTTTTCGCACTCCTTTAAGGATGCAACTCTTTCCACATCTTTCAAAGCATATGAGCATTTTATTTTATATCATAATAACTCCCCCTCGCTTATGCAATCTCTTAGTTGAAAGAACATGTGACAAATTTTAGTCCATAAGAGAATGACTATTCATCAAATTCAACACACACAACCGAGATAGGTTAAGCTCCTAGAGATTATACATGATTGCCTAAATTTGATGAATATAAGTATTAAGAATTCTCATAATAAATTATCTTCAAATATAATAAAAATAAAGTAAAACCGATAATTAATATGAAATTAATTACGAGTGAATGAAAGTGAACATATTGATATTCAATGCACTATTTAATGTTCTAATCATTCAAAGAATCTAAAAATCGTAACAATGAAAGCACCAAGATGTGTAATGCAATAAACAAGAGATATGCAATAGAAACCGATCAAAGCACTACACTAAGTCAAAAACAAATTAAGACTTTAGAGAAGGAAAGATATCACCTTTCCGAACCTAAACTTGTCGGATTGTTGGTTGTCTTGATTTGTTGACGTTGGGCACGATTTGTTTTGACTTTTGATCAACCTTTGGTCTCACCATCGCATTCCGCTTTGGAGTAGTTGGTTGTTGTGGCTTTGACTTTTGGTTGACCTCGGGTACTCGACCTTTTGGATGTTGCTTTTGAAACCGAGAAGGATGTCGAGTGTTGGAAAATGCCGATAGATGTTTAGAAGATGCCGGTTGATGCTTTTCTCCTTTTCTAGGACATGTCTTCTTTATATGTCCTTTCTTTCCACATCTATGACATACTTTCTCCTTTACACTTGTTGAGACTTTGGGAAAAGAATTTTTTACCTTCTCAACAAATGTTCGCTCATATCCAAGTCCAAGTTTGCTTGTTTGACCCAATCCGAGCATATCATCAAGTTTCTTTGATCCAGAGGAGAATTTTTGTATGTCGGACTTGAGTTGATGGACTTGTTTGGTCAAGACTTGATTAGAAACATGAATTTCCTTGTATTGTAGTTCTAGAAAGCCAACCTTTTTCTTGATGTGATTTGATCGTTATCTCCGATTGGTTGAGCTTCTCTTGAAGGATTTTGTTGTTCATCAATATGTTTTCCCTTTCCTCCGCAAGAGCTTTAGATGACTCCTTCAAGTTATTGTTTTCACTTTCAAGCTCTAACATTTGCCTCCTTAGCTTCTTGTTAAGTTTAGCCATCTTTTTCGATTCAATAAGTAGTTGATTGTAAGCTTCGGCTAAACTTTCATCATCCGACTCCCCCTCACTTGTGCCATTGTCGCTCGATGTATCATGCACAGAGGAAGAATCAAAGGGGTTAGCAATAATAGATGATAAACAAAAAGTAGAAAGAGAAGGAGAAACATGTGAGGAAAAAGCAATTGTATTATTGGTTTCTTCTTCACTAGAACTTGAATCATTTGAAGTAGAATCATCCCAAGTTCTAGCTTGTAGAGCCTTCTTGTTATAGGACTTCATAGAGGGACAATCCGTGGTGATATGGCCATAGCCTCGGCATTTGTAACACCGGATTTCCCCTTCAAACTCATCATTTTCTTTAGAAGACTTTCCAAGCTTCTTCTCTTTAGAGGATTTAGAATGTGAAGATCCTTTTGAAGAAGATTTGGATGTAGATCTATTTGACTTGTTCTTCCGAAAATTCCGACGAAATTTCTTCGTGAGACGCTCCAATTGATGTTCAAAATCGGCGAGCGAAATTTCTTCATCGGAATCCGAGTCATCGTCTTCCTCCTTCGTAGATTTGAGTGCAATACCTGTACTCTTAGAAGAAGACTTGGAAGAAGATTCATTAGTAGGAAAAGTCATTTCATATGTTTGTAAAGCACCTACTAATTCTTCTACTTTCATCTCGTCCGGGTGTTTTATAGTCTCAATGGCCGCAACCTTCGGACGAAATCTTTCGGGAAGAGTTCTCAAAATTTTTCTTACAACTTTAGATTCCGAGATTTTCTCTCCCAAGTTTGCGCATGTATTTACTATGTCTTGAAGACGAGTATAGTACTCGGTAAAGGTCTCATGATCGTCCATGAAAATTGAATCAAATTTACTTGTAAGCATTTGAAGTTTTTGGACCTTTACCAAGCTAGTTCCCTCATGCGTAACTTGGAGAGTATCCCAAATCTCCTTAGCCGTTTCACACGCCGAGACGCGTGAAAACTCGGTTTGAGATAAAGAATTAAATAAGGCATTAATTCCCCGACCGTTGTAAGAAGATAAATCAATCTCTTCCCTACTCCATTTATTTCGAAGTTTAGGGACGCTAACATTATCGACGATTTGAGTGGGATGAGTCCATCCAAATTCTATGGATTGCCACACTCGTTCATCGATGGCTATTAGAAAAGCTCTCATGCGAACTTTCCAATAAGCATAGCTCGTGCCATCAAAGAACGGAGGTCGATTAATGTTACCACCTTCACCCATTATGAAAGATAAAGTCTAGATCCCTCTCTGATACCAATTGTAAGATAGGGGGTGCCCTAGGATCTATCTAGAGTATATCAATCACCTAGAGGGGGGTGAATAGGTGTATAAACAAAAATCACAAATCTCAATGCGATAAAGTAATGCGAAAAATAAAATCAACACACCGAGATTTATGTGGGAAACTCCACCTTGGAGAAAAACCCACGAGACCAACACGCGATAACAATCCACTAAGAATAAAAGATTACAAGGTGATTACCGACTCTACGGACTTAACCTCTCCCTTCTCTTCAGCGGATCACGCGCACCAACGGGTCGTCCACGCCCCACGTCCGAATCCCCGGACGCCACGCCTCGAATCCACGAGACGCCCAACTTCGAATCCACGAAGCCTTCAACACGCCGAATCCACGACGCCCACTCGAATCCACGAGCGCCAACGATTCGAATCCACGAACCGTCTTGATCACGCCGAATCCACGACGCCACTCCGTCCGGAGCAAAACGAATAACGTTGATGATGGTTTATTGCTTAGATATCATGAGAAATCTGTGGGAATAATCTCTAAGCAATCCTCAAATTGATTCTAAAAGAATATGAGAAATTAGGGCACCATGAATCAATTTGAGAGAAGCTTGATGTAGAAGATGAGGAAAACGGTCACCTACAAGCTTCTAGGGTTTCTAAAAGATAATCTATGCTTCACCACGTTTTAGAGACACCCCCGCATCATATTTATAGGTTAGAAGCAATCCGAAATAGATTAGGATTAAAAAACATTTTTTAGAAAGGTTTGGAAGCAAACCGATTTCAACTAGGATTGAAAAACTGATTTTAGAAAGGTTTGGAACCAAATTAGGATTGCAAAGATATTTTAAGGAATATACCATCTTATTTACATGTTTGGGATACATTAGAATCAAAGTAGGATTGAAAAATAACTTTCCAAAACTTCGCAACGGGTCGGGGTCCGGACCGCGGGTATGGGGTCCGGACCTTGACACTCTCCAGGCGTTTCATTGTCCGGACCCCAGCTACCAGGATCCGGACCCGGTCTGCGAAACAGCCTGGGGTCCGGACCTCAGCCCTCAGGGTCCGGACCTCCGCCCTCAGGGTCCGGACCTCATCCTCAGGGTCCGGACCCTCCCTGCGTGACAGCCAGGGAGGCGTACGGGTTCCGGACCTCATCCTCAGGGTCCAGACCTCGGAAGTTGGAAAACTCATTTTTTATATTTTAAAATATTTTTTATCCATTCTAATGTCTTCCAAACACTTGTAAATGTTTATAAATCATCATCAAGATTATTTAAACTTTACCAAGCATCGTGAATTCAAACGGTGAGTCTTCGAGTCTTCAATCTTTGTCTTTTCTTCTTTGAACCTTCAAGACTCCGACTCACTTCACGAAATATGCCAATCTAAAATTCGTAACAGAGTAGTGCAGTGGCAGGAGGAGCGAATTAAGGAGCTCCATAAGTTGTTGGCGCGATAAGTGGCTGTGTCCCGAATGGGCTACGAGCCATTTGTGTCTCCAGTCAGTGCACTTAATGTGACTGAGTGGAGTGGCTGTGGCAAGGGTGCTTGTAGCAGCGCGTCGTGTATCGTCAGGAAGCTGCAGCAGGGAGACCGCACCGTGAGAGAGTTTGAGAGGGAATCCTCTCATATGGTCAATTGTATTCCGTATATGGTTTGGAATGACAAGAACGAGGCCAATTTCTTCAAGTGAGGACTTCGGCTAGAAAGCTTCAAGGAAATTCACTCACTCAAGTTGCAAGCTTTTGCTGAGGTGATGGACTAGGCCTTATGGGTAGAAAGAGGCAATGTGATCGTGTAGGAGGAGCACGAATTTTATGACCATGAGAATGGGAAAAGGCGACTGTCGGGCAGTTCGGGTGGTTAGTCAAGCTTTGGGCGACCCCCGAGACATTTACAATCGCAATCCCAAATCTCGGAGATGTCTTCTACCCGATCCTTATCAGGATATGTTGTCTGTAGTGGTCCCCATAAGGGCACGAAAGTGCGTGCAGCAAGAGGGTAGATATGTTCGGTGTGGGCGGCCGAGTCACACGAAATATGATTATTTTTTAAGTGATTGTCGGGGCCTATCGACTGCAATAGCATATTTACTCTCCGCGATAGTTTGGGGTATGTCATCTGCAGCAAGGTCTGGTGAGCGTGAGCCGGTGTCAAGGCAACCGTGGGGTTCACGACGAGTACCAAGTGGCCATTGGTATGCGACCCTGGTCGAGGTGCTTACTGCTACCGACGACATTGTGGCATGTCACGCCCCGCCGTGCCTTAGCACCAAGTAGGTGGAAGGACAAACCTCAAGGGCGCATGACCTAGATCCGCCGAACGGACAGAGTTTCCCCTGTACGTCCTAGGCGTCACAATCAGTACAATTCAGGAGGTTCCAAACAGGAACAAAATTCATACAAAGATTGCATAAGGAACGTATTATAAACTACTATGCTATTACAAGCATTCGCAATACATCCTCATATTACATTTTTCATCTTTGTTCTTCCTTTCCAAATACAATCGAATTGTTATTACATTTCCTTTCATTCCAATACCCCTAAACTATGCAGTAGAGGGTACTTCTATTCTGGTCACAGTGGTAGGACGCTAACTATTGAGCTACGCCCTTCCCTCGCGCCGCCGCGCCGCTCACGTGTGGACCTGAAGAATAGTGGGATGAGAACTATATAAAATAGTTCCCAGTGGGTAAGGCCACCCAAAAGAGGAGCTCGACCCACCAGGTCCAAAGGAAGCATATAAGCATGGGTTAGTACATATACATAACCTGTAAGCATATAACTCTACTATGTGCAAAAAGTAAACATGCTTATGCTTCAACAAATGCGATAATGAAATCCATGCAATATATTTTTCACTGCTATTCCACTATCCATTTCATAATCAACCTGCTCCTAAGGTTCACTCACCTTAGCTAAGCCGTACACGACTCACTCTCGAGTCAATCATCAACGGGTTACCACCCTCCTAAGGTTTACTTACTTTAGTCAAACCTTACCCGACTCACTCTAGAGTCAAACATCATTGGGCCACCGCCCCTCTAAGGTTTACTTACTTTAGTCAAACCTTAACTGACTCACTCTTGAGTCAAACATCATTGGGCCACCGCCCTACGTGACTTTACCACTTGGCGGCGAAATCGTCACACACGCCAAACAATGGCTTCAGTCACCCGGCGGCGAATCGTCGCACTCGCCGAACAATGGCTTCGATCACCGGGCGGCGAATCGTCGCACTCGCCACAGGTATCCAGGCTCTTGGCGGCGAAATAGTCGCACCCACCAGCTGATACCAAGATCATCCACAAGTCACCAGTTTTGGGATTCCGGAATCCACTTTCCACATCTCAAGGGTTCATCATTACCCTATGTTACCAACCACTTCTAGGTTCATATTCTCACGTCCAAGTGGTTAGCCTACCACTATATTTTCCAACCTATGTACAATGACACTAGGTTCAATATTTTGTTTAAGTGATCTTCCTATCACCATGTTATCTCAACCTAGGTTCGACAACTCTAGGTTCACACACATTCCAACCTATGTTCAATGACACTAGGTTCATTACACATTCCAACCTATGTTCAATAACACTAGGTTCGTTACACATTCCAACCTATGTTCAATAACACTAGGTTAAATACCATCACATTCCAACCTATGTTTAGTAACACTAGGTTAAGTACCATCACATTCCAACCTATGTTTAGTAACACTAGGTTAAGTACCATCACATTCCAATCTATATTTAGTAACACTAGGTTTGACATACATACATCACCTCTCAAGTATATATATTATTATGAAATACTTGGATTCTCTTACATGCAAGGTGAGCCCATGGCTCAAATCACTTTGATATACATCTAATGCCAACATGCACATTATAGTTCTTTTTTATCCTAGTTGTCCACAGCTAGGATTTCCAACTTTACATGGCCTCTAGCTCTTGTTTAACCACATGTCAAGTTCTCTAGCATATAGAGAAAACTAGCTCACCGCTATGTCCACACCTAGGCATACACATGTCCATTTGTATCTATGTGTTCCACATGCCTACAATTCCAATCTATGGTAGTTAATGGTATTAACACCATATGATCTACACGTTCATATATACCACTTACCAATTAACCTACCATTACATGCATCAAGTAAAATAAAATATACTTTACTCTTTCGACATGGAAGTGACCTAATCACTTCGGTAAACACAAACCCACCTCACACTCTTCCGATTGCTTGTAGACACTTGCAATCGGGCTCTTTTTTTCTTGGCCTCAAGCTTGATCTTCAAGCTCCTTGCCCTAACACACATGGATGATTCGTTAATCCGAGTCGAACTCATAACGATCTCATCTCTTGGAATCACTCAAAATCGAGTTGTCCCACATGTTCTACTAACCCCCAACTAGGTTCTAAAGGGTTAAAACATTCTTAAAACCCTCCACAAAAAAATCCCTCTTTCAACCTAGGGTTTCCCAAAACTCATGGCAAAACCCAAAATCTCTTGCTAATCTCTACAATTTGTAGTTTAGATTAGCCAAGGGTCTCCAAAATCTCATTTCTTAGCCCAAATCTGAAACCCTAACTACCAAATCCAAGGACTCACCTCGGATCCGCGAGCTCACCAAGCCACCATGCATGCACGAGCTCGATTCTCCACTCCTCCAAGCTTCCCAAGCTTGATCTCCACTAAGATCTCCAACTTTGGAGGAGAAGAAGAAGAAGAAGTAGTGAGAGAGAGGTGCTTCTCTCTCTTCCTCTCTCCCTACGTGTGTGTGTTTTCAGAGGAGAAAGTGGAAGGGCTCCCCTTTATGTAAGCCCCCCACTGAAATTACCAATTTACCCCTCGAAATCAGCATTCTGCATGACTGCGTTCCGGTACTCGGGTTGGCGTACCGGTATACGGGCCGTTAATTCCGGTACCCACTATGGCGTACCGGTATACGGGTGTTAGTTCCGGTATGCCACGAGGAATTCCGCAAAACCCGAGAGCTGGATTTCCAGATTCTGCCATCACATTCCGGTATGTCACACCCCATACCGAAACTAATCGCTTCAGTACCGGTATGGACACATCCATACTAGAATCCACTGCAGACTTCACAAGTTTGGCAGTTTTGACTTTTCGAAGTCCGTTTTCGCGCCTCATTTGCGTCGAAAATACTCGTATGCGTCCCAAACCTTGCCAAAACCATTTATATAGTCCTATTTGGCTACATTCCACAAGAACTCCCCAATTTGTAGAAGTTCGGTGTACTACATTCCTCCCTCCTTAAAAGAAGTTTCGTCCGCGAAACTAAGATCACGCCTCAAATCTATTTTTCAACTAGATGAGGGTATCATTCTTTCATCGCGTCCTCTGGTTCCTGCTCACTCAGGAGTACACTCCATAATTCACGAGGTCTTATCTTCCCGACATTCCATAAGGAGTATGTCCCGTTGCTTTTCCTTACCGGGTCAACATCACATGTAGCACACTGAACTTTAGCAAATTGCGGAGTTCTAGTGAGAGAATAGTGCCTTATACTATTCTGGAGTTTTGGGTTGAGTTTGGTGAGCTTGGGAGTGTTTTCGGGACTTGAAGTGTGAAAACGGACTCCGGAAGTCAAAATCTGCAAAACTGCAGTTTTGACATTGTACACCGGTATTTGGTTTTGGGATACCGGAATCCAGTGAGAAACTGAATTTGCGCAGCTCTCGGGTTCTGCGGAATTCGGCATTTGATACCGGAATGGGCTGGTATTTCGGTACTGATGTTTGCGTACCGGTACTGAAGTCATTTGTTCCGGTACTGAGGTTTACATAGTACACGGAACTATGTAGCAATTATTTTGTGACCTAATACCTTTTAAAAAGAAAACATTATCACAACCAGTCACAGTGCACTCTTTAGCAGAGAATTGCACAGAGTATCCATTGTCACACAGTTGACTAATACTTATGAGATTCGTCTTTAACCCTTCAACATAAAAAACATCATTCAAAGTAGGGCCGTCCGGAATTGTGATTGTTCCCTTTCTAACAACTTTAGATGACCGTCCATCTCCGAAAACAACAAGACCTCCGGAGATCTTGTTTAAAGAAGTAAAATAATTTTTATCTCCGGTCATGTGTCGGGAACATCCACTATCTAGATACCAAGACGAATTGTCATAAGCATGCAGCGAAGTGTGTATAACAAGGCAAGGAAAGAGTTCACCTTTGCGCACCCAAACCTTACGTGTTTTAGGTTGCGTCGGCCTATTGGAACTCGATAATTGTTGAATTGAGGCCTTTATAAGATTACGCTTCTTCGGAAGGTGCTCTTTCGGTGTCCATGCTTGCTTCCTCGGTTCAACCCTTGATATTTGTTGCGAGTTCACGCGTCGTTGCCATGGGTTTGATTGAGGAAAATTATTCTTCAGTCTTTGAGGTTGTCTTAGTGTAGGTTTGGTAGTTGGAACTAGTCGTTTCGGTGTTGCGGCTTGCTTCATTCCTTGTTTGCAATTTCTTTTGATATGCCCTACAACACCACACCGATGACAAGCTTTGTTAACAAATTTATTCTTCTGTGTAGAAGACGTACCTTTGTTTGTTGCAGACGATTTTGTTAAGTCCTTAGAAGCTGATTTTGTGACTTGATCAACGTAAATCCGTTCATATCCAAGTCCAAATCTGTTAGTTTGACCAAGTCCCAACATTTTATCAAGTTTAGAAGTGCTAGATGAAAACTTATTAAGATCATTTTTGAGTTGAAAAATCGTTTTAGTCAATTCCAAGTTTGATTCTCTAGACTCAGTGTACTGCTTGGAAAGGAAATTTATTTTATCTAAATGAGATTCCTTTTCCATTTCAAGTAGTTTACACTTATCTAGAAAGGAATTATTTGACTTGATCAAACTTTCTCATTCTTCCTCAAGAGACTTAGAAACAGTAGCGAAATTCTTGTTTTCTTCCTCAAGTTCAAGCAGTCTTCTCCTCAATTTCTTGTTGTGTTTCGCCAACTTCTTAGATTCAATCAATAGTTGATGATAGGCAGCTGCAATGTCGTCTTCTCCAGACTCCTCATCGCTTGTGTCGATCTCCGACGCAGATTTTTCATGCAAAGGAGATAAAGAAGACAAGTCAGTAGAAGTAGAGGCTAAACACATAAAGAGAGAGTTAGTTGCAAGTAAAGCAGTAGCATTAACGTCCTCATCAGTAGAGGTGGATTCATCCGATGATGAATCATTGTCACGCCCCGCCGGGCCTTTAACACCAACTAGGTGGAAAGGATAACCGCACGGGCGCATGCCCCAGACCCGCCGAACGGATAGAGCCTCTTCTACCCGCCCAAGGCGTCACAACACAAGCTTATCCACGAGGTTCCAACTAGGAACGGAGTACAAGAGTTGCACAAGGAAAGCATCAACATAAAGAACTTCTACTTCTATTACATCACATTGCACATTTATACATGCCCAAAATTTTCTTTTCATTCCATACACCATGTTGCAAAACTATGGAATACATAAGTTTCATACATGTAATGGAAATACCCTATACTGTCAAAGTCCAAAACTAGGGGTACAACTCAATGTATCACCAAAATGGAAGGGCCGCTATCTAGAGAGCCAAACCCTTGCCTCGCTCCGCCGCCTCACTCGCGGAAGGACCTGGAAAATATGGGGTGAGAACTATAAACATAGTTCCCAGTGGGTAAGGCCACCCAAGAGAGAAGCTCGACCCACCAGGTCCAAAGAAACACCATATGCATAAGTTAGATCACAAATAACTATGCAACACTTATTTACATGCTTGTAAATAAACATAAATGATGCAACCAAATGAAATGTAAATTATCATTCTCTCCTAGGTTTATCCTATATTTCACATTGACTAAGTTCAATTACTTGTCATTTACTTATGGTTTCGGAATCGCCGTCTTACCATAAGGGTTCCAACATTCAAGGAGTGAACTCGTCACCTCCTAGTTCGAGTAGCGAACTCGTCGCATACTCGGGATAGCAAAATCGTCGCATACCCCATCTCAACACCGCCATCACATGGCATGGGTAGCGAACTCGTCGCATACCCGGGATAGCAACCTCGTCGCACATCCCATCTCGACACCGCCAACTCATGGCGTGGTAGCGAAATTGTCGCATACCCGGAATAGCAAAATCGTCGCACATCCTGTGTCAACACCGCCAACTCATGGCATGGTAGCGAAATCGTCGCCTACTCGGGATAGCAAAATCGTCGCACATCCCGTTTCAACACCGCCAACTCGTGGCATGGTAGCGAAATCGTCGCCTACCCGGGATAGCAAAATCGTCGCACATCCCGTTTCAACACCGCCAACTCGTGGCATGGTAGCGAAATCGTCACCTACCCGGGATAGCAAAATCGTCGCACATCCCGTTGTTCACATTTTTCACTTGCCAACCTAAGTCTCATGACCTTAGGTTCAAGTCACTAAGTCTCACCTATGTTCAATAACACTAGGTTTACTTTCTCATTCTCAACCTAGGTTCAATGACACTAGGTTTCATTCTCACATGTTCCAACCTATGTTCAATAACACTAGGTTCTATTCTCACATGTTCCAACCTATGTTCAATGACACTAGGTTCTATTCTCACATGTTCCAACTTATGTTCAATGACACTAGGTTCTATTCTCACATGTTCCAACCTATGTTCAATAACACTAGGTTCAATCATACATGTAACCATGCAACAAGTATAGATAATTGAATTATACTTGAATTCTATATCATGCAATAGGAGCTCATTGCTCTACCTATCATGATTTTACCTTTGCCAACATGCAAGTTTTAGGGTTCACAACACATACCATTTTATTTTTAAATGGATATTTACCCTAGACATGAAAGTGACCTAATCACTTCGGTAAACACAAACCCACCTCAAGAGCTTCCGAATTCTTGTATTTGTGGGGGTTTGCTATCGAAGCGGCATTTTCCTTATGGATTTTTCTTTGCTGGGGGTTGACGCTGGGGTTTTGTGGGGTTTGGGAGGGGATCTCGGGGGGGGGACTGTCTAGGTTATATCTAAACTTCTTGGGCGGTGGGGGTTGATATTCGGGTTTCTGAGGGGGGGTGGGGGGCGGGTGACTAGGGGGTGGCAATGGGCGCTCATGGGCACAGGGCATGGGCGAGGGTATCCTTGTCGGGGGGGGGGGGGCGGGCGGGCTTTGGGGGGGAGGGGGGCGGGTTCGGGGGAGTGGCTCACGAGGGGGCTGCTACACCGGGACGGTCATTCTTTGGGGGGGGGCGGGACCGAGATTCATTTTGTAGTGTTGCACAAGCTGGGGTTAGATTTTTGTTGGTTGGTCGTCGTTGATGTTGTATTTTGGGGCATGGGGGGGGGGGGGTTTGGGGGGGTAGGACTGGTTTTTGCGGCGAGTTTACGGTTCTGATTTATTAATATTTTAGGGAGTGTTCGGGGGGTGTGGTTGGGTTACCGGTGCCACCAGGCTGGGTGCGGTGTGTCTGCCGGGGCAGCGGGGGGACGTAATTCAGGGGGGATTCTTCGGTGGGGCCGGTGGGGGACGGGGGGGGGGGGGGGGGTACGGGGGGGGGGGGGGGGGGGGGGGGGGGGGGGGTGGGGGGTCAACTGGGGGGGTGGTGCGGGTTGGCGAGCGCTCCAATAAACTGGGGGGGGGGGGTGCGAGGGGAGGGGGGGGGGGGGGGGGGGGGGGGGGGGGACCAGGGGCTATTAGCGGCTGCTAGTTGCGGGGGAAATCCACGGGCGTGGATACCTAGCTCAATCCAGGGGGGGGGCGACTCTCGAATAACCTCCGGCTCGGGCCGGGCAGGGGGGGGGGGATACCTGGGGGGTGATGGGGTGGCTCGGACCCTCAGGGAGGGTGGAGTGGGGGGTACAGGGGGGGGGGGGTGTGGGGGGCACCTGGGGGGGCGGGGGGGCTGGGGTGGGGGGGGGGGGTGGGGGGGGGGGGCTCGGGGGGGGGGGGGTGTGGGGGGGGGGGGGTGTGGGGGGCGGGGGGGGGGTGGGTTGGGGCGCGGGGGCGATGCGGGGGTATGGGGGGGGGGGGGGGGGGGGGGGCCCGGCACTGGGGGGGGGGGGGGGTGATCGACAGGTGCGGGGGGGGCGGGGGGGGGGGCGGAGGGGGGGGGGGGGGGGGTATGGGGGGGGGGGTGGGGGCGGGGCGGCGGGGGAGGGGGGGGGGGGGGCGGGGTCGGGGGGTAGCGCAAGTAAGACCCTCCTCTTCTCTGCCTCTCAACTCACTCACCAGAAAGGATCCTTCAACAAAGTGTGAGCTCTCAATCCCATGATCTCTCAACTTCCTCTCACCCCCACGTCTGCCCTCCTGGCCCCAAGCAATCCTCTCCAATCCCTACAATCGTAATCTCATTCTCCTCCTTCTCACAAGGGAGGCACTCAACCTGACTCACAACCCTCTCCTACTATAACCTAGCACTTCTCTCCACCTTCTCTCTCTCTCAGACCCTCTACGACTAGTCTCCCCGCTACACTTCTCTCTCCCCAGGGGTGTCCTAGGAGTTCATCAACAGAAGAGGTGTCCACAGTGACTAATTTCAATGCTACTTAGGATTTACTTATAGAATTTTTCGAATCGCCGACTCATCACGCTATAAGGTATCCAACATTCAGCGGGCATAGTGAACTCGTCACCCCTAGTCCGAGTACGAACCTCCGTCCGCATACTTAACGGATAATGCACAGAGCATCGTCCTGCTTACCCCATCTCAACACCGCCATCTACATGGCATGGGTAGCGAACTCGCGTCGCATACCTGGGATAGCAAACTCGTCGCACATCCCATCTCGATCATTACCGCCAACTCATGGCGTTTAGCGAAATCGCGCATACCCGGGAAGCAAAATCGCACATCCAGTGGTCACGACCGCCAACTCAATTGCATGGTAAGCGAATAGGCGTGTGGAAGTGTCGCACTGACTCCTGGGATAGCAATCAAATCGTCGCACACGGGGCACACGTTGTTCATTTCAACCACGCGCCAACTCATGGCGTGGTAAGCGAGAATCAGTCGTTATACCGTCCAGAGATAGCAAAATCGCGCGCCCATTTCCCGTGTCAGTACACCGGCTGAACTCATGGCATGGGTAGCGAAATCGTCGCTCCGAACCTCGGGATAGATTCAAACAGCTCAGGCACCAGAATCAGATCAACAGAAATAGAGGAGACCGCCAACACTCTGGGCATGTAGCGAAATCGTAATCGCCTACCCGGATGTGCCCTAAATCGTCGCGCACCCGTTGTTCACATCGTACTCACTTGCCCCAACCTAAGTCTCATGACCTTAGGTTCAAGTCACTAAGTCCTCACCTATGTTCAGTAACACATAAGGGCCCTCTACTTCCTCATTCTCAACCTAGTTTCATTGAAAAGTCCACTTAAGAGTTTTTTTTCGATCTCATATGTTTCCAAGCTATGTTCATTAACACTATGCTATTCGGTCACAGTGTGTGTCACCTATATTCGATAACAACTAGGTTCGGGTCGGTGCAGACATGTCAACCATGCCAACACGTATAGCGGGGGTGAATCTCCGGGCGGTCGAATTCTAGTATCATGCAATAGCGAGCTCACGTTGCTTCTCCACCTATCAAGAGGTTTATCTTTGCCCCACATGCAAGCGTCTAGGGTCATCAACTGCGGTACAATTTTATTTTTAAATGGATATTTACCCTAAACATGGAAGTGACCTATCACTTTGGTAAAACACAAAACGCACCTTAGAGAGCTTCCAAATTCGGTGTATTCTTCAAGCCCCTAAGTGTCCAAGCCTTGAGTTCTTCTTGCTTCAAAACCCCAAGCTTCTACAAGAAAATAGTTCGTTACTCGTTACGAAACCCATAATCAACTCAATTACTCGAAATCAAAGCATTCTAACATGATTTCCTATGCCTCAATTGCAATTTCCCGAAGGTCTCAAATATTTTTAGAACCTCCAAAGGCAAAAATCCTCAAAATTTAACCTCTAGGGTTTGACCATGCATGCATGCCCAGAAACCACAAGATTTCATGGCCAACTCCTTCCACATTTTGTGGTTCTTAGAGACTTGCCTTAGGGGTTTCCAAAAAACCTCATTCCTTGAAGGATTTTATAATCCAACGGGTTTGAAAACCCTAAATCACAAGGCGGAAACTAACCTCAACCAAGCCCTAGCTCCACAAGCTTTTCTTGCAAGCTTCTTCTTAGAGACCAGGAAGCTTCTTTTGCTCCTTTGGAATGTCCTGTTTCCAAGCGATCACATTCTTTCCTACCTCTTCTCCAAATTGTTGGAGTTGATTCTCTAGAGAGAGGGGGGGGGGAGAAAGTGAGGGAGGAAGGGAGAAGAATGAGGAAGAAAGTAGGGGGGGGAAGGAATGAGATGGGAAGTGTGACCTCACCCCCCTTACATAACCCATTCACTCTCCATCCGAAGCTTTCTAGGTCAGAATTTAACGCTCATAGTTCCGATACAACGCACCGAAACTTCAAGAGTGCTACAGTTCCACTCCTCCCTTCAAGAGATGTTTCGGCCGCGAAACTAAATCATACCTCAGCTGGACTGCAGCGAAGAGGTAAGAAAACCGCTCCTTCATCGAGCTTTTTCAATTCCCTCCCAGTTGCTTCTCGCTCACCGTGATTTGTTCCATTATAGCTTTTACATAAGGAATGTTCACGGTTCCTCAAAATTTTTCACCTCGCGATCCATGATTCACAATGGAAAATTCCTCATAAGTCATATCATCATAGATGCTCTATAAGGCACATAATCCGAGGACGTGCGCTCGTAATCAGAAAATATACTTGCGGAAGCGACGATACATGGTACTCATTGTGTATCTCCGCAAGTTTGTCGGCGGCAAAGCTAGCCGAGTTATGCCACGGCTCACACACGCTCCACAAACCTCATTAAGGTCCTATGTAACGGGAACGTCAACTTACCCGAACACCAAATCGTTGTCATCAACATTCACCCCTCTCATGGGTTGACACTTTCAAGAAGACGCGGTCTCCTACCGCGAATTTCAAATCTCGGTCGACGTCGATCCGCATAACCTCTTTTGTCTAGATTGCGCCCGTCGATAAGCTTCGCGTGCCCAAGCCCGACTTTTCCTCCGCTTCAACGCAACACACACCGTCCCTAAGACCCTTCTCTCCGCCGATTTCGCTCCAATGAATAGGAGAGCGGCATTTTCTCTTCATATAAGGCTTCAAAACGGTGCCATACCGATGCAGATTGATAGCTATTACTTTATAAGTGAACTCAGCCATCGGCAATGTGTAAGGCCATGCAACCCTGAAGTGTTCATCACACACGATCACCAGGAATGGCTTTTCTTTATATTTAGCTACTCCAATAAAGTTGGCCAAATCTCGATGATTTCATAAGTTCTAGGCGGGGACGCCCGGGGCGATCGACTTTTCAAGCAAACCGGCGCCATTTCCTTGATTAACGGCATTTGTCCCGTCATCACATTTGCGAAGTCTCCACGGATTTTTTCTACTAAGCGCATCGGCCCACCACATTGGCTCTACC